>JASFAT010002577.1:0-10027 GCA_031353405.1 Baronia brevicornis
ATTGTCATGATAGGCAGCAGAAAATCGTTTCGCATTGCCCAACCCCATATTTAAAGAAGATGCACTTAATTATTTTCTATTTAAAATGTCATTAGTGTAAATGGGAATATAATCATATTATGATTTAAATTTTTCCCTTAATTATTTTGTAATTTTAGGGAACGGTTATCAGTATTATTGAATAGATATAGATTTAATGCATGAAGAAAATGATAAAATATAATATAATAGTTAATAAAAATTGACAAATATTTAAATCATTGATTTATCGACAGTTCATCAACTATATATGGCGCGTTTTCGACCGGAGGTACCTGTTGACCTGAAATGATCCTGTGACCGCTCGCTCTCCGCCCTCTATCTCGAAAACGGTTCACCGTATAAATTTTTTTTTATCTCGGTCGGTATTTCCAATTCGGAGGTGAACTTACTATAATGACTGGACTAAAGCAGAGAGAGAGAATCCCTCATTACCCTGAAAACAACATTTAAATATTCATTTCCATCGACCGATTGAAACCTGCGTACACACTCAACGAAACAACAAGCAGCGAGCAGCCTAGCAACACATCCCCGTTACATAGCAACATACCATTGTCTATACCTACTACAACTGCGAGGAATGCGCTACAGCCGCCAGCAATACCTACAACTACTACTACAACTGCGAGGAACGTGCTACAACCACCAGCAATACTTACAACTACTACTACAGCTCAAGCAACGCGTCGTGGGCGAATTATCAAGTTACCAGTACGCTTCGCTTGAGGGGGAGTACTGTAGCTACCTACTACAGAATATACACTTCAAGAACAAATTCGCGGAACAAGCTTTGTTACTACGCACTTGCGGAATGCGCTTTGTTACGCCGCATTCGTGGAATGCGCTTTGATTCTCCGCATTCGTGGAACGCGCTTTGTTGCTGCACACGTGCAGGCACGACCGCGTCTCCCGCACCCCGCGCTCTTCTCTCACCATTCGTCAGTTGTATATATAATAAGTCCACTTGTGTTCAAAAAGAGTATTAAACCAGACTCCTCTTGCATCACTTCACAGTTAAGATACTACCTCTTACAGTCCTATAACAACTATAAGGTTGTGTATCGAGTGCCTTTACGATCTCAGGCGGCAACATTATTATATCAACAGTTCTACGGTTAGTTTTTAATGCTTTATATTCATACCATCGCTCTAGCATTCCCGATATCCTGGTTAACATTATAAACGAATAAGTGTTAAGGACAAATCCTGACCCTGAATAAATACACGTAATCCATGCTAATATTGGTAATTGGAACATTGTTTTTAAATAAAGAACATTCTGTATTCATTATTACAACGTGCGGTAGTCCACTGCTGAACATAGGCACGCGACCTAGCACGAGCTTCGATTTACACAAATTTATAATATTTGCTTAAATTTAATAATTAAAGCGACAGTTTATTAATATTACTTTAGTAGTGGATGTATGAATGTCATTTAAAAGTAATTTAAAGTATATCAAAACACGAATGAGTACTAGGTAGGCATTCAAAAGAGTTGTCTGGGTAATAATCTTCATCACAAGGAAAACTTTTTAAGATAATTAATTGATATGAAACAAATTATTTAAATGTTTTTTTCAGGGTAACGAGGGATTCTCTCTCTCTGCTTTAGTCCAGTCATTATAGTAAGTTTACCTCCGAATTGGAAATACCGACCGAGATAAAAAAAAAATTTATACGGTGAACCGTTTTCGAGATAGAGGGCGGAGAGCGAGCGGTCACAGGATCATTTCAGGTCAACAGGTACCTCCGTTCGAAAACGCGCCATATATAGTTGATGAACTATCGATAAATCAATGATTTAAATATTTGTCAATTTTTATTAACTATTATATTATATTTTATCATTTTCTTCATGCATTAAATCTATATCTATTCAATAACACTGATAACCGTTCCCTAAAATTACAAAATAATTAAGGGAAAAACTTAAATCATAATATGATTATATTCCCATTTACACTAATGACATTTTAAATAGAAAATAATTAAGTGCATCTTCTTTAAATATGGGGTTGGGCAATGCGAAACGATTTTCTGGTGCCTATCATGACAATTTTACCACCTGCTCCAGAAGATTTGCTAAATACAATTTTCTGCAACTGCAAGAGTGGTTGTGGTTCTCTATTTTGAAAACGATTCACCTTATAAAATTTTTTTTAAAGAGAATTTTGTATACTACAATATTGATAATAAATACAAATAGCAAAAAACCCATAGGAAATGAGATATTTACAAAAAAGAGCAAAAAACCGATTTTTGTGACCTTTGACCTCGAAATTTAATAGTTGCGTACACCCTACCATATGTAGGTTTTGAGACAACTTTTAAGGTGTCAATATACAAGTATTTACATACTTACAGCTGGGTATCTCGAATTCCGAGATTCTTACCTAATTTAAGCTTAAATGACTGGACTATTTCTAAATAATAGTCTTTGAAAATCCATATTTCTTTATTGCGTTTATCAATAAATATAATTTGTAATAAAAAAGATACCTCCTTTAAAATTAAATTAATTATATAGTAACTGCATATTATTTCTTTTAAATGTTTTTACACCAGATTCTACATTTCTCTTTTCGGTCTTATAATGAAGAAGGTATACATTTGAATTATAATATTCATAATAAAGAATTACGAAAGCGATTCTCGGAGGCATACATGAACTAATTAAAAAAAATAGAGTAACAGTACATCAACTGTATAAATGATTATTACCAGCACTGATAAAACACCTGTATCTAAAGATTGTTTTTGATAAGAATCGTTACAGTTGGTAAACGATATCACGGCACACAACACGTTTAGAAATATCCCTACAGTTATGAAAGCTGCTTCTATACACATGTTGGATTGGACACGTAGTCCAACTTCAAGAAGTAGGCCTAGTGTAATGATCGAGTAACTTCCATATACACCCGTCTTTACAAATATATCGATTGTGACTATGTTCGAATTTTCCGAGTTGTAGTAGAAGGCTATAATCATCATTAAGAAGGTAGATCCACGTAGAAACATTTGCACGATTTTCAAAGTCATTGTTCAACATTTTAATTTCATTAAAAAATAATAATTCTAACTAACATACAACAGAATTGTGTAAAAAGATATAAAATGTCATCTAACTTTGACATTAACAATTAAAGGTTATCACTCCGCAAAAAAGTCTCTCACTTAAAGATAAATATTGTGTGAAAGATCAAACCTTTCTATCTATTTTAATTAACTTATAATTTAACTATTTTAATTCACTCATGTGAGTAGTAAAATAAATTAATTAAAATAGATAACTTTAATTTGTAAGAAATATTGGATAGGTTTAAAAAGAAACGGCAAGTCTTAAGGTACATTGAGAATAGAAGGCGAAGTATGATTAGATATTTAGTTCGATATTTTAATTTGATTTTAAATATCCTGGAAATAAAAAATAAAGAGAGAAGGAAAAGAGAAAGACTAAGAAGGAAGTTTGTAGTCCAGTTGAAATAATGCAAGAGTATGTATAGAGAATTGAAGAAACTACCTTAGATCGCAGAAAATGATAAATGCATAAATATTGAGCACATAAGTTATGGATAGATGTATGTCTAAATTGTAACAGGTTCGTCATAGCAGAAAGGTATAAATTTGTTCTTAGTTAAATGGATAATTTACTTTCTAAAAAGTTAGTTGAAAAAGTTTCGAACTCGAACAATTCACTGTACCTATAAATTTATAAAGAGTTTAGTAAATATTTCATCATAGACTTTTGATTTGATCTCTGTACATTTTTTATGATTATCATGTGTGTGATGTATTCATATGTATATTATTTTTTATGTATCTGCCCTTTAGATTTTTATTTTTTTTTCTTGTTACGTCACTCTTAATAACTTGACAACGGCACGTCAGAGTGTTTACATACGCCACTTTATTTAAGCGACATTTGAGAATTATTTAAAATTGATTTGAATTTATTTGAAGCTTGTATTCAGAAATGTTTATTATAACTTTACTTTTCTTTATGTTTTCTTTACGTTATGGTTTTTGTATTTTAGAAGCCAATTCAAAGGAAAAAATCGATTATTGTAAACATCCGGATTGTTCATTAGAAAACCAACATACTATGTGTGCTGCTGATAATAAACAGAGCCGGCGGTTGTACGCATCAGGAATGACAACGTGGATGAGATATCAGATATTACTACTTCATAACAGACATAGAGATAACATTGCTATGGGATTAGAGGCCGGTCAACCTCCCGCTGCAAACATGAGAAAAATGTATTGGGACTATGAATTGGAGGAAATGGCAGATGTTTGGGCTAGACAATGTCAAAAACGTCACGATGAATGCCGTAATACTATAAGGTTTAATGTTTTGCAGAACATGGATGTTCGTCCTGTAGTCCCAAGAGTAACGGAAGCACAATTGCTTGCTGATGCTGTGGGTGCATGGTTTTCAGGCTCCAGAGCTTTAATGCCAGAGAACGTTTGGTCTTTTAAACTTAGTAACTGTAGTGCTCCTGGAGGTTGTAATGCCCATTGGTATTCAATTGCAGCGTGGGCTTCTACTTGGCGTCTGGGTTGTTCTCAGGCACTTTGTACGATGCGGAAACCTTCGTGTGTTCTGTTCCGTAAAAGAAGAAGAGCACAACAATCTGATTCTCATTTGGATTTGGAAGAAATGCAACGTACGACAGCAACAACTACTACTGAAAATATACTGCGCAGAACACGATACATGACACTACCAACGTCTTCACGTTTTGAAGACTTTGCAACTACACAAAAAAATTATGATATAGAGTCACCATTACATCGGGGCGTTTTAGGAATTAATATTAAGAAAAAGCGAAAGGAAATGAGAATAGTTGCATATACCTTTTGTAATTATGGGCCAGCTGGAAATATAGAGGGATTTCCTATCTATGAGGCCGGAGCAACGTGTGGGAATTGCCCAGAAGGAACTCAGTGTAGGGACCGAACTCACAGAGGCTTGTGTGCAGTTGTCAATGACCCCGATGGGCAACTAGGATACTAAAATAGAGTTCTAATAGTATTAATATATTTAAGTCGGCATTTTTTTCTTATATCAATTTCAAAAAAAGCGGTCGTCGATACTTTTGCTACGAATTATTATTAATTTATGTTATCTCTTATTAAGTTTCTTTTCTATTATTTATTATATTTCTAGAACTATTTTGATATAAAATACAAAGATTGGCATAGTTTCTCCCTATTGATATAATTTGTTTAGTTTTCATAGTTTCTTTATTTAGTTGAAAACTGTTATATAATATATTCGTCAGTGGACTGTGTTTCACCTCTTTTTAAATAAAATTAAAGTATTATCAATTTATCTGTATAAATATGAAATGGGATTGGGATGTAAGGGAGCACACTTAAACCTTCTGCTCCAATTGTCATCTGTACGTGGTGCATCATTGCTACACAACCAACGAGGCAATAACGATCGTTCGATGGCGGTAGAACCATCGCACAAAAAGCTAGGCCAAAGTAACTGAGGTTGATAACAGGCAGCGGCGTTACTGGGGACAGGGGGATGTCATATCTCAAAAACTGTTCACTAATGCACTGAAAGACATTTTCAAGACGCGAAACTGGAAAGGATGTGGCATAAACGTAAGCAGTGAGTACATCTCACACCTACGTTTTGCCGATGATATTGTGATCTTGGTAGATTGCTATGGGAACTGCAAGAGATGCTAAACAGTCTTAATGCATCCTCTAGACGACGTTAATAACCAAATCGTCTCAAAGACGATAAAACCAAAGTCATAGTCAACGATCATCTGGATCCACAACCGACCATCGTTAATTCAGCTATACTGGGCAGCACTCATACTGCACAGCCTGAAGACAAAAACCTTCGACCAGTGTGTCTTTCCTATACTTTCTTATGGTGTCTAAACGTGGACATTGACAGTGCGTCTATTTTACAAGCTCGAAGAGAGACCTATGGAAAGAGATAGGCTCGGAGTTTCTCTGGTAGATATGATTTGGAGTGATGAAATCCGCCAGAGACCCAAAGTCACCGACATAAGTTTTCCAATTAGCAAATTGAAGTGGCAATGGGCTGGTCACGTTAGTCGGAGATCCGACAATCGTTTCAGCAGACGAGTGCTGGAGTGGAGACTGCGTCGTGGCAAACGTAGCGTGGGACGCCTCCCCGTATAGATGGTGCGACGATCTGCGCAGGGCGGCTGGCAGAAACTGGATGCATGAAAATCGGCAAGGTGACGCTTCTTGGGGGAGGCCTATGTTCAGCAGTAGACTGCCGCAGTCTGTTGATGATGAAATATGAAATGTGTAAATGAAAATGTTAAAGTACTTACCTGTAATTGTCGATTATATTTACTGGCAGTTTGTTCTTCGAATATAGTATTATAATTACAAATTCAAATTTATTTCGAAATAACGTAGGAACCACTGGTTTTATATGAATCTTATGTGTCAAATTATTAAAAATCTGTATATCAAAGTCGTTAGGTCAAAAATATTTTGTAATTTTTATAGATATACTCAATTAAAATAATATCCAGCTGACTGCAGAATTTTATTTTTCTGAACTAACATGTTATCCGCTGCAAAAGTACGCATCCATGGGATGCAAGATGAAAATTGGATAATTAAAGATAAAATTAATCAATATAGAGGACTAATCAAATTATATGGTGTGTACTTTAAATACTATTTATCAATTATGTTCGATTTTTTCTTTATTCATATGTATATCACAGCTTAATAATTATATTGAAATTAACACATTTCAAATTATTTGATTATAAGAAAACTGCAATCAGTCAAATCGTAACTATATATGATGCCTATTTTTGAAATCATATATGTGTACTATATGTATATTTCCATAAAATATTCGTTTATTCCTTAAAATTCCATTAGATTATAATTGCAATTTAATATTTTGTTTAAAAACTATGAATTGTTAAGAAAACATAAAATTGTACTTAAAATATTATAAATATATGGTAATAGAACTTTATCGAGATTAACAACCTGAAAGATGCAAAGATGGTCGGAAGTTCGCAGTACTGAGTTCTAAATGGTAGATAATTGCCAGAAAGATTGATACTCGAAGACTTTTCTTCGAAATATTGGCAAAAGTGTGTATTCTTTATTGATATCCTTATATTTTTTTAACAAAACAATCAAACGCATGCAATAGTAAACTTTTACTTTAAGGAGATATACCTTAAGGTAAGTTTACTATCAAAAGTCCTTACCCACCTTACCCATCAAAAGTCGTAAAACTAAGAGAAATATTACTTGTATTATAAAGTTGTAGGTCGAAGTTCCCAGTGAGGGGATGGGCAATGAATATTATTATCGCGAGTTGCTGTTACGTCTCCCACCCAAGCTCAGAAACGCCATTGTCATTCGACGTCATGCTGTTATTCCAGACATAGGTGTAGAGCTTAACATAGAGAATCCTGGTGTGATGTTTTAAGTGTACAATTTCAGCATTTAATTATGATAACTTAAATATTTTTAGAACGTGATCGTAAGATCCATGAAGGTGACTTGGCGAAACAGAAACGGCGTTACTCTCGCGACATTCGACGTCTTCGGAAGGATATCGCTACGAAACGGCAGGAACTTGGTGTGGCAGTATATGGAGATAAACAGTTTTTACGAAATGCCTTCCAGGAGCATAGAAGATTACAGTTGACCTACATGAATAGTCAAGCTGATGTGAGGAATTTTTTTTTTGCAGATTTAGAGTAAGCCGTTCGTAAGCATGACACCGACCATTTTTGTCGGATGTCATTGAAAAGTTTATAAGCTTAAGGAAGGTTTTTGCTTACAAATTCATTTTATAATCAACATCAATAGCATGCGGCAGTCCACTGTTGAACATAGGCCTTCCCCAAGACACGCCACATAGCTATAATTGCGAATTAACACATTCAGTTTCTGCTAGTTACCCTGCACAGATTCGACCAAAGCGCTCTATTAAAGTCGGATTGTAAAACTGATCTGTCGTAGTAAGTAGTCTGCTTGACGTGGTTAGAGATCGCGTTTGAATAAAATATGAATGGAAAGTTACATAAATTAAAAATTGAAGATTATGTAATTTGATCACAACAGAATCGCACGTGCATAATGTACAGAATATTCATTGCCAAAAACTGTGTGTAATGTTTCTACTGGTTATTTTACTTTTATTGTCTCGTTATGAGTATATTTTTAATTAAACGTATATTATTTTTGTGTTTCAGAAAGTTTTGGAAAGTATACATCAAGAAAATTTCAACAAAAGGAAGCAACTTGACCGTATTAGATATATTAAGAAGAAGAAAATGGAAACATTCCGTCTAACACAAGTAAAATAACAAAATAATCGTTACCTGTTACTTTTTTCGCTTGAATTTGGGGATTATTTTTATGTATGGAACGGCGTTATTGGTCTTTATAATTTCATCGGAAGCGTCACAAGCAGGAAATTCGCCGGATGCACACTACGGACATTCATTTCGACTATGCAAACTCGGTGACGAAGGTTGCTCCTCAATCTTGAACCCTTACTGAAGCGAAGAAAGATACAACAGCAAGGGAGAGACTAATAACCCAAGAGCCTCTCAAGTGAAGTGGAGACTACGCTTTAGACCGTTACTGAAGAGGGAGTATTCAGGATCTACTAATCTACTAGAATAAATTTGGCAATATATAATTTTAAAAAAACTAAAATCAATGCCAAATTATATTATGACTATTTTAATTTTGGGTCAGACCCTATCTTCAGGATGGCTAAAATACACATAAAATATACAACATGACCTTTGTAAAAATGCCTGTTTTAAAATTACATCCTCACATCTTTTCTAAACATTCTATTGTCAATTTTAATAAAATTTCACCTGAATCAACGTCATTAATCTATGAAGACGAAACCTTTCATTAATTCTCTTAAGATTTCCAAATTATTGTTTAACGAGCACATGTTTAAATTGATACAATTGTTTCCAGCTTCAGTCTGCAGAGTTACGAGATCGGCTGCTGTATGAAGTAGGAGGGAAACTGCCAGCGGAGAAAAAGGAGCAGGCTGTTGCTAATTATGTTCAACGTGCTAACATAAAAAAAAATGCCGCACTCGCTATCAAAGTCATGTACAAAAAAATACTAGATATTCTCAAAAAGGTTAAAAAATACTGTTTTGAAGACACATATAACTCGGAAGTGATATACGATACAAACATTATTCGCTTGTAGAGTCAATCTGTTGCTAATTATGTTCAACGTGCTAACATAAAAAAAATGCCGCACTTGCTATCAAAGTCATTTACAAAAAAATACTAGATATTCTCAAAAAGGATAAAAAATACTGTTTTGAAGACACATATAACTCGGAAGTGATATACGATACAAACATTATTCGCCCCCCCCCCCCCCCCCCCCCCCCCCCCCCCCCCCCCCCCCCCCCCCCCCCCCCCCCCCCCCCCCCCCCCCCCCCCCCCCCCCCCCCCCCCCCCCCCCCCCCCCCCCCCCCCCCCCCCCCCCCCCCCCCCCCCCCCCCCCCCCCCCCCCCCCCCCCCCCCCCCCCCCCCCCCCCCCCCCCCCCCCCCCCCCCCCCCCCCCCCCCCCCCCCCCCCCCCCCCCCCCCCCCCCCCCCCCCCCCCCCCCCCCCCCCCCCCCCCCCCCCCCCCCCCCCCCCCCCCCCCCCCCCCCCCCCCCCCCCCCCCCCCCCCCCCCCCCCCCACCCCCCCCCCCCCCCCCCCCCCCCCCCCCCCCCCCCCCCCCCCCCCCCCCCCCCACACACACACACACACACACACACACACACACACACACACACACACACACACACACACACACACACACACACACACACACACACACACACACACACACACACACACACACACACACACACACACACACACACACACACACACACACACACACACACACACACACACACACACACACACACACACACACACACACACACACACACACA
>JASFAT010000355.1:0-331581 GCA_031353405.1 Baronia brevicornis
ATTGCCATTACGCAATCCACTCCATAATTCAAATTCCATGCAATTCTGATTTAATCGGAAATCATAAGACGGCGTATAGAGCTATATTTGGTCATGCATTTTAAATTCATTGCCAATCTATGAGTTATAAAGCAATATAGAATGTATGTGATTTACATTTTCATTCACAATCATTGTCGCATGTCAATAATATATACATATATATTGTATACATAAAGGTGAACCTTCTTTATGATTATTATTAAACGATGACTAATAATTTTTTTAAATAAAATTCGACGTATATCAATATATGTAATTGACACATAACGTGTGTATAAATATTATATATACGAGAAATAATAGCTTTTAATATTTTTTCTTTTTACAGTTAAATATATTTTATTTAGATTTTAAAATTGCATAAATTATTTTATAAGTTATATTTAATAAAATACAATCTCTTTACATCACATCGATGCTATTTATTTCGCTAAGTTATAAAACAAAAAAATTATAACGTTATATATAAATATATTCATTAGTCTTCCGCAGGGTGTTGATGTTCATCATTCTCGTTTTTTTTTTATATTTTTACGTTTCTTTTTTAATTTATTATTTAAAATAATGAATACCAAGCATATTAAAGTTTTGTCTGCACAACAGTGGCATATTGAATATAATTAGCCCCACCAGTCACTCATTCCCTTGCAAATGAACCAACAGTCTAGCTGCAAGAGTATGCATTAGTTTGCATCTAAAATAAGTCAACCTTGAGTTACGTGTTGTACACATTTATTGTTCTACCGAGGAAATAAGAATAAAAATAAAATCATTCGCTATTATTCTGTTTATATAATATTGGTTATCCGTTCGGAAAATTGAAATCGATTTAAAAATATTATTTTTTCATAGTCCATGCATGTTATCAAAGTAATCCTATAATTGTGCATTGTGTTGTTTTTTTATTACTTTTCACTTCTGTTATAATTGTAAATTTTCTGCTTTTTTATTGATGTAAATTAAGTATAACTATTATGCTATTATCCAAATAACAAGTATCTCGAAATGAAAAGGATATATTCAGCATGTCACCACAGATACGTCTCGATAAAATGGTGGCCTTTCAAATCTTCCATAGACTATTGCCGTCAATTCAGAAAGTCTATATACGTATTTCTATAATTTATCTCCACTTACACACGTAAATCGAAATATATTGTATGATACGACATCAAAATTAAACAATATTATTGATAATAAGATTATGGAAATGAAGTAAAACATTTTAATAAGTGAAACTTGCTAGGTGAAATGAGTTGCAGCATTCGTATTGATTTTACTACAATTATATCGAAGAACGACTAACTTTTCTAATTTAAGTTAGTTGTACCGTTCGTCACTGATGCTGCATCCGACATTTACCTCGATATGAGGACTTAGTTTTGTATTTCCTTATTACTATCGCTGTTCTTTGCGTAATGAATCCTTTTTAATAGAAGCGGTAGACAAACAAGGAAGGTTGTTTGTTTTCTTGCTTGTTTGTTCGAACAACGGTAATTATCTAAGTAATCGCGTTTTGTATGGTGAGTGCAGGGATCGCAGGATCGATCCCTATACTTCTTTCTTGCCTCATTCTTCTCTTCACATTTAATTATTCTCCAATAACTACTACTAAAATATCAAGGGCGCTGCAAATACTGCAAGATTCTCCTTCAAGTGATAGGCAAACAACTGAGTATGTCATCTGATAGTAATTTTAATAGTCCATGGATATCTACAATAACAAGAGCAGATATGTTGCCTATCGAAGGGTAAGATGTGTATAATGCAAAGAGAAACGGAAGTATAACGAGAAGAGGGAAGTATAAGAAGATGAAGGAAGTTAGGCTTCAGGATATCTCCACTCACAGTGCGAAACGTGGTGATACAAAGAATTACTTAACAGATTCATTAAAGTCACATTAAAAAAAACGTTTTAAAAATTCTTTCAGACAATTATTATTATTAAATATACACTCTTGCCTCTCACATATTACACACACGCACACAACATATTACATATATGTAGATATATAAAATGCTTTCGATTAGTGGAATATATTTTAATATATGCCACTTGTTATTTATTATTTTTTATATAACGGACGAATCTATGCCGCGGTAAAAATTCGTCCCTGTTTCGCAATTAACGTAACGAAATCATGGCCTAAGGAGTGAAAAGGCTGGCATTTGAGATTATTGTACTATTAACTGATTTAAAATTCAAGTGAATGTTGTGTCTGTCATGACTATGTATTTTTGACGCGGAAAAAAATAAAAGATTATCGGAATTAGAGCAAAATCTAAAATTCAAATCGAATCCATGAAACTTATTTTTGCAAATAAAATTATTTTTCGTAATAAATAAAAATTTAATTATGTTTTGAATTGCAGATTAGGCAATTCGAATATTGATGTTACTAATTACTGTGTGAAGTCTCACTTTATGTGATAGGAAAGATAACGAAGAAATAAACCGAAGTGTAATTATTATAATATTTACAGATCATAAAGAACTGGTAACACATATTTTTTTATTTGTTGAAATATAAATTGTCTTGTAAACTATAGTCATTGATTTAAATAGTTAAATTTGTGGAATACGTTTGAATATCTTTTTTAGTTTATAAAATTATGAATGTCCTTTGACCTGTTCGACCTTTATCATCAAGAACCCTCGGGTAAAAAGTAAAATTATCCTAATCGATTTAACAACAATTTCTACTATGATTAAGCCATAATGGCAGCAACTTAACCTGGTAAGCACTACACCCTGGAGAACATCCGTGGTCTCTGCCTGCCCCTATGGGAGACAGGCGTGACGATATGTATATATGTATGACTGGTGAGACAGTCTGCCTTGGATAAGTGTTGTGGACTAATTTAGTGAAACAGCTGATAAATTATTAACTTATGATATCTCAAACAAATAACTGATCAGTATGCTTAGAGTGCTAGGATATATAGTTTGTGATATGTCTGACAGATGGCGCTGTGCCGTTGTACAAATGTCTAATTAACAGTAAAATTGTGTTGTTAACAAAGGTTAAAAGATTTTGTGGATTTTAAACAATCACCTTTCAACCACAACATTTGTTTTTCATTAATAATGTTTTATTAATGAAACACAATTGTTGTGTTAACGTTGGATATTTTGACTCGTACAATATAGAATATTTTTTTTACACCGTTATATATCTAACTGCTGGAAACGTGGCCTTTCTGTTCCTGGAGAAACATAAATTAGTCCACCACACTTATCCAAGGCAGACTGGTGGGACTATTGGACACGAAATAAATACCTGTAGAGCATACATACATATATACATATGTATATTTATCACGGCACGAAAATATAGTTTAAGTCGGTCATGATCTTTATACTACCAACATTACAACAAATCAAAATTAACATCGTTTTCTGTCCTTGTTGTTTAAATATTTGTTATTTTATGAAAATAATTATATAAATATAATATTTTTAAATGGAAAAGGTAGGCAAATGAGCGCGCGTGTTACTTAATAAAAAGTAAACAACGCTGCTCATAGACATTCACAGTGCCATAGACATTACGGAGTGTTGCCGATCTTTGTGCAATGTGTACGCTTGTTTTTTAAAGATTCCAATGTCAAATAATTTTGGAAATACCACTGGAGGTAGAGCTGGTTCCACAGCGTGGTGGTACGTGGAAAGAAAACCGCACCGTACCATCAGATGACCAACAACAATATTTTATTTTATTCAATGAGAATTAAATTAGATATAAATTTATAATATTATAAAGGTTAATTAATATAACTACGAGGAAACCTACCATTCCTCGCGAATGGTAATTGATGTAAGCGCTACACAATATTGACCTCGTGTGTGCGGTAGAATTAATTGAATTGTAATCAGTAATCGAAACAGAATTGCTTTATTTACACGCATTTGTTAGCTTCACCTTGACTGTGTGACCGTTTGTGTCTAAGAAACAAACAAAGTTTGTGTCAAAGGTTTTTTGAATTATGTTGCTTACTATATTATAAAATATCGATTCGCATACCTTTGTACATTTTACAACCACGAGCTATATGAGCTGTATTTTTTTTTACGTAGGGAAATCCGTTACGGATACCCTGCCGCCCTAGAGGGGACGGCGAAATGTGTTGGACTCCGCGTGCGCGTGTCTACCGACTAAAACCCCCCATCGGCACCAAGGAAGAGTTCCGGGATCTCTTAAAGAACTGCTTCTGTCGGGACTCCTCCGGCGCCTGGCTCACTAAGCCCGTCTCGAGGGTTGCGTGAGTTCGCTACCACCGACACCCTCGCGGTGCTTAACCGGTTATTCCTGCCATAGGGAACCACCGTCCTCCTCGAGACCGCTTTATGAGTACTGAGAGCCCCCGAGAACTTCCGAGTGCCCACGACCTCAAAAGCCTCCCTTTCGATGGGGGTACACCAACCACTGCAGGGCCGCGACGAGGCGCGTGGGGACCGCACTGGCGTCGTCTACGGGCGGGATCCGTTCTTTCGCGATCTCGCTCGGCAGCCTCCTTCTGGGACATGACGGTCTCGCAGAAGGTGGCTACGGCCCTCCACACCGTATCCCCGCTCAGCATCGCCGATACGACTGCTGGCAGTCCAACTGAACCGCCATCAAAAGCCAAATGTCATCAAAACCATTAAGATTGGACGCCTTCGTCGGGCTAGGCACGTCGTACGGATGGACGAGACTAAAGTACTCAAACGCCTATGCGACAGTAAACCAGATAGAGTCGAGGACGACTTAAAGGCAATCGGTGTGCGGGGGTGGAATGAAAATGCTAAACGAAGATCCGACTGGAAAAATTTACTGAACCAGTAAGGCCCACCCGCGGCAGTAATGCCTCGATAATGATAACTTCGTACATACCCTTGCTACCTTAATTGGACACCTAGGTGAGTTGACCGTTCGTTATTCGTGGGAATAAAATAAATAAAAAAAAATTAAAGAAACTAAAATCATTGAAGACAACATTGCCAAGAAACTAAAAGCTGATTTTAACAATAAAAAAATAAAATTAAAGTTTAAACTAAAAAAACATCTTTTATAGCACTACACATAACAACTTACAATAAATTTATTCTCCTTGTCTACTGCATAAGGGATTGGGTAAAACCCGTGTTTGGAATTAAGTATGTATATAACAGCAATAGCTCAGTTGGCTAGTATCAGACTTACGATCTGATGTCGTTAATTCGGCTTCTCCATTGGATTATTGTTGTGAACCATTTTTTTTGCGTGGGGAAATCCATTACAGATACCCTGCTACCCCGGGGTGGACAGCTGGTTATGTCGGGCTCTAACGTTTGCCCGTCTACCTACTAAAACCCCACAATGACCGCCATCGACGCCAGGGAGGAGTCCCGAGATCTCCAACAGAACTGCTTTTGCTGGGGCTCTTCCGGCGCCTGGCTTACTAATCCCTTCTCGGGGGTTGTTTGAAGTTGCTACTCCTGACACCCTCGTGGTGCCTACCCGGTGATTCCTATCATAAGGAACCACCGTCCTCCTCAAGGCGAGGAGCACCGTGTTTCGTCCTCCCGCGAGTGCCCGCGACCTCTTTCTTTGTTGTGAACCATATCTAAACACTAGCGTTGTTAGCTTAATTGTAATGTTTAATAACAATTCTGTTAATATTTAAAACATTTCTACTCTTCATATTTTTTAAAAAAACATAAATGTCATTTGCTTACTAATAAAGAAGTTTGCACCTCTACTTGATGCCCGGTAAACGACAATGTTTAATTAATTTTTATATTCGATTCCGATTAAATGTGTGCAATGTATACACTCTCATTTCAAACGTAATTCTTCTTTGCTTTAATGGCAACCAGTTTCAACTATTATGCCAGCGTCAAGTAAAATATGTTTACATCAAATCTCTGGAAACAAAACTAGTCAACTTATAACATTATGTCATGATAAAATGGTGGTCATTTTACCAAAACTTTCTATGGACTTTGCAGTCAACTTAAAAAGTCACGATACATGCATTTATTTCATATTACTTCTCTTATACGCCTAAATCGAACTATATTGTCTAATATGCCACTACAATTAAACAATATAACTGATGCTGATAAGATTATAAAAATTACATAAAAACACTATTCCGTCAACTTACATCAGTGACGTACTACGTAAGTTGGCGGAAAAAGTCTCAAATGTAATTACTACTTTAAAAGCATTTAAAAGCATGGTTTTTTTTTTGAAGTTTTAAACTGTACGTTTTTAGCCACTAAAGACTAAAAACGTATAGTTCAAAACATTCAAAAAAAAACAAAAGAGATCAAATACGATAATTACAACCACATTGCCAAATTGTTATGTAAATTAAACCTATTTGAATACGGATTAGTTTGTTATTCCTTCGTAAATTTATAGCTTACATTATATATCTGATGACAGAGTCAACAAATAACGTATTATGAAGCAAATTCTTAATGCTCTATGGGATTTTATGGGTTCAATTATAGAGGGTATTCGTGCGTCCTAATTGTCCTTTATCTGATTCATGGATAATCGATACGATCTCTGAATACAGCTAAAACTTTAAGCAAGTTCTAGGTACGCAAAGTTATGAGTATTGTTCTATGAATTCGCTTTAAATGAGTTTTAGTTTTCATAAAAATCGGATAGCAGTTACTTGTAGCATTTGAAAAATGTATAATATTAATATCAATATCAGCCCGCTTTAGTCCACTGCTGGACATAGCTTCACTCAAGGCGCGCCACCTAGCCCGATCTTCGACTACACGTATCCAGTCTCTGTCAACCCTCTTGCGCAGATCGTCGCTCCATCTCGCAGGGGGGCGTCCCACACTACGTTTGCCGAATCGCGATCTCCACTCCAGCCCTTGTCTACTCCAACGATTGTCGGTTCACCGACAAACGTGTCCAGCCCATTACCACTACAGTCTGCTAACTTGAAGAGCTATCCCAGTGACTCTGGTTCTCCGGCGAATGTCTTCATTTCGAATTGTATCCACCAAAGAAATTGGCGGCACGCATATTCGTTTACTCCCCTGTCCTATAAAAAAAACAGAGATCCGTAAACTTATTTCGGTATTTCAAAACAAATATCATCGTCGATTAGGATTTTAACCCAAATCGAGAACTAGAAGCAATGGACCAAGCCATCGTCTGATGATATATATGCATGAATTAAAGAAAAATAGAAACAGAATAGCTAAAATTACTTCAACGAACATTACAGGCAAGACAATTGATAAATAAAGCGTCCCTGAAGCAACCATTCCAGACAAACAAAGATCATGTGACGCTTGGAGAAATGCCAATTGTATTGTAGCTGACGGCTTCAATTCCAGCAACCATAGGCGTGCAAACAGAGCAGAGAGTGACGAATTAAAATAGGTTACTGACTATATTTTACAGTAAAATAGACCATTTTGTAGGAATCAGTTTAAAGTACTATTTATATCAAAAATATCAAGGTTTGCTGTGCGAAGAGTGATGAAGATGCAAATTTTCGACCAGTGCATTTCCTGGTGTCAATATGTGGACATTTGGCAATCCGTTCTCCACCAGCCCAAAACTCCTCGGAGAGCAATAAAAAAAGCTATGTTCGTTCTCAAGTGCATAGGATTTGAAACAGAAACTTGCCGGAGACACTGACGTAGGTATCTATATCAGCAAGCTGAAGTGCGATCGGCTAGTTACCTTCGTCGGATTACCGACAACCGTTGGAGTAGACGAGTGTCGGATCTACTCCACTTGCCTTATCCGTGGCCGTGCCTTGGCAAACGTAGTTTGGAGTGTCGTAGATGGACCGATGGCTGGTATAAACTTGATGTATGAAGCCGAAGATTGGGTTAATTGGAGTACTTTAGGGACAGCTTATGCGACAGAAATATCCTTGCAAGATGGATAGCTCTGTGGTTCCCAATCTGCCAGCATAGCGTAGCGGCTCTGGGAAAAATCTTCTCTACTTGAATGAGGCCTATGTCCAGTAACAAACTTATATGGCGTGTAGTGTTGATAATAATCCAATAGAAAAAGAAGCATTTTCTTATTAGCACTGTTAAACTTGTTGTTGTGCCAACAAGAGGCACTTCATTCATATATTTAACCTAACTTTTCTTATGATCTCATAAAAATAGTCTCTTCTACTCCATCGATTCAGGCTAGAATTGTAGACTCGTAAGCATAGACAGTCAGTGATGCGGAGATAATGTGACTTGTAAATCTGCCAACCTCGTCGCTAAATATTTGGGCCCAAAATAATTCGCACGTCCATTCATGATAGCCTTCAACATTTTGGACTGTGTTCAAAAAATATTTCCTATTGTAATAGTAGTAAATTTAAAAAGAATATAATGTATTCTGCACACTATATTACATCTAGGTTTGCAAATTAAATGGTAAATAATTAGATGTGAATGGTCTCTAAATCGAACTGAGAGTAAGCTCTATTTACCTATTCAATCCTATGAGTTTTTGTATTTGACATTGGCATCTTCAAAAAATAAAGGCACGCAACGCTTTTGCAATACCTATGGTGTCCCGGATGTCTATGGGTGGCGTTGATTGCTTTCCATCCTACGACAGGCCTCGTTTGCCCTCCTATTCTATAAAAAAAGATTAACAAGCTAAATAAAAAGGTAAAGACTTATTCTTTTAGTTACGCTCTTGTAGTTATGTCTGTCTATGAAATATGCATTGTCACTTGTTGTGGGTTGCTGTAAGAGTAATATTAGATTTGAGGGGATGCAATGCTACTTACTAGCAAATGAACTAGTGGCGGGTAGCGTAGTGTCTAAGTAAAAGGCTAGTGTTAACCTGATGGAGTATATTTCAACAGGAACTAAACATAAGGTACATTTATAGTTCGATGACTGTACTGAGTTGCATTTTACGATTTCGCTACCATATATTGAGGTCATCATCATCATCAACAGCCTGCGGCAGTCTACTGCTGGACATAAGCCTCCCCCATGAAGCGCCACCTAGCCCGATCTTCGGCTACACGCATCCAGTTTCTGCCAGCCGCCCTGCGCAGATCGTCGCACCATCTAGCTGAGGGGCGTTCCACACTACGTTTGCCGAGACGCAGTCTGCACTCCAGCACTCGTTTGCTCCAACGATTGTCGGATCTCCGACAAACGTGACCAGCCCATTGTCACTTTAGTTTGCTAATTCGAAAGGCTATGTCGGTGACTGTAGTTGTAGTTCATTCTGAATCATATCTACCAGAGAAACTCCGATCATAGCTCTTTCCATAGCTCTCTGAGCGACTCTGAGTTTATAAAACAGACGGACTGTCAGCGTCCACGTTTCGGCTCCGTGGGAGAGTACGGGTAGGACACACTAGTTGAAGACTTTTGTCTTGAGGCTCTAAGGTATGGGCGACGAGAAGACCTGAAGAATATATTGAGGTCGTGCGTCACAAATTATACGATGTACTTTGTACAGTTCATGAATATGGCCATCTCATTACTTTCCGAAGTTGTCATAAAAGGAGACTAAGGCAGCAAACACCAATGGATGGCCAGCAACATTCTACCTAAGTTATAAAAGCCAATCTGCGATCCTAATTCCACCCGCCGAGCGAAGCGATTATGGCAACACTGCTCAACTATGTCGGAGATTAATGTCAAGCAAAAGACTGGCTTAATAGATTAAATCACTACATTCCAAGAACTACAGTATATACTTGCATTTATATGTATATAAATTAATACGTGAAGGAAAAATTGTATCCCTTTTAAGCACATAATTTGCACAGAAGAATGTGAGATATGGCATAGATAAAAAAGAAGAAAATCATAAGAAGATAAAATAAAAATAATAAATATTAAAAGATTTGATAAACTGCAGTTGACTTTCAACGACCGAAACACCACTAGTATAAATAAATAGCTACATGAAACGATGACCTTACGTTGTGAACGGTACACAATATAAATACATTCAAGTTTCTCTTTGTAAATTCTGAACGTGAATTGTGATCAATTTATCTTTGCAGCGAAACGCCGACGTTTAATGGCGTATTTGTAAAGCTCTCCTGAAACTTTATTGCACGGCCGAATCTAACGACTGCAACATAAATCACAAGCCTTATATATCTGAATACGAAGGGGTTGGGCTAAAAATAAAACAATATATTGTTAAAACGATGACGCTGCTTATAACTAATTAGAATCAAGTTTTATAGACGCTGACGTCTATCTACAGAATTGTAATAGCTATACGGTCAAAGGAGTATGCGGTTCACCTGATAGTAAGTGATCACTGCTGCCCACGGAAGTCTGCAACGCCGGAGTTGGAACAAATACGGTGCCGGCCTTTCGCAGTCACTTACGCACGTCTCTTAAACACCTCACCTGTCGTTATTATTTGAGAACACTGCAGGTGACAGATCGTTCCACAGTTACACAATGCTTGGTCAAAATTACGACTATATGATGCAGCAACCTAAAGAGGCTATTAGACTCCGAATGAAGATGCTATTGCTGCCTGCCCTTACGATTCCTTGTCATTTTGTGTGCCTGAAACTCCAGGTTCACCTTTAAATTTCATCCCGTGACTATGGATATTTGGTTATCTTATAACTTGGATCATTTTCAATATTTTTGCCCGGTTTTTAGTGCAATCCTCGACCAACTCTATTTCTAAGCCGATCTCTAAGCCCTTTAGTCATTCTACATTGTCCTACAATCTAGAATGTAGTAAGATTGAAACATAACGTAACAAAACAATAACTCTTTGTTATAGTTACAATGGAGCAAATAAAGATAAAATCAAAAGTAAGTCATTATAAAATCAGGAGAATTATAAAAAAGACAAATAAAAACACTGAATTCAAAAGAGTCGGATATAGAAATAGTAATAAACGTTTCCACAGATTGCAGCAATACTTAAGCCAAGTTGTACAAAAGCCTGCCGTCCACTTATGGTAGCTCAAAAGTAAGCATATATTATAATAAAAGAAAAGAGACCCAAGGGGACAACAAGGTAGAAAGATAGGTTGTCAAAATACAAGGCATGAAAATCTTTCTCACCACAGATCAGGCTAAGAACCGTAAGAGATTTGTTTCTCTCTATTTCTTACTCTCAGCATTGACTAAACGCCTTAAGGATGAGGTTGTTTTGAAAATAACCCACACCATAACAAATCATCAATCAATTCATGAGCATTGGTCCACTTTTACATATTAGCTTTTCTCACAATAGAAGGGTGTACTCAAGGAAAGCTAGGTTTATGGAATAAATTTCGACTCTAGTGTGATTGGTATCAAAATATAGACATTACATCTCTATCCCACGACCTGGATGAGTTGCGATCCAGTACGGTGCGCTTTTCCCGAAACTTCTTTCGCACGCACCACCACTGTGGAACTAGCTACCTTTTGCGGTGTTTCCAAACCGATACGACATTGGAGCCTTCAAAAAACAAAGCTAAGTTCGATAACGCTCATGTAATAATATCTATGGTGGCACGCCTGCTCGTTTAACCTCCTATTTAATAAAAAAACATACTTAAATCAACAGTTAATGTCAAAAATAGTTTTTAATAGCCACATCATATGTAATGACCGCGTAAAAGGAAGGCATAATAAAGCAATTTATTCACATAAGGCTATTTTAATCAGAAATAAATTTCAAAATGAACAAAGCGCTTTCGAGACAAGTAACGAAACTGGTTTTAGCAGGCTTTAAATAGCCACATAATTAACCCTCGGAACGGATTCAAAAAATTCCAAAAGAGTTTTTTTTTTATTTGTTTTGTATTCAAATCGATGTTTTTGGAATGCCATCGTATGGTATTTCGAAATTGGTGTAGCCTAAAATAAATTTTAGTATTGTATGTAAGGTGAGCGACCTTACACATAATACTAAAATTTACACGCCTACACAGCCTACGGTAGTCCACTGCTGGACATAGGCCTCCCCCATGAAGCGCCACCTAGCTCAATCTTCAGCTTCACGCATCCAGTTTCTACCAGCCGCCCTCCGCAGATTGTAGCACCATCTAGCCAGGAGGCGTCCCACACTACGTTTAATAGACTAATTATGATGATCCTTAATAGTTAGTTATGCTTGTTAATGAAGTCACTGACTGTGATGTGTGTCCACATAGTTAGGCATTAATCAACAACAAAATACATAACTAAAAATAAAAATATTGCAGGCATATTATTGCCAATAAGCTTGATACCGTGATAGTGGATCGAACTACTCGCGAGGCAATGATAGTGGATGTTAGTGTTCCACATGACAAGAATCTCGTAGAAGCGGAAAAATAAAAATAAAATAAAATACATTGACCACGCGCATGATATCTCCGCCATGTGGCATGTGAATTTACTGTCATTGTTCATATGGTAGTCTCTGTGAATGCACCTTATAGCAATAATTTGGACTATATAAATAAAATTACTTAGCTAAACTAACTTACCTAACTTGGACAGGTGAGCGTCTTAGTTAGGTTTAGGTAAGTAATTTTAAAATTAAAAAATATTTAAATTAAAATATTAACGTGAATTAGTTCCTTTACTTGGTTGCATAAATCGTTCATTGGCCTGTTATATCCCGACACAAAGGGAATTAACCGAAATAATATTGTTTTTATAATTTTTGTTTTTATACCAAAAATATTGTTATTTTGAGGTTATTATGTAAATAAAGGCGATAATATTAAATTTTTTATATCAGACGTCTGATCCATATTTGTTAGTAACAAGAAGTTAAAACTACTTTAATAAGATATCACCAATCTATGACTAAATTGTAATTACTTTTCTTAATCTTTCTTAATATTTCAGGAAGATATTCTGCTAAATACGGCAATAGAATATTCCACAACTGCACTACTTAGCAAAAGCAAGATTGACCCTTGAGATGTAGTGCTGGAACCGATTGTTGAGAATAAAATGGACTGCACTCTACACTAACGTGCGTTCCACACCCCACACCCCTGCGTGGGGTGTGGAAGGCTCCGTTTCGTTTCGTTCGTTTCTAACGTTAACGTTATAAGAGAGCTTCACATCAAACGAAGAGTATCGTCGATTGTGCAATTTCGAATCGAGATGTTTGGGCATATAATCCGCAGCGAAAGCTTACTGGAACGATTAATGGTACAAGGGAGAGTGGAGGGACATCATTTTCACGGCTGATTGCCCTTAACCTCTTCAGGGTCATTGGCACATATGTGTACGTTTAGCTTTTTTTAATTTTAGTTATTTCAAGAGAAATTAGCCACATATGAGGACATTATTATTATTTTTTTGTAAAAATTACTATTTTCTGTCTTTTTCTTATCTTAATGAATTGTTATAGATATAAGGTGAATAACTCGTAATAAAAAGAAAAATTTTATCAATGTTTTCTCATTTAGAAAAATCGTCCCTGAAGAGTTTAAGATGGATAGAATTTATAAAAGCTTCTGCCAAGTGTTCCATTATCGATTGTACACGTAGTGCCGCAGACAAAATGAAATTTATTTATTATTTGTTTATGAGCGGCAGTTATCGCTTACCACCAGGTGATACGTACGTGGGTAATTTTTTGACATTTAAATGGGAATATCCCGTGTACTAATTTTGGACTCATTTTTAAAATTGGATATAAGTAAAAGTAAGAGTTTTGCCGGAGAACCAGAGTCACCGAAATGGTTCTTTAAGTTAGCAGACTGATGTGGCGATGGGCTGGACACTTTGTCGGAGAACCGACAATCGTTGGAGTAGATGAGTGCTGGAATGGAAACCACGACTTGGCAAACGTAGTGTGTAACGCCCCCCTGCTAGATGGAGCAAAGATTTACGCAAGGCGGCTAGCAGAGACTGGATGCGTGTAGCCGAAAATTGGGTTAGGTGGCGCGCCTTGAGTAAGGCCTATATCCAGCAGTGGACGATATTGAAGAGTTTTGCAGTTGTATCTCTTTGAGTTAACAATTTTTATAAACATACTGTATCAGATTAATCCAATTTCAGTAGTGGTATGGCAGGAATGAAAGCAGCATTGTAATTTGGTGAGAAATGGTCGCATTATTGGATAATTACTGAGGTACCAGTGGGTTTACTTTAGCCTTACTTGGCTATATATTTTCAGAATTTAATTTTGAAAGTTGAATTCCTATACGCGGCAATGGTGAAGGAAATATATAAAACCATTTATTAAATGCTTCAGTGGCTAAGATTCTGAGCATTCCATTTCCAGTGCGGTGATAGAAAAAGAGACGCATTTCCGGTGCGATGCTAGAAAAAGAGACGTATTCCCAGTGCGGTGCTAGAAAAAGAGAAATGGCGAACTCGCTATAACCACGAGCTCTACGTACTAGGAACCTAATGTCATTAAATTGGACGCTTACGGTGGACAGGACGTATGGAAAGAATGAATGCAACCAGGGTACCCAAACGTTTATTGGATGGAAGGCCGGACGGGCGAAGAAACGGAGGCAGACCAAAACTCAGGCGGTAAGACGGAGTCGATAAAGATCTTTTAACTCTCGGCGTGACGAATTAGAGAGAAAGAGCCAGGAATAGATCGGACTGGAGGAATCTTCTGGACTAGGGTAAAGCCCATTCGCGGCTGTAGCCCTGATGATCAGTGGTGAAGTTCCCCCTTTTAGAGTTACTGATCCTGAATTTTATTGCCGTATCGGAAATACATGTTTGGTCTGCGAGTGATCGTGATTAGTTAATGTTCCTTCAGAAATCGGGAATCTCCTTGGCCAATAGCAATTTATTATTGCTTTTGTTTAACTAAGAAAATACGGAAGCACGAAAAATAAAACAAGAAAATGTATTATCGGTATTGAGAGGAATTTTTGTAAGTTCTTAAGTTTCTGTAACACACTTGCGTTATCAGCCCACGACCATCGACTTCGAATGCGGTAGGTTCCCCACTGAGTCAATTAAAACATTTTGGTTTTGTATACAATATACCCACATATATATAATACAACAACTGGTTTTTGAAATGGGTGCACGGAACTTTCTTTAGCGACGAAGAGATAAAGATAGATAAATTAAGAGGCATAGGACTGTGTATCAGAGTTTCTTATTTATTAAGATCTAGTATTAATTGCATAGAACTACCTAACATGACTATGAAGTGAATGCTTTGTTATATAAGAATAACAAATAGCTAGAGTCCCATGTATATTTCATTACGCTGTGCTCAACTTCCATTAAATACTGACAGACTGACACCTTGCATGGAAGTGTTAAGCATAATTAAACAGTGTTGTATTATTCCCCAGCGCTCACTTAAGTAGATTAAATAAATCAATAAATTAGCATCACCGTTACCCAAAAAAAGTAATGATTTTCGTCATCAAAGGTCATAAAGATGAGGTGATTATAAAATTTTTGGTAGGTACATATTGAAACACGCAATATCTATGACCTAAGTACATATTTCGCCATACGAAAAGTAATTAACAGTACAATCCTGAAGTTTGTTGGTGTAACGATCTTGTCGTTGGATTTATAGGTCGCTTAACAAAAGCCTTAACAACTGTGTTCAAATTAACACATAGGGAAGAATTTGCTAAAATATTCTTATTAAGTTTTGCTCACAACTTAGAGTAGTGGTTAAAAATTAAATGAATGTTCAAGAACAAATAATAGGTTATCCGGAATTTCCGATATTTTCGGACAGTTAAAACGCAGCTCATTTAAATATTGTATCGTCGTCTGTAGTGGACGACCTACCTGGGCGTTCTTGATCTTCCAGGTCGAAACTTCCAGCTTTAAACCGAGCAAACCACTTTCGCACAATTCTTTCGGCTACAGCATCCTCGCCATAAACAGCGCATATGTTATTTGCCGCTTGTGTGGCATTTTTGCCTTTTCGGAAAAACAAATTTTGCCTTTTCGGAAAAAGATTAAATGCCTATAATGCCTTTTATTCGCTACCACATTCTAAGGCGTACAAAACTGATAAAAATTAACGAATTGTAACTAAAGTTTTTTTCAAATATGACTGAAACTATCTCTTTTAGAATATGTACACATGTCATTTGTTCTCAATAATTGTGATAAATTCAATGAGATCTCTCGCACTACCTACTGAAAATCGGCACGAACTTTCCGGACAGCCCAATATAATGCGTATGCTTTCAGGCCAGTCCAATTTTGAAGATTTCGTTTTTTTTTTTTGAAGATTTTGTAGATTTCGTGGCCGTACAAGCCGTGTGTTTGTTAAACTAGTTCTTAACTAATCGATTTTCATATTTGAATTATATTGTTAATTAAATTTCCATTCCATTTTTTAATGAGATCGTCTGGTGGAACGCAATCCACGTCACCCATACACGTAGGCATCTGCAACACCTTATTTCAAATGCGTTTCCAGCCGTTGAGATAAGAGTAGGTTGGACCTAAGCTTAAAAAATCCTTTTGCAATAATATTTATTTCAACGATTTATATTATATTATGCTCGCTATTAGCTGAAATCAAAGGGTGGCCAATGACGAAGTTCTCCGACAAGTCAAGCAAAAACGTGAACTTTTGCAGACCGTCAAAGGTAGAAGAGTTGCTTACCTGGGTCATATCATGAGACATGATAGGTACAAGTGGCTGCAACTGATCATGATGGGAAAAATCGCGGGCAAAAGACAAGTTGGTCGAAAAAGGAAGTCTTGGCTATGTAATATTAGGGAGTGGACCGGGAAAACGAGTGCTCCAGAACTGCTGCACGTCGCGAAGGAGGAGGAAAGTTGTGCTAAACTGGCTGCCAATCTTCGCAAGTCGGAGAGGCACACTTAAAAAAAGATTATATTATATTTTTTACAGTTCACAATTTCAGATATCACGTGTCAAAACCTATTACATTAAACATATAATGTTATAAAAACAATACTAAATTATATTTTGCATATTTCATAAATTTTATTGTCTTTTTCTAAAATTGCATAATGCAATCATGCTATATTACCAATTAGGAAAAAAAATATTTATAAAGTGATTTCATCCGTAATAGTAGTATATATATATGGTTCCACATTAATAATTAGGCGGAATATGAAAATTGAATCGCTAGCATTCCCTAAATATATATTTCGAGGGTCAGAGCAATTTCATTTACAAATTCCATCTGCTTTTTAATTTAAACGCTATATCCGCGAATTCATTCGGGTGCCATACATTCTAATAATGAGACAAGACCCGTAATAAAAAGACCGAATACTTTTACTTTTCACTTCTTAAACATATAAAGACATTTGTTGGTGTAAAGGTGATTTTTATATACTTTTAAATGTATTGTTAACATTTATTAATTTAGATTCAACATTAAACCTTTTAAATTTAGTATGATCGTTAAACTTCTAAAAATATCTCTGCAGAGAAGAAGCACAAGAAACCAGGATTTTTCTTATTTTTTTTTCGATATATTGAACGAACTTTAAATACATTCCATAAGTGTAATAAGTTTGAGAAAGGAAAGAAAATAATTTTAAGATAGAAAATTAGGTAATGTGAAAACAAATATACACCAACAAAATTAAAACGACCGATTGATAGAGTGAAACAAAATGACAGCCATGGAATAGCTTTGTAGTTGTTTTATTTAGCCGTCATTGATGTTAATGGCATCAATAAAAACATATTGCAGAATATTTTACTACTGGAACCTAATAAAAGATTTTAGTAACTCTGATACAAGCAATGTGACAGTATTTTGTGAAACTATGATATAAATAAGTTTATGAAATAGGACACGTAGAATAGGAATCACAATAGGTCACTTTTTTTTATTACATTGGTCTAAAAGTATATATAAATATATATAATATAAATATAATATGTATATAATATAAATATAATATAATATAATATAAAATATGTATATAATATAAATATAATGAATTCCCGAGATCATCTCTGGGCAAGACATATAGAAATAAAAAAGGAAAAACAAAAAATGGATAAAATTACTTAGTAAGAACCAAATCGACATGTTTTTACAAGGCAGTAGTATCACTTGCTGGCACTGATGTTATTTTATTATGTGTATATATGTATAGATATGTATGTGTGTATGTATATTTTATATGTATATATGTGTGTATCAATATATGTTATGTACGTATGTACTGATTTATGTGAATATGTATGTATCCCAAATTTGAATAATGACCGAATCGGAAGGTCTCTACTATGCTCCATCCAACTTCACCTGTAAATTGTCATAATTAAAATAAATAAATAAATAAATTAGCAAAAGCAAGGACTGCTTGCTACTTTTATAGCAATATAGATAAACGAACGTGTGAGTCATCTGATGGTCAGTGATCAGCGATGCCTATTACATCAGAGGCACCCCTGAAAACTGTAGTGACTTTTCTTTTTTCAGAAACACTTAAACAAGGATAATTCCACCTATAACATAATATTATATAAAAAAGGGTCGAATAATCATTGTTTTAAAGTAGAAGTTATGAAAAAACTAATTCTGCTACAGAATACCCTTTATTTAGTCCTATAATTGCCTCGTAGGACACCTATCAAAAGCAATATTATCTCCCTCACCTATCACCTTATACAATAACGTAAACCACATTGTAACTGACTAAGAAATTAACTTGCCAAAGTTTATGTACAAATTTTTTATCTGTACCTCGGAGCGCTATAAAATTACCTACACAACAGCATTGAACTTGATTTTACCATGTGTGTATTTTCAATGTCGTTTTTTTTTTTCTCAAATTTGTATACGATTTTAGAACATGGAAACCTGTTTGGCCAAAATTATTTTTAAAATAACCCACGAGTTTGAATCAACGTGCACTAAAATTTGATAGCATCAATTTGAAATGATTAGGATATTAAATGAATCCTATTATGATATTAATAGGAGATTAAATGAACCACAGAAAGTAGCGAGCGATTTTCCATGCTCGCTCGCTACTTTCTGTGGTTCATTTGCCGTATCGGGATAAATACATACATGTATGACCTAAAAGTATTTATGACGAGTCTGGATATTCTGTCAATCCACACTGAATAAGCTTGGTGGGTTAATGGCCATTTCTCCAGAAAATCAAAAGGCACGGGCCGGGATCAGTTTCCTTACTTTGTCTCGTTTTATTATGATTTGCTGTTATTATTTACAATGTTGTTATTTACAATAAAATAATATAATATTCATTTCATATTCATTATAAGGTAATACTCAACTTTTTGTCTTGAGTTCCACTCGTAAATATGTACGTATATAAATCCATAAGACATAATGAATAAACGAGAGTCTTTAAAGTACAAGCTAATCACAATTAAAAAGTAATTAAGAGATTCAATTCTTACTATATCATAAAACATACGATATATACTAAATAATTGGTCTCATGCAGGTAGGTGTTTTTATTTATCTGGTTATTACAAAATTTTGATCATGGTCTGATGATTCTAAAAGTTTGCGTGAATTTATTGGCCGGAACATAAAATTGTTGTGAATTTATTGAATAAAATAAACATTTTATTTTTGTCTAGCAAATTATTTCAACCACAAAATCCTAAAATGCGTTTTTTATTTTATTTGCGAAAAGAATAATTATCATCAACAACTTTTAGCAGCACACAGCTGAAGATGAGCTTCTCTCATAGCTTCCCCATATCTGGAGGAATGCTTTTCCAAAGTGAATTGGCGAGAAACCCAAACTCGAAACGATGCGAGAATCAAGCTCGCAAGTACTACTTACTCCGAAAGAGGTAAACAGTGCCCCGTGGCGGGCAGTAGTACTTGCTTAACTAGGGCATGTAATAAAACAAAAGAGGTAAGTAAAATTACGGGCAAAAGACATGTTCGGAAGAAGAAGAAATACTTCTTCTTACTACGCAATATCACACAGTTGACTGTTTTGCCTCACCAAAGACAGCAATGGTTATACTGAAGTAAAAAGAGAAAGAATAGGTTGATGGTGAGGTCTATCTTATAGTTGTAAAATACGTATAGTGCTACGCAAATACTATTAAAATAATCAGTCTTTGTGATCTTGCAATTAATTTTAGGTTATTAATAGTCGGTGTTATTATAATAATTTGCTTTTGCAAAAAGAAGTTGATGGTGAGGTCTATCTTATAGTTGTAAAATACTTATAGTGCTACGTAAATACTATTAAAATAATCAGTCTTTGTGATCTTGCAATTAATTTTAGGTTATTAATAGTCGGTGATATTATAATAATTTGCTTTTGCAAAAAGAAGTTGATGGTGAGGTCTATCTTATAGTTGTAAAATACTTATAGTGCTACGCAAATACTATTAAAATAATCAGTCTTTGTGATCTTGCAATTAATTTTAGGTTATTAATAGTCGGTGTTATTATAATAATTTGCTTTTGCAAAAAGAAGTTGATGGTGAGGTCTATTTTATAGTTGTAAAATACTTATAATGGAACGCAAATACTATTAAAATAATTAGTCTTTGTGATCTTGCAATTAATTTTAGGTTATTAATAGTCGGTGTTATTATAATAATTTGCTTTTGCAAAAAAAAGTTGATGGTGAGGTCTATTTTATAGTTGTAAAATACTTATAGTGCTACGCAAATACTATTAAAATAATCAGTTTTTGTGACCTTGCAACTAACTTTACGGTATTAAATAATCTGTGTTATAATAATAATGGCTGAAGCGCCATTTTATGAATTAAATGGTTTGATTCGAGACGTCGTTTGGTTTCTAAATCAAAGGGTTGGTTGGTTGGATTTTTAGGTCAGGATAAATGTTATATTTGTTTTAATTCTTATGCATAAATTGTGAGTGTGGATGCTTAATGTAAGCGCTAGGCAATCCTTACTCTTATATGAAATATTTTATATAATATTTTAAATTTATTACTAATAGAGTAGCAATAATATAAACATCACTTAATGTTATGCAAAAATATTAAATAAATTTATCATTTTCAAATAAGAACATTGCCTCTATCAAATACAAAATTTTATGTAAAAATATGGCATATGGAATATTCTATAACACATTTGTCTACCTTATTTTGCTCGTTTGCTTCAAAATGTACTACTCATGTAGACGTGTGGTACAGTTTATTATTTTTAATAGGTTTTAATGACTAAGTATTTAAATATTTTTAGACATTTATTATGTTCGCCTATAATTAATGGCGCTATTTTTGAAAATGCGAGTTCTACACCATTTTGTTTTGTAATTAAAATATTATTAAAATTTTCCTCACGATCTCCGATCGATATTCTGCAACTAAAATTTTAATTTTCTTAAATATCAAGTTAGTATTTTTATAATATTATTATAATATTTCTGGCCCAATGATTATTCTCGGTGTATTTAAAAAAGTAGTGTGGTTTTTATTTTACATCTTTATATGTATGCTTCGGTTAAAAGACTTTCAGATAACTTCTTTCTCAGTCATCACTTCTGCTTTACACTCCGTCGCCATTTTCGCATTTTTTTTTTAAACAAAAGTTATTACTTTTCGAATAAATTACAAGTGGGTAATTCATTTTTACGCTATTACGAGGGCATATACTTACAGTATAAAAACTATTATTTTAAATAATAAAATATTATTTTAACTTTATTTACCATATTTATAATAAAAGTAACCTCATCAATTATCCAACAAAATCATTCTTAGTACGTATTTTGGATACATTGGCATTTTTTGCTGTTGTATCAGGCCGTAGCTTTTGATTATTTTAACTTAAGGTACACAATGTTGGCAATAATTAAACATAAGGTGAATATATATATATATATATATATATATATATATATATATATATATATATATATATATATATATCATGTTTCTATATACTATTGAGATATTGAAACGATTGATTGATTGATAATATAATTATAATTTTAAAAATTAATATAAATTTTTAGCACGTTTTTCCTAGTTAAAAAACCTATGAATAGATGTTATCCAATGTTCATCTATTTTTAAATTAATACGACTAAAAAAAAATTAAGTATTCTTTTAATTGTTATATAATAATTTATTAGAAAGCAGTTAAAAGCTAATTTCATTTTAAATTAACATCATTTTAAATTTTTGTATTTAATTCTAAGATCAATAAATCTTTTAACTATTGATATATAGAAACGATTGATTGATTGATAATATAATGAGTATAAAAATTAATATAAATTTCTAGCACGTATTTCCATCCAAAATAACACAGTGAGTGCACGAACATATCTATGCTGTTACCGTAAACCGATTAATGCCCGCAGTACAATTTTACGACATAAAAGGGATAAAGGGTCAAATGCGGAAGACGACGATAACGGCAAACTTATATTTAATATAATAAATATAATATTATTAATGGAGTCAGGCGTTACTTTGCGGAAATCCATCACTATATGGACAGTCAAAAGTTTCACTTAGCTAAGATCCGCGACAAGCAAAACAATAACAGAAAATTAATAATGTGTGTTTTTCCGTTGGGTTTAGTGGATTATTTGGAACTTTAAACCAAAAACTTACCGAAAATCGGCCATCAACTCTCCACGACACGTGTTTCGCCCCAACACGAGGCATCTTCGTGCCTCGTGTTGGGGCGAAACACGTGTCGTGTACAAGATGGAAAAGTGATAGTGTGTGTTTGGCGTTGTGTATAGTGGTTGGTGGGTGGAGAGTTGATGGCCGATTTTCGGTAAGTTTTTGGTTTAAAGTTCCAAATAATCCACTAAACCCAACGGAAAAACACACATTATTAATTTTCTGTTATTGTTTTGCTTGTCGCGGATCTTAGCTAAGTGAAACTTTTGACTGTCCATATAAATATAATATATAATATTTTACATATAATTTGAATTAATAGTGTTTATTATTAGAACGAAGTTTTATGTTTTTCTTTCATCGAAGAAATAGGCTTACGATACCAAGATTTGATGATAAATTATAAGCGTCACCCACACACAAAAGCAGAAGCACTGCAAACGCAGCATAAAAGAGAAGTAATTGATGTAGGCGAGAAATTAACTGAAACGGAAGTTATGAGATGAAATGTAATGACACTTTCAATAAAAAGAAATAACGTAATATAAATACTTTACAATAATACAAATGTAGTTGACTATTAATTAATTAACATAAAGCCGATATAGAAAAGAATAGAAGAAGGAACCGATTAATTGTTATGCTTATTTAAAATAAATTATTATAATTATTATAATTAATTATTATAATAATTATAATAATTTGATGATTAAATAATGATTTGAATTTGAATATTATAATAATTATATTAAAATGATATAATAATTAATTATTATATCAAGTATCTTGAAATGTAACAGTCAGCTTGTCACGTTAGGTGTTGATAAAATTGAAGATGTTCTACCAAAACCTCCTATGAACTTTTTTGCAATTCACTTAAAAAGTCACCACTTAATAACACAACGTCAATGATGAAAGTTGACTGACAAAGTCAACCGGTGAGTTAATTTAGCTATTTTGTTTTTTAATTTTTAAGGGTTGTCTTTGGACTATAATTCTGGCTTTCAACCTACATGCATTGAATTTTATTATGCTAATATAATATTGAATGATATATATTGATTGATATAATATTGAATATTGAAGTGGTAGAGCCACGCTGCAGACGAATACTTTGTCAAGAATTTGGCATATTATTTGTCTGTAGCATGAATGGGCCGGCTCCACCGGGGAAGAACTACACTCCCGCAGAAAGTCGGCGTCTGAGTAGTAGCTAGGCTAACACGCTTCGTCCGGTGAGCCGTTGAGTCCTGGAGGCATCCCCCCTCCCCCTTCCCCTTCCCCCCCGTCCCTCCCTCTTCCCCTCCCCTTCCCCTCCTATAATGACACTTTCCTTAAAGGCCTATGCTTCTGCACTGCCCCTATGGCACTGCGGATGTCTATGGACGGCATTGCTTGCTTTCCATCAGGTGACACACGCTTGCTCGTTTACCTACCTATATCATTAAAAATATATATTTTTGTTACATTAACTATGCAATAAAAATGGGACGCCATAGTACAATATTATTAATGGCTTTTAACATCTCAAATACCTAACACATAATTCAAAAAATTGTTATGAAAAAAATTAAGTATATATTACCATATATTTCCATGCTGTATCCGTATAATGTCAAAACGTATTTTTATCGATATCTAAATATATTATTAATGTTCCCAGTAATATGACAGTGCATGCTGTGCTTGCATAATAATCTCGTGAATTACTACAAAATTATATTTTTCTTTTCAATATTTCTTGCAATTTATTATAATAACACATTTAAAATATATTTTAGTAAATTTATTCACCATATATCCAATAACATGAAAATTTAAATGTGTTAAAAATCCTATAAATAGATGTTATCCAATGTTCATCTATTTTTAAATTAATACTAATAAAAAAAGAATTAAGTATTCTTTTAATTGCTATATAATAATTTATTAGAAAGCAGTTAAAAGGTAATTTACTATTTAATGAATATTGTTTAAAATCATTTTAAATTTTTATATTTAAATTTAAGATAAATAAATGTTTTAACTACGTCCAAAGAAACTATTTTTTTTAATATAATTTATGTATCTACCTCAAAACGTAATTTCTTCGCTGAATCAACGACCCAAAATGTATATTGGCCTCCCATATGAAAAGTCACCCACGAATGGTACCGATATTGGACTGCCTCCCGCCGATTGCTTGCCGCGATATTGGGTTGCTTAAGTTAATGATCACTGTCGTCGCTCCATCGATATTTAAGGTGGCCGACCAGACATCGGCCAGACATGGTATTGCCATGTACGCTCTTTGTCCACACGATCCTCTTCCATCATCAGGTGACCAAGCCAACGCAGTCTATACACGTTTATCTCTCCGATTATGTTAGCGTCGGTTTCAAATTCGTCGATTTCGGCATCCTGTAAGACTCTTCCTGTAAGAGCTTCCATTCGGTCTTCATTTTGAGCCGAAAATCTTGCGCAGGATTTTCCTTCCGGTGACTAGTAGCTTCTCCTCTTCTACCTCAGACCGCTATGAATTAATGTCACTACTTTTATGTCAAATGAGTTATTATTTTATTTGACATAAAAGACATTACCTTACTTAGTACCTTGAAATATACCTACTTATTGTACTAAAAATGTAGTCGTTCTAACAAGTCTGTCGTGTAATATATATATAGTCAAGTATGTAGGTCTTCGTTCATTTCATATTTATTACAAATTTTATTTAGATATAAATGAATATTGAGTAGTATTTATTTAGATATAAATGCATATTGAGTAGTAAGTATTCATTTAGATATAAATGACTATTGAGCATGTAATATTTATTTTTTTAAATTACTACAAATTCTTACTGGTTATTGCAAAAAAAAAGTCATATATTACGAATCCCCAACACAGACAGCTGCCTAAACAAAAGCAAATGGATTAAGTGTGAATGTGTCCACTTTAGATAAAAGAGGGTAAATTGGTCATTGTCGTCCGTTGAGTTTTTCGCCAAATCTTCCCTTTTTGTTCGTAACATATTGCATAACATATGCGTCCCTTCTAAGAATAAGAAAATGAATGAAAAATACAATTGAAAATGTTTTATTTTTCTTAAACAATTTTCTTGGAATGTACATCTATAAAACATACGAATGTATACACTTATCAAATCTTTGGCATAATAGAACACATTGAAGGCCAAATTAAGACGTCTATTTCATACTTTAAATAGATTAAACGGTGTAAAGCAGATACCCAAGCCACTTTCCTTATCCTCAACACAACCACTCTCTTATCTCACTTCCCTTTCTCCTGCTTATTGTTAACGATCTTACCTAAAATTAGGCAAAATATTTGCACTGCCCTTGATGTGACAGTAGCCATTAGTGGCGGTCTTATTTCATCCATTAGGTGACTCGCTTGCCCGCTTACCTAACTTTTCAAAATATATATTTGATAAAATTTTATAAGTAAAATCGTACTAAGGGGTTTTGCCTGACACCGCCATTTGGGATCAAATAAACAAATTAAGTTAAAATGTTGTCATAAACTGCCTTAACAGTATATTTATTTAACTTATACTAATGAGTATAAAACTCCGTTTCTTTCTGTGGATATGGATGGAAATACTAGTGGAAGATTCGACTATTCTTAAAAATGTAAAATAGTATTTAATTTAATTTGTTATTCATTATGTCTGATCTAAAGCTCGACTTCCACAGAAGTGAATAACAGGCTAGGACCTTAATCTGGGAACCTAATCAACCTACTAAGCGTATGAGTACGTGGTGGGGATTTGTTGTGAGCAAGGCTAAACTCCAATAGTCAACTGTTACAGCTGTATCGATGGTGGTGACGTTTGTTATATTGAAAAAAAGGGAAGATTTCAATCAGAATCAACTGTTGTTTAGTGAAATTTGTTTAATCGCATAAGTAATAGAAACCGCAAAGAATTCATTGCCAGTTTAAAATCAGAAATATTATTCTTCTAATCGGTTTCCTATGTCATCTCAACATATTATCATTACATGGACAAGACGTCCTATTAGTATTATAAATAGATTTATTCATTTGTAGCATATATTACATGCAATATATTTTATAGAAAACCGGCACCTGAGTGGTAGCTTAGCTACCGTGCTCGTACGGTGAGCGGCCTGAGTTCCGGAGGCCCAACACCCTCCCCTTCCCACTCCCTCTCACACTCCCCTCCCCGTCCCACTCCCGTAATGTCACTATCCTTAAAGGTCGGCAATGCTTCCGCACTGCCTATGGCGCTGCGAATGTCTACGGGCGGCGTTGATTGCTTTCCATCAGATGACACTCCTGCTCGTTTGCCTTCCTATCCCTTAAAAAAAATGTTACAAAATTATTGTTTCATACAGTTAGAAACGTGTGGACAATCTTTGTCGCGTGGGCACATATCAATAAACCGCACTACGCTGCCGTTTTAACAGGTCATTGATCCCTGTACTTTACGTCATATGTTCGAGTTATTGAGTCATTGTTGACGCAAATTTATTTTTACTGTATTAATTTTCAATTTAAACAAAATATTTCTTTTTTAGAGTAAATTCAGTTTTGATCACAGACAATCGATTTTTGCCCGTTAAGTTCAAATGTTGGTTATTTGAAGAAACACGTAAATACACTTCAAGAAATAAATTCAATTACTCAGCTTTACTCAAGGATCAGTAAACTCCATTTGCCCTCATATAACTTCAATATTCGCTTGCATGACTAATGCTTTTATATTTTTTAAAGCTTTACAATTCATAAAAATAAAAAATAAAATAAAGTGTTTTTAGCCTCATTTGTTAGGGGGTTGCAATTACGACCTATAATGTTTTGTGTTCGATTCTATGCATATGATGATACACTACATAGTGATTAGTAATCTGTATTTTTTAAATTAATTTTAAGTTATAATATATATACGTATAGTATATTTATGTAAGGACACCGCGACATATCTATTTTGCAGTAGCAGCAGGCGTACGTATAATATATGACAATATTTTGCTTGGAATATAACCCAAAATGATTTATTATTTTTGATTATATTTTACAAAATTTTTATTTTTTTAATTAGATACAATTTTTTCAAAAATCTTAAAAGATTTATTGAATGTGGTGGTAAGTTTTCATTTTACGGTTTACTACGTTTTTTGGTTTTCTACTTCTATATATTTGTCACATTACGAGAATCAAACCTGCGACCATTGATTTCGTTAGCGGTTGATTAGCTACTGAGCTAAAAAGGTTAATAAACAACTGTGCCAAAAAAAATTAAGTTACCAGATTACAATTTAATATCGTATGTGTAAACAACAATGAGATCTCTGCGATCATTTCGGCTTTTGATGACAATCCAATTAATTTGGATACGGTGACACCATCGGACATCTAGGTCAGCGGCTGTTACAGTGGATGCGCGTTCTGTGAATTTAATACTCCAGTAATACACTCGGCCCCATCAGAACTAATTACTTGCGCAAACTCTCTTGTTATTCGCAAACTAATTGCGAATAAATGTCACTGTTAGGAATAATTGGACAACATTGCAAAAATAATCCAACCTGCTTATTCGTGAAAAATTCAAATATGCATGCCAAACAATCTTTATCATTAGAGAAGAATATATTATATATGTATATATCTTATCTTATCTTGGATATTAAGTAGGATATTAAAGTAGGAATGTGTTTTATGTTTATTTTTTCACTTGTTTTACTTGAAATTTCTGTGCAACTTCAATTTTATCTCAAATAAATTAATATATTATTTAAGCTGTGAAATTAAATAACAGTTAATCAATCGACATACTTTTTCGTCTCGGAATAAATAATTTTAGGCTATACATATGCTTATTTATCTCCATGTATTGATGGGTATTAAATATGTTGAACTGAGACATTTAGTGTAAAATATTTCAACTCATTACCTCAGCATGCGGGGACTGCGTCTGTTGGGACTGACCTCCATCTTCCTTTGAGGCTCGTGGGATTCACTAAGGCGAATTTTAATATACCTAATTTGTTAAAAAATGACTGCGACGTGGTTTGCCAGCCGTCACGTCCTGAATTCCCACGAGGACGAGAAGCGTCTAACGGAGAACAGTTTCACTACGATGAATGATGGATAAAAAGATGGATGAGTGTGAAGGAAGCAAGGAAGATGTGCCGGGATCGTGGCGGATGGAGATCTGTGGTCTTTGCCTACCCCTACGGGAAACAGGCGTGAAGATACTTATGTATGTATGTAAAAGATTATATTACACTTTTACAATGCAAATATGCAGAGGACTTTATTTATTTTTTGGAGATAATTTATTTTAAAGTTATATTTTAATTTCCCACCTATATAGTTAATTGTGAATTCAATATTAAATATATAAATAATGTTTAAATAAAATCTTATTTATACAAAAACCTTAACTTTTATACGAAATGAATTTGAAGTTTTTTTAGACACATCTCGTCAGTGAAGAATAAGATTAATTTTGAATAATAATAAATTCATCAAAGGGTCCACCTCGAACGCGTAATATAGTTAGCGAATTCGTCCAACCCGTCTCATTTTAAAGTGATCCAATTGAATTCTATCACTTGTAAAAGGCATAGTAGTAATAGGGTTACTTTCCCAAATGAATTCTCAGTGATAAATTAATCCACAGAATTCGTTTTTGAAAAAGAAGGAGCAAAAACTTATTTATATTTTATAACTAATAGTACTTAAAAAAGGAATGAAGAGGAATCATGGAGGTAATACAAGAAAACGTTATAGTAGTTATGTTGACTACGTATGTGCTATCTCTGTCTCTCTTTCTCTCTCACTCTCTAACACTCTGGTAACAATTATTAGCTTAATCTGAGAAAACTCATTAATTAATGTCATAGGACTTAACTAATTAAAAACGTAACTAATTAAAAATTTTACTAAAATAAATATATATAAAAAAAAAACGAAGGAAACTTGTAAAAAGATTAACATCTCTCTGAAATCATAGTCAGAGGTAATATGAAAAAGTTTTCGTGGTTATGTTCACTCTCTCCGTTTCTTTCTCTCGCTCTCTTACTCTCTCAATCATTCACTCTAACACTCACGTTACAATATTAGCTTAATTTCTGTAGTTTTATAACTTTATATAAAAAGTGGTACTAAAATAATTATGTGTCACATTTTAATATACACACACAGTCATGTCTTTTCGGCGAACGAACAACCGTTCTAAAATCGAGCTGAAAGTATTTATTGAAGGAGGCCTCCTTTGCTGTAGATGTCCCTTCAGCCATATTTCTGAACTGAGATATTACGGCCAAACAAACCTACACCTTAATGAAAGGCGAGCAAAACATTTGTGAGGATACTGGGGTTGTGGAAAATCATTGAAAGCAGTGATTGCTTAATATCGCTTTGTGGATATGGTTGTATGTCTCAAATTATATCATCTATATTACTGCCAGCCTTAGTTAAAGCTATGGTGGATGGCGAGGGCTGCGTTTTGCAAGAAAGAGCTATTAAGGAAGAAGGCTGTGGAGAAGGAGAGGAAGACCACATCTACTCTCCTGATTCGCAGGCGGAAAGCAGAGGCGGAAGTGAGCCTGCCACAAACTCCATAACCGAGACTAGTTAATCGGTATTCGGTTAAAAACTTAATCCTACTCCACCACAGTATTCATATCCTTATCCTAAGATAGGCAACAAATCCGCAGTGCCCTTAAACCTTCTTGCTCGTTTTCTTATCTATTCCATAAAATAGACATACTTAAATATATATAGATATTTATATACTGGTTCATTATGCCAGGATCAATATGTATAATGTATTTGGGTTTATCTTTCCGCGTGGGTATATTAACTTTTGATTGATTTCAGTGAATTAATGTGACAGTTACTTATTCCAAATAATTAGCTGCTTGTGTTTTTTTTTATTGCTTCAATTTTTTGATTTCCTACATCCGCTTGTCATCTATGTATATCATTATCTATGTATATCATTAAGCTTGTCAAGAAAATCATTTATATCAAATTGATTTATTATATACAATATCGTTGGAGCAAACAAGTGCTGGAGTGGAGACCGCGTCTCGGTAAACGTAGTGTGGGACGCTCCCCGGCTAGATGGTGCGACGATCTGCGCAGAGCGGCTGATAGAAACTGGATACGTGAAGCCGAAGATCGGGCTAGGTGGCGCTTCATGTGCGAGGGCTATGTCCAGCAGTGGACTGCCGCAGGCTGTTGATTGATTGATACAATACATTAAGAACAACCGTAGCCGCTTACCGCGGTAGCTAAGCTACCACTCGGATGCCGGTTTTCTGCGGGAATGTGATACTTCCCCGGGCGAATCGGCCCATTCATGCTACAGACAAATATTATGCCATTCTTGACAAAGTATTCGTCTGCAGCGTGGCTCTACCACTGTCATATCTGTAATCGAAGCTACAAAAGACTAAATCAATTGTTACGATAGTTTCTAGAGAAATCAAGGATACGAAAATCTCGCGAATTCAACAAACCCCGTAATATGTAAAAAATATTCAGCCTTTTTTTGATATATCAAATTTTTCCAGCGTAAAAAATACAAATAATTCTTTACAATGTTTGATTAATTCGAATAAATAAACAAAAAGAAATAATATAATAGTTTAAAACGATATTTTGTTTAGTCATCATCATCATCATCAGGCAGCGGCAGTCTACTAGTCTACATAAGTACTGATGATCGTCAGCCACAATCATCCAGTTTTCAAGCCGACCTAAATATATATCCTTCCATCTATTAGTGCCACACTATTTTTAACAACAAGATAAGGTGTTCACTCCATCGCTCATTTACCCTAACAGTTATCACTTCTCTAACTAGTTCTGAGTATTTTTTATAAACATATCAGCCTAAAGTTAACAGCATATTTTCTTCATCTTCTCTTATATTATAACATAATGGACACATCAATATTAATTATATGTACTAATTATAATTTAATTAAATACTATAGTTTCTTTGCACATAAATATTTATAAATTAAAATTAAAGTTTTAATATTCATATATACTTCTTCAAAAAAAATGGGCGGTTTTGATTTTTCTACATTATTGGTAAAAATTTAGTTCTCAAGAGGTTTTAATAGTCAAACTATGTTACTGGCATTTAATAAAGAATCTGGTTATGGAAACCAATGAATTCCAAATTTGAAGCTTTTATTTTTGAAAAAAGTAATCCCTTTTTTAGTTTGTGACTTTTTACTTAATTTTCACGCAAATAAAAGTAACTTCTTGTTATTTTTAGTAGAAAAATTTATGTTTGTCGCATCATCTTGCCCTATTGTAACTTAAAACAGATATCGTTGTGCCTATTGTAGTGGCAGAAAAAGCAATAAGAGGTAGTAAAATTATAGCGCTACTGGAAGAGGGGTCTAGCCAATGTTACGTCTGGCAACGGTTAAACGTGAGTCGTTCAAACGTCTAAAGAACCTGGACTCGATACCAAAAGATTGATTGGCTTTACAGGCTTTTAGAGAAGAATTTTGCCTTTCAAAGAAGGCAAAATTCTGGGAGAAAACATAACAATGAGACAAACGCTTTTTAGTGACTCAGATGCTGAGGAATCGCAAATGCAGTTACATAGACCTCAAAAACTTTGAATATGTGCGAGAAGCACAAGTTAGCCTATGGACTGCGAAGAGGTGGCTTTCAGCGGCTGATGTGTGCAGTCGACGACCAGCACGGTTATTCCGTGAGCACAGGATTGCTCCATTGAGGTTCGCTAGAAATTGCCTATCTTGGACTTTAGGTAACTGGAGTAGCGTACTTTTCTCCGATGAGGCTCAAATCTGTTGTATGGTGAGAACCGACGTCAGCGAATACTACAAAGACCAGGGAAACGCTATGCTGACGAATGTTTTGAAGAAATCACCCCTTATGGTGGAGGATCTGTTATGTTTTGGGTGGGTGAAGTTTCCAGCTATTGTACCAAGATAGTATTCATTGAAATTGGCTCAGTAAATGCCATAGGTACATAACAGAAATCCTACATATGGACATGAACAACAAATTGAAAGTTAATCTTATGACCCAATGAATGAAGCTTAATTAAAATTACTCATCCTCCAGTTGGAAGTGCTTCCATGCAAACAATTTTTTGTTTAGCTAACAGTTGGCAAAATACTAGATATACGTTTTTCATCACCACTTAATGAAAAATGAAATTTAATTGTATGACTGTGAGATTGGAAAATGACTTATTTGCAAACCATATAAATATGCCCCACCGACGCCACGACACACCACGATTTCTGGACTACTCCAAGGTAGATTAGCGAGGCATCCAGATAAAAAGAAATAAAATTTCGTCTATTGGAGACACAAATAAACATTTTTTTTTCTAATTTTAACCTCGACTTCAATTTAGAAACGTCATAAGCAAAGCAGTTGACATAAGCAAACACCGGATCTCGAAGTAGATATCTGTAGGCCAAAAAATATGTATTTCGGAACGGAAATCCAATCAAAACAACAAAACAAACTTCGGCTACAAAAGCAAACATATCGCCACGGTGCGATTAAATTATGATATGTTTTATCAATTAATTGTACCATTTTATTACGATTATTATTATCATAGCCACAGGTTTGAGATTACAAGTTCAGTGGACCTTAAAAACTGCGCACTTTTATTCTTTCCCACGATTCCATCAACGGCTTAGGCTAATTTTGAGATTGTTTCTTATCTTTTAAATAGATTTATATTTTTAAAATATTCAAAAGTGTCAAGAACAATAATCTATAATTAGCATTTATTACTACTTAAGGCCTTGAAAAAACATTAAAAGTTAAATTTAGCTCAGCTATTAAAAGCTCACTTTATTGATTCAAGATAAGCGGCAAATCTTATAAGGACATCGGTTAAAGGAAAGTGGATTTCAAAGAAGTAAACAAACGTAATAAACACTAAAGCTAAAGGAAGGGAAGAAACTTCTAGTTGTAAAACGAAAAGTCCTCTGAAAAATCCTGGGCCCAACCAATAGTGATGATGGTAGTTGGCGAAATCGAAAAAATGCCGAAATCTAGCATCTGGTGGCTCAACCCAATGTAATAGGAGTGACTAAGGCTCTCCCACTTCGTTGGCTGAGCGAGGATCGCGCAGTCCAGAGAGCGTGTGTGGGTTGCCCAACTGGACGACGTCCTGTAGGGCGCCCCAGGTACCGCTGAAGAGACATGATCGAGGATGACTTGACTTCAAATCTGCAACTGGCAGGAGGTGGCGCAGGACATGGCACGGTGGCGTAAGGTCTGTTCGGAGGCCAAGATCCGTTTTGGGTCGCTACGCCGACAAAGTTAGTTAGTTAGTTAAACAAATGTATTTGATTTTGTACTTTTAATGACTGTAAACTAAATTTAGTTAAAGAACTCGAAAACCTAGAACATAATGTTTTCGTAAGTGAGGGTAGATGGCATTAGACCTGGTGGCCAAATACCGATGCGATGGGCTTAGCAAATAACCAACACACTACAGATGTGCAGGCTTACGAGCGATGCTTGAGAGGTACGATTAATGTCGATCAATTCACATTAAGACAGCGCCGAGTCAAGGTCTTAAGGATTGAGGGGATGATGGAAAAGAAAGACATATAATAAAACACTAGAACCATGTATACATATACTTTTTTATGTATTTTTATGAATCTTAGAGAAAATATTGACTTTCTATCTCCTTTATCTTACATTCATACATAATTCTTCCATTATCACGACATACAGCTATTTTTATTTCATTTTTTTTTTTTGGGAAAGAAAGGCAAACGAGCAAGCCCGTTCCAATGATTACTGTTATTATTACTTATAAATTTCCATGTATAAAACAGGTGGGATAACAAAAAGGATACGTCTTCTTGTGTTTATTTAGCTAATGTAATTGATTTTCTTTTATTGCTGTAATCACATATTATCCATAAAGTATCGTTCACCTTTATTTATACAATTCTCACTAATTAATAATATTATTATTAATATAAAAAATAAACACTATAATAATAATATTATTTTCCTTTATTTACATATTTTTCTCTTAATAACAATATTATTAGTATAAAAAAATCTCTATAAAAATAATATTATTACTAGGGTTATTAATCCTTCGTGGCGGGATAAACCAAGCACGCGAAGGATTATGCATCCAAGGAAAGGAATCTGGCTGCTTTTTGAATTTAAAGTTTAAATTTAATCTACCTAACTTGGATAAATGGGCGTCCAAATATTTACCAATAAGTCCGTTTAATATTCAATCCACTATCACGATATCAAAATTATTGTCAATTCGTAATAATTAATCGATTTCAGTATTATATTGAAATATATTGTTGATGTGATCAAAAAGAGCGGAAGAAGGAAGTGAAGGATAAGCCAGAAAGACATAAAAGAATGGGAAAAGAATTGGGCCTCCGAATCCACCTTACGAAACGCAGCAAACTTTCGGGAGTGTATTGTACTATGTTGATTGAGAAAAGAATATTGTTTTCTTAATCATCATAATAAAGTATATAATTTTAGTATATAATAATTTTTATTTATATTTTTTTTTTGTTTCTTTCACTGATAATTTATATTGTTCATAAATTGTCAATATTGTAAACACCTTGAAAACCATTTTTGAATACGTCCGCTTTTATTTTTATGTGACTGGATCAACATTCCTTTTTCCGTGTTGAAAATGAAACAGGTTAAAATATAAAAAATAAATTGGACCATGAATAATGTGTCTATTTCTTATCAGTTTTTAGTCTGCGCATATTTATAAATACGTCCACAGTTTTTTGTTGAATGTATTTTTATCTCGAGTAATAAATTGCTGATCCATTTACATTTTGCAACTGACTTTGATTATATTATTAGTTTACATCCATAATAAAAGATTTTATTGCCATATGAATATATGTATAGAACTATTATTAAAATATCATCATAATGAATACAGATGTAAACGTCCACTGATTGACACTGGCTTCCCTCAAAGCTGAGGGTTGCATAATGTTCACGCTTGTCAGATGAGATCATAATATTGTTCTGTATCCTCAAGTTATCCATTTGCACACATAATTGTTTCGTTAAACATCCACAAAATAATTTTTTTTTCATACCGGATATCATACATTAAATATTATATTTATACATATTATATTATATTTAACCCCTTCAGACCTGAATTATTGTTAATGGATAATAATATTTTTTTTTACTAATTATTAGTAAGAAGGACATCATAAAAACAAATGTGTGAAAAATCATACATATTTATTAAACACAAATGACGGAGGAATGAATTCACTTAATTTACTCCTCCGTCATTTATACACAAATGACGGAGTAGTAAATTAATAATATTATAAGGCTTTAAACATTATGTGCATAATTCTGCACACGAGGTCCGAAGGGGTTAAACTTTTTACACAAAATGAGCACAACAAACGTACATCATAATGTTGTATTGTAATGTAGATTTAGTTACATAAAAATTGGTTTAGTAGAGTATTTTAAAAAGCTCTTGTAAGATTTTAAACAAATAAACGTACGGGTCAAATAAAATAAAACAGTTTAAAACGGATTTACTTTAGACAATACTCTTTGGCTCTGGTAGACTACGCGCCTTACCTGATTCTGCACTCGCTACGACTTATTTATGTTTGAAGCGTGATAGGTACTGAACACAAATGTAAAATTCCCCCGACACGCCCGTACAAGATGCATTTGTTTAATTGCGCCGTTAAACTTTAAGTTACGTTTTAACAAATATCTATTTACGATCCAGCCGTGGATAACCCACGGATGGATGGTAAAATATATTTGTGATGTGATTATTTTACAAATCAATTTTATTATGATCTCAATTCAATGCACGCACTACCATGTGGAACCAGATACTTCCAGCGGTTTTTCCGAGTCGACACGACTTTGGGACCTTCGAAAAACAAGCCTACACATAACTCAAAAGCCGGCAACGTTTTCGCAATGCCTATGGCACATAGCGACCTCACAGACATCACTCACACAGATTGGAGATCACAGATTGATTTTTATTACTCCTGCAGACACGACTGACAATCTATACTAGTAGGTAGATTCACTCTTAAGAAGATCATGTAAAGATATGGGGTATTTTATACCCTTATGGGTATTTTATACCCTTAAGGGTATTTATACCCTTGGCGCCATCCTCAAAGTTAAATTCATATATGATCAAAAGCCAGATACTGCTTCAGAGGTGCACAGATCAGCAGCGAGCTTATTTAGACAGTTTTCATGCATCATTTCGATCCATCTGTTTACATCATTGTGTAGGACGCGGTTCTCAACCACCGTGTCGCGACACATTGGTGTATAGCAAAACCTTATTACGTGTGTTGCGAGATTTACAAATACTATATTTGAATCTATTTTTTACTTTGTATCTATTATACATATATGTTATGTTCTTACACAATAAAAATACGTTTAATAAATTAATGATGTATAATTTAATAAATTTACCTATCTTCAACTATATATTATAAAAAATTTGCATGTAAGTCTATGTAAGACATAGTACTAGTATATATACACAAGTAATAACAGAAAATTAATAATGTGTGTATTTTGTGCTGGATAAAGTGGATTTATTTGGAACTTAAACCAAAAACTTACCGAAAATCGGCCATCAACTCTCCACCCACCAACCACTATACACAACACCAAACACACCTTACCACTTTTCCATCTAAACGACACGTGTTTCGCCCCAACACGAGGCATCTTCAGGTAAAGTAGACTCTACGGAAGACAACCGAAAAGTAACCCGCTGTTACAACGGGCACCATATATAAACAGCACCCCCACCCACAATGCAAGAAAGAAACAGAACATGCACTTGCATCGCCCACCTGTTTCTGTTATTATGGTGGTTGGTGGGTGGAGAATTGATAGCCGATTTTCGGTAAATTTTTTGGTTTAAATTCCAAATAAATCTCATTAACTTAACCGAACGGAAAAACACACATTATTAATTTTCTGTTATTGTTTTGCTTGTCGCGGATCTTAGCTAAGTAAGACTTTTGACTGTCCACATAGTGATGGATTTCCGCAAAGTAACGCCTGACTCCATTAATAATATTATTTTAATACTATCTCATATTTTAAAAAATTCCATCTCATAGTTTTTTCATATAATAATCATAATAATGATGTCATTGGAACACACATCAACGTAGATTATATTATTGATGTCTGTAACACATAGATAAACAACTTCGAGATCTTAATAATCGTCATTGAAACTAGAAATTACGATTTATTGACACCCGCATAGCGTTCTATATTTGCCTGTGCTGATATTCGATAAATCATTTGCAAATTAATAACCTCATATGCAGTAAAAGCAGAATGATTGATGGACACATCAACCCGCTTCGCACCATTGCTACTTTTAAATCATTACAATTGGAAAATGATTAAGCCAATCAAATTTGCTAAGACAAATATCATCACGCTACGTCGTAGTGTGATGTGCCTCCCTTTCAAAAACCATCACTATCGTCTTACTAACATTCATCTACATTCCTTTCTTTCTAAAGCACCATTTATTCATCATCTTCTGCAACTCTCTTTCTCTTTCTCCTGCAACTCACTTTAAAAACGAAGCTAACAACACCTGGTCGTCAGCATACAAAAGGCATTTAATGGCATCCTAAAATATATATAATAATAATAGCTTTTAGACAACAAACGAATTATATAATCATTTTATGATAGAAACACTTACTGCATAACGCATTTCATGGCAGCTTAGAAGATAATTCACTCAAGAGGTTTACGAACATCTTCTAGAGGATCGTTAAATTTGAAAATTAAATCCTCAAGGAAATGAAATTTCGTAAAAGGCTCATTCCGTTATTTACATTTTATGATAGAACGTAAAATTTCAAATCCTCGGAGTATTTTCCTCTATATCGTTTTATTGTTCTTTTTTTATTGAGAGGTAAATTCAGATGAAATGTATATCAATACGTCCAAAACGGATTGCCAAGGCACCCAGATTGAATAAATGCGGGAATCGAACCTGCGATCATTGACTACGAAGACGCTACATTCGCTATTGAGCAATTTATATCATCTGTAGAATGGAACTCTTAAATAATATAATAAATAAATTAAACAGAAAAATATCCTTGTATTACCACCTATTTGTGCATCACTATATAAATCAAAGTGAAGTCATTGTTAAAGATTATTTCCAATCCTAGTACATATAACTACAAAGGAAGCCGATCTTCAAGTAAACCGTCATGCTTAATATAGAGCTGAGTCCATCGCAGTAATAAATCAATGTCAGTATTAAATCAGTTACTGTATAAAATACGCAGAATCTAATGGTATATACCTTTTTAATTCTATCGAAGAACGATGACCTTGTCCTTCTCGGACCGTTATTGTACGCGGAATTTCCATTTCACGTATTATTGTGACAATGCACGGTAGAGGAAATGAAACTGTGGATACTGACGGTCCTTCTACTTCACGAGCTCAGAGACACTCAGAAAGCTATGAAGAGGTATACCCTCGGAGTTCCCGTGATTTATATGATTCGAAACGAAGAAACACAAGTCACGCCGCAGAATAAATACTCTTCTAATTTCTGGTACGAGGTAATACTAATATTGGGGTATTAGCTTCTTCCTCTTGGCGGCATACAACGTCACGCTGTTCGAATAGTTGAAGACGAAGATCATACCGAACTAATGGATTCCATGACATTGCGCAGAGATATTTAATCTCTCAGTATATTTCACCAATTTCACCATGGGAAGTGACCCGAACAATTGTTCGGAATAATTCCGGCCGCTAAATTCCACATCCACACACCTCGCTACAAAAAAGTTTCATCACTACAATCTGGATAAATGGATGATCAAGGCAATACTCACCGTCTTTGCCCGAAACTTTTCACGCTTCAATATTCTGTGGAAACAGCTAACTCCAGCGGTGTTTTTGAACCCATCCCACATTTGAACTTTTAAAAAATGTCAACATATTTCTCAAAGGCCAGCAACGCTTCTGTATTTCCTATGGCATTGCGGATTTCTATGGGTGGCGTTGATTATCTTCCATCGGGAGATACACTTGCTCTTCTGCTTGCCTCTTTACTATAGTAAAAAAAATCACCGAGGAACCAAAATCAAAGTGCAAATAGCAGTAGACTATTAGGATCGTATTTTGTATTTATATATATATATATATATATATATATATATATATATATATATATATATATATATATATATATATATATATATATATTCGCGCCTATCCCCCCGAGGGGTTGGCAGAGACCACAGAGCTCCATCCGCTGCCATTCATCGCAGCGAAACGGCTCGTCATTGGTCGCTTTTCGCCCACGTGAGAATCAGGACGTGACGGGTGGCGAACCACGTCGCTGTCATTTTCGACAAAGTAGGTATATTAAATTCGTCTTAGTGAATCCCACGAGCCGCAAGGGAGGATGGAGGTCAGCCCCAGCAGAGCCCTGCATGCTGAGGTAAGGCACCATAGTACCCGGGGGAGCCCGCTCCCGGGATGATCGGCACGCTTACGACTACGCTCGCCCCTAGTCACATATCCATTGGCACGGCAGACCGTGGATTGGCGGAGAGGAAAGGAAGGACAGAGAAGAAAGGAAGGGGCAGGAAAGTAAATGCGGATTGGGGGGTTACCAGACTCAGAATAAACATTTATAAATCCATATAAATATTTATTCCGATGCGGGAATCGAACCCGCGACCATTGACTCCGCGGGCGGAGGGCCCCGCCACTGAGCCAATCGGTCGTTGTATTTATATTACAAACATTAATCTATTAATCCATTTGATGATCTTTTACACGAACAAATAATAAAAACAATATTCATTTCTTGTCACACAGTCTCACGGTGAATCGAAAAACACCTGTCAAATATTAAAATGTCAACGCTGCATTTACAATTTTCCGCATGATATATCACCCGTTATATAATTTGTTAAACCATTTGATATCAGTTGATAGGGTCATGACATCCTCTGGCCTTGTGTAACTTGTTAGCCACTACTGCAAATAGCCGACGTTTTCATTATCACTTCCATAATACAGAGTATTATTAGCTTTTAAAAAAAAACAATGTTTTGATATTACAAGAATTATTTTTAACCATTTCAACTGAGCTCATAGAGCTCGTTCTAAGGATATATGCTTCCAGGTCTCAGTGCTCGCTAAGGGACCTTGTGAAGGACGGCGATTCCTTTTGATAAGAATCACCAGGTAAGCACCCCGAAGGTGTCAGCAGATTCACGCAAGCCCCCGAGACGGGCTTAGTGAGCCCCGGCCTCAGCAGTTCGATCTTAAAACTCAGGACTCCTCCACTGCACCGATGGCGGCCATAGCTGAGTTTTAGTCGGTAGATGCGCAAATTGTGGAGTCCAACATAATCCAGGTGTCTGCCCCTCCCCAGGGCAGCAGGGTACCCTTAACGGATTTACCCACGGAAAAAAGGAATATATGGTTCACATCAATAATTAAATAGAAGATACGAAATTACGACATCGGATCATAAGCGGTAACCATGCCAACCGAGCTATTGCTGCTTGTTTTATTTTGTAGCCCTTATATATTATACTGCTGGGCACGGGCCTCCCCATTTCTGTAGAAACAGACATTAATCTATCACGCTTGTCCAATGCGGATTGACGGGGTAACCAGCCTCGGGATAAATATATAAAGCCAATAAACAATATTTATCCCGATGCGGAATTCAAACCCGCGACCATTGACTCCGTAGGTGGCAGTCCCACTACTAAGCCAGTTGGCTGTTTTTGCTGGAATTTTTTTACAGCCTATATGTGTCCCGCTGCCAAGCACGGGTCTCCCGAATTCTGGAGGAACGGACGTTAACCCGCCACGCTTGTCCAATGCGGAATGGCGGGGTTACAGGACTTGAAATAAATATCTGTAGGCCATACATATATTTATTCCGATGCGGGGATAGAATCCGCGATGATTGACTCTGTGGGCGAGGTGCTCCGCCACTGAGCCAGTCGGTAGTTTTGCTGCTTATCTATATATAATGGCCGTTGATTTAATTCCTGCATCGGAATGAATAAATATGTGTTTTAAATGTGACTAACGAAAACAGAAAATATGCAGAAATTTTTGAGTTGAAAAATGATCTGTGTATGTGTATTGTGTGTGTGTGTGTTAGTGTGTGTAATGGACAATTTATTTCACTTAGCAAAGCATATATCATCATAATTTAAGACGAACCCATTATAATTCAGAGTCAAAATAAATATAATAATAGAGTTGTGAATGCCATTTATACTAAAATTATTATTCATAAATTCTTACCAACAATATTAAGCTCACCGAATTTATATTTGACAGAATTATGTAAACTAAATAAACCTCATTGTACAATATAGGGTGTGGAGTAATTAGGTTACAGGTCGAATAATCAAAAACGCATACTGATTATTTTCTTTCTATATTGAGAGAATGGTCAGGGAGTATCTTCGCCTAGCCGCTTATGGTATTGGTACACGGGTACGCGACCCCGCCCTCCGAGCTACTACCGTATCACTCCTCGTCTTCCGTTGCGATAGTATATCCCTATCATCCTATCAAAATCCATCTTTTCTTCCCCCTGCCTTTTCCTTTCTTCTCTATCCTTTTCAGACTCCCCGGGTAGGAGCTATAGTGCATTACCTCAGCATGCGGAGCTCTGCTGGGGCTGACCTCCAATCCTCCCTTGCAGCTCGTGGGATTCACAATGACGAATCTTAATATACCTAATTCGTTAAAAAATGACGGCCACGTGGTTCGCCACCCATCACGTCCTGATTCCCGAGAAGCAAACGAACAGAGAGCCGTTTCGCTACGATGAATGTGAGAGGAAGAATGTTATTATAATCACTCCCATCATATTGTCACGCACCCTAATTAATTATGAAAATCGCTCAATTATTATTTACATTACTAAAGAACTTCGTCTTTTAGTAAATCAATTACTATAATACAATTAATACCTGGTCACAGGCCTTCCAAAAAATTGGAACGCTCTGTTGTATTCCCCATGCTTGATGGACGGATTGAGGAACGCATTTTGTTCTTTTTTTTTATTCATGTATACGATGCTTCCCAGCTCTTGGTATATCCCTTTAGGCTCTATGCTCCCACAGTTGCCTCCGATGATACTTAAAGAACCAAATGAGGTACCTCTATTTTATACGGAAAACTAGACAACAATCCCGACTTTAATGAGACTTTATACCTTTTTGAATTTTAATATGTATTTAAGCTATTCTGTCTGTTTCATTTGTAGGATCACAATGATGCTTAACTTTAATATGGCACGTCTTCTAAGACAAACCGTTGAAAATGAGTCTTCTAGCGCCAAGTCTACGTAATTTTTTTAAGAAATATATATTTATTTATTTATTCTAACTAAATAAATGAAAGCTTTTTCTACACCTTATATAAGTTTTTATACAATACTATTTATTTTTCTTTTATAAAGAAAAACATTGGCATTATTTTTTTACATTTAATTATATGTAAAGGAAATAATGCCTTGTCTGTGTTTTTCTATGTTTTTATAAATTATATAAGTTACAATATAATATATATAATTACAAATAGTTTCGAGCTATGTTTAAAATTTTAATTCTGTGTCTAATCGTATAAATAATTTAAAACCTATTTTAATTCACACCAATGCCAAACAGGCACGAAAGGTGTTAATAAAATATATAGTTATTTTAAATTTTGCCAGATAAAGAAAACAAATAGAATCCTAGACATATATTAATATAAAAATAAAAAAATATTTTCAAAGCTTATAAAGGTCACTGATTCGCCAAGCTTGACAATAATCCAACTAAAGAATGGTTGATAAAATTTTAAAGATCTCTTTGTACTACGACTTTGTCATCTGGAGGACATTCGTTGACATCTTTCGACTCTCCCATTAATTACTACTGTCCTTTTGTCGCGAGCTATTCGAAACATTTTTAAATTAAAATTCTGCTGTAGACACATTACAAGCAAACAATACCTGTCTTTAATCGAATGAAGGTCCTTAAAATACTAAAAAAATGTACAAACAGCCGTAGGCACAATGCATAATCTATAATAGGGCTGGTCATATTTATTGGATCCAAGATCTACGATTTACTAACTAACTAGATGGACAGTCAAAAGTTTTACTTAGCTAAGATCCGCGACAAGCAAAACAATAACAGAAAATTAATAATGTGTGTTTTTATGCTGGATGAAGTGGATTTATTTGGAACTTAGACCAACAACTTACCGAAAATCGGTCAGCAACTCTCCACCCACCAACCACTATACACAACACCAAACACACATTACCACTTTTCCGCCTTGTAAACGTCACGTGTTTCGCCCCAACACGAGTCATCTTCAGGCATAGTAAACTCTACGGAAGACAATCGAAAAGTTCTTTTTTTTACTTTAGCTAAGTAAAACTTTTGACTGTCCACATAGTGATGGATTTCCGCAAAGTAACGCCTGACTCCATTAATAACTAACTAGACTCTGTGCAACTACCAATTACATAATCTTAACTTCTTCACAAATATACATACGTATTTTTCCACAAATACTATATTAAAATTATATTTTCCACGATTGACGGTACATACTAATATTCGTAGTGACCGCTCGATCGGAATCGACAATATTGTTTATTTAGTTTTTTATTAGATTAGACTAAAGATTTAATTTCAATTATATTAGTATTGAGCTCTCAAATTTGGTCATCATCAGCTCTGCAACGAAATTCGATATAAAAAAATTTATGTAACACTAAAAACCAGTACTGTGGTTGGATTTTTTCTTTCTTCTATCTTCCGCTCTACAACTTCTTGTGGATCCTGGCCCCTTAACGAGTCTCTGCAATTTCGCTCAGAATCTGATATCCATACATACATATATATATACATGTGATTACGCCTGTTTCACGCAGGGGTAGGCAGAGACCGAAGATCTCCTTCTGCTACTATCTTGGCGCACGTTCTTTGCTTCATCCACACTCATCACTCTCTTCAAACAATCTCGCTGGTTAACGGTACTCTGATCTCCCTACGCTAAATAAGTATTTATTTAGGTCTACCCGAGCATGGTCCTCCCCATTTGTGTACGAACGGACTTAACCCACCACGCTTGACCAATACGGATTGGCGGAGATACCACACTCGGAATAAATATCTGTTGGACATACACATAAGGATGTAATTATTCCGATGCGGGAATCGAACTCGTGACTATTGACTAGAGCCCACCACTAAACCATTTATTTGATCGTTAAATAAATAAATAAAAAAGGAAAATTATTACCTTCCTAACAATTATCAAAAACGCTGTTCCTAATTGATCCCGGCATGCTGTCAATTGCAGACAAAATGTCGGGGTTATAATAAATAAAAATTACACCACCCACCGTGAGTCTGTCAGCAGTAATTGTAACATCAACAAAATTAATTCGAATCGTTTCACCAACAATGGCATGTAGCTCTTGTTTCGACATAATTACGTGTTTTATTTATTTTCTTTCAAATCCTTTCTTTTCTAAAAAAAAAGACTAGCAACGTTTTGATGTTACAAGAATTCTTGTATATAATTGCAAATAATTAAATATCATCATACTTTTTAACTTTCACGAAGGGAAAACTTGAAGGGGAAAGAAAAAAAAGAAAGATTTTAAAATTTTTAACTATCACGAATGGAAAAGAAACAGAAATAAGAATTTAAAATTTTTAACTATCACGATTGGAAAAGAAACAGAAATAAGAATTTAAAATTTTTAACTATCACGAATGGAAAAGAAACAGAAATAAGAATTTAAAATTTTTAACTATCACGAATGGAAAAGAAACAGAAATAAGAATTTAAAATTTTTAACTATCACGAATGGAAAAGAAACAGAAATAAGAATTTAAAATTTTTAACTATCACGAATGGAAAAGAAACAGAAATAAGAATTTAAAATTTTTAACTATCACGAATGGAAAAGAAACAGAAATAAGAATTTAAAATTTTTAACTATCACGAATGGAAAAGAAACAGAAATAAGAATTTAAAATTTTTAACTATCACGAATGGAAAAGAAACAGAAATAAGAATTTAAAATTTTTAACTATCACGAATGGAAAAGAAACAGAAATAAGAATTTAAAATTTTTAACTATCACGAATGGAAAAGAAACAGAAATAAGAATTTAAAATTTTTAACTATCACGAATGCAAAAGAAACAGAAATAAGAATTTAAAATTTTTAACTATCACGAATGGAAAAGAAACAGAAATAAGAATTTAAAATTTTTAACTATCACGAATGGAAAAGAAACAGAAATAAGAATTTAAAATTTTTAACTATCACGAATGGAAAAGAAACAGAAATAAGAATTTAAAATTTTTAACTATCACGAATGCAAAAGAAACAGAAATAAGAATTTAAAATTTTTAACTATCACGAATGGAAAAGAAACAGAAATAAGAATTTAAAATTTTTAACTATCACGAATGGAAAAGAAACAGAAATAAGAATTTAAAATTTTTAACTATCACGAATGCAAAAGAAACAGAAATAAGAATTTAAAATTTTTAACTATCACGAATGGAAAAGAAACAGAAATAAGAATTTAAAATTTTTAACTATCACGAATGGAAAAGAAACAGAAATAAGAATTTAAAATTTTTAACTATCACGAATGGAAAAGAAACAGAAATAAGAATTTAAAATTTTTAACTATCACGAATGGAAAAGAAACAGAAATAAGAATTTAAAATTTTTAACTATCACGAATGGAAAAGAAACAGAAATAAGAATTTAAAATTTTTAACTATCACGAATGGGAAAAAAGAATAAGAAGAAATTTTACAGAACATTTTAAAAGTTAAAACAATGATAGAATCGTAAAGATAATCGAAGGAACTAGTCTTAGATTGAAGAAAGAGATAAGATCTTGAATTGAGAATAGACTCTGAATATACAAACACACTCCGAATACACACACATACACACACTTGAGTTATAGATGTATGAACACTAAATAAGCTAAGTAAATTTGGTTTATATCAATAATCCAATGGTAAAAGCGAATCGACGAGTTAAGACCGTATGTCCAATCCTTATCAATTGACCTATTTGCTGCCTAAAGCTTAATTAAGTTTTATTACAAACTACCACTGAAAAGCCCAAAGGAAATTATAAAGAGTAAAAATAATTATGTTTAATATAAAATATAGAACGACCGATTGGCTCAGTGGCGCGATCCCTCGCCCACGGAGTCAACAGTCGCGGGTTCGATTCCCGATTTATTCCGAGTCTGATAACCCATTCCGCATTTCCGTTCCTGCCCTTTTCTTTCTTCTCTATCCTTTCCCTTCTTCTCCGCCAATCCACGGTCTGCGGTGCCAAAGGATGCGTGGCTAAAGGCGAGTTTAGTCGCAAGGGTGCCGACTGTCCCGGGATCGGGCTTCCCCAGGTACTATGGTGCCTTACCTCAGCATGCAGGGCTCTGCTGGGGCTGACCTCCATCCTCCCTTGCGGCTCGTGGGATTTACCAAGACGAATTTAATATACCTAATTTGCTAAAAAAAATAACGGCGACGTGGCTCGCCACAAGTCACGTCCTGATTCTCACAAGGGCGAGAAGCGACCAATCGAGAGCCGTTTCGCTACGATGAATGGTAGCGGATGGAGCTTTATGGTCTCTGCTAACCCCTACAGGGGATAGACGTGAAAATATAAATATAATATAAAATATAAGCAAGTAGGAAGTAACTGAAGAAGAAATGAATTCTCATGGTTTGCCATAACACTGAAAACTTTTGATATTTCGAATGTGTGGAACTCTCGCAGACCCATTTATGTATAGTTCTACCACTAATATATACAGTAATAGTTCTTCTTCTTTATAAAGCTGTAGAGCTGAAAGCTAATTATCTAAGGCTGTCGCATCATAACGAAGTCATATACTATAAGAACGTAATGGTTACGACACTAATTAGGTTATCAGAGCCGACTTGGCTCCACGAAAATCATCTACGCAATATAATTAAGGTAAGACCGACGTCTTATAAGCCTTCTTAAGTTTAATACTTACCTAAGGGTAAACTTTGAGAAGTAATATTACACAACATATGGAATGAGTAAAGTAACTTATTTTAAAAATATATAAGTATGTATAGGATGTCCACTGGCTGAATTAAAGGTGACCAGGTAATATCACCAAAATGGTTTATTTATTTGTTAGAAAAGATGTCACGAAGAAGCTCCTTGGTCTCTCTAGCAGTGTGAGGCGTGGTGCATTATAGTTGAAACCATATAAGTAAAGTGAAGACAGTGAGGGTGTTCTCTCAATATTGGCATAACATAATCAATAATCATGCGTTTACTCATTATTCGACAGAAGAACAGACAGAACGATATTAGGCAGACCGGTGGTAGAATTAGGTTATAGACCTAATTCTATATGCCTGACCAGTCTGTCTATATCAAAAATTTAATAAAAAAAATTAATAGTAACTGAGGAGCTATAAAGTTACATAATGATTAACACATAATACACAATGTTAGCCCGACAGCCTAAATGGCTCAACAACCTAATTATGTCAGTGGTAAGGACTTATAGAAGATAGGCTTATAGAAGAATGGTAAAAGATTTTATTCTTACGTTGGAATGAATATTTTTTCATATTTATAAGGTATTTATTCCAATTTTATTAATTAATATTTATTTTATTAATTATTTATTTCCTATATTAACTATGTTATATATTAATTACTTATTCTGTATTTCAATTAATCATCTCCGATCCGCCTTGGTCAAGCGTAAAGGGCTTACGTATGTTCCTCTAGAAGCGGGGAAGGCTATGCCTAGCTATGGGATAGATGTATGCTTATTGATTATGCTTGCTATATAACGCATGCTTATTAATTATGTTATATGAATAATTTCTTATATGATTTGAATAATTCCTTAATACTCCTAGTGTAATAGGTCCATTCCTCCCCTTCACGTTTAACGTAGCGTCATAATGAGTCGAAAATCAACACACACACATATATACGTGTACTTCCGCAACGGCGTCAGGCTTAAGGAATCAAGAATTCAGTATCCGATAAAGCTGTAAAAGCCAATAGGCTACCAGCAAAAATATTTGCGAACGAAAGTTTCTAGATACTGTCTGCGTAGGCATATGCTACGGACGGAAGAAAAAAGGAAAAAGATCCTTCTTTTTCCTTCTTTGAGGCAGCACCTATGCCTACGCCTCACGGTGCGCCGTGCCCCTGAGTTCTAAACCTACCTAAAAGTGACAGTCAAGTCTTTTTTTATATCCTATTCTGTGGTCCCTTTTTGGGTAACAGCCTCCTCCATATTTAACCATTTCTCTGGGTATAAGGCTTGGCTCACCCAGTTTTTTCCTGCTGTTTCTACAATGCCGGCTACCCATCTTTTTGCAAGCGGCAAGCAGGCGTACACGTGATGGAGGCACCCTAATTCGAGAACACTTACGCAGAATAAATATTAAAATGTATACGCGATAATTGGGCGTAAAATTTTATGAAACTGCGTATGGGAGGGCGCATAATTACACGGATCACGCAGTACCGCTTCCACTTGGATCATCCGAGCGAATAATCAGCGCGCACGCAACAGTGTACAGCGGTCCCCCCCCCCCTCGCGCGCGCGTCAACACAAATCCCCGCGGGTACTCACCGAATCTACTCGTCATCGTGGATGATACAATAGATAAAACTGTGAACCAGCAGGACCCACACTCCGCCCTGATCTTCATACTTGCCTTTTCTTCACGTTCGAGGGTACACGCAATCAACAAAGCATTATTGTACATATCATTATGTAAACCAGCATAAAATACGATCCATTAATTTATTAAGCCTCATCCCCAACAGACATATAATTAATAAAAAAAGTAAATGTACCTCATTAAAACATAAGAACATTTTGTTTTATAAAAAAAAATATGTTCTTATGTTTTAATGAGGTAAAATACAGTCCATTAATTTATTAAGCCTCATCCCCAACAGACATATAATTAATAAAAAAAAGTAAATGTACCTCATTAAAAAATACGAACATAACGAACACCATTTTACACTTTCTTAGTTTCCCGAAGCCCGACCGTGAAAATTTCATCCCCCATTACACTACCCAATTACTTTTAAAGTTAGGCAACGTGACGCGTTTACAAATTTTGTCCCAAACAATTTATTAGCGCCGATGTGTGTTAAACTTTGAGAAATTACATGAAGATTTTGCATCTGAATCTCTAAAGTATATTTAACCCATTATATTCACATGGTTTATTATCATTATACAGGTTTTTTGCGGTGGGATAATGAGCTAAAATGAGCTATAATCTTGTAATTATATGAAAAAATGACATTACTGCCACCTGTTTGCGATGTGTTATTACTTATTAATTCAATATTTATCTTTGATATATCTGTCCGTGACGTTTTAAATTGAAATTTATACAGTTTATTTCTATTAGTAGTGAATATAAAATGTGATTTTATACATACGTCTCGTGAGAAATAAACAAGTTAAAAATATATGACATTTATTAAAAACATATTTTTTCATTCAACCAAAAAATATAAAATATAAGTGGATATGAAAAAAGATTGCGGAAATTCGGCAAAATTAAACAAAGTTCTGCAAAGCATAGCAGCTGAATGTGTGAAACTGAAGAATTACTTTTACCACATGCAAAAAAATCTTTATTTTTTAGGTATTTTCTTTTATGCATATATATATATATATATATATATATATATATATATATATATATATATATATATATATATATATATATATATATATATATATATATATATATATATATATATATATATATATATATATATATATATATATATATATATATATATATATATATATATATATATATATATATATATATGTATTCACGCCTATCCCCCACAGGGGTTGGCAGAGACCACAGAACTCCATCCGCTACTATTCATCGCAGCGCTCTCTATTGGCCGCTCGCCCTCGTGAGAATCAGGACGTGACGGGTGGCGAACCAAGTCGCCGTCATTCTCAACAAATTAGGTATATTAAATTCGTGTTAGTGAATCTCACGAGCCGCAAGGGAGGATGGAGGTCAGCCCCAGCAGAGCCGCGCATGCTGAGGTAAGGCACCATAGTACCCGGGGGAGCCCGATCCCGGGACGGTCGGCACGCTTGCGACTAAACTCGCCCTTAGCCACGCATCCTTTGGCACGGGAGACCGTGGATTGGTATTTTTCTAGTGCCAGGTAAATGCTTCCCTTTTCTTCCTCCACTTATTCGGATCATACCTATCATCCTCCACATCAGTCATTGTTCGTTTATGTTATCATAATTCCTACTAATGCTTATGGCAAAGGATCACATAGTTACAAATATTCATATTTTAAATTTGCCAAAGAAAGATAGAATGTTACGAAATAAGAGAATCATTTTTCTTATAAACAAAATATAAAAATATTCTATTCCAATATGAGGCTAACTAGGTATTTACTATTTGTATGGCCTACAAATATTTATTCCATGTCAAGGAGATATTCTGTTTGTCCATAAAATAATAATAATATAATAATAAAACCCAGATATAATATTTATATCATAATCATAACTTTTTTCCCCTAGTTTCATAAAAATACCGGCAAGCGAACCCGCATCATCGGAGTGATACTGAAATATGAGAGAGTATGCAAAATAGATATGATGCAGGTTCCCGTAGAAAATTCCATCTCATTTGCAATAAAATAGAATAAAGGAGGTCGTAACAAACTGTACAGCCAAAGCACTCGAATTCTAGCGAGAAATAAACATAAAACCAATACGTATGAACATAATGTAATGGAACTGTCTGTATTTCGGAATACTCTTATGCTTATTTCATCAACATCATTTCGATATCAACAACAGACCATGGTTTGTTCCTGCCAACAACTAACAATTTTTAAAAAGACTTATAAGATTTTTATTTTAGCCTGAGTAACATAGGCTGATGTAATAAACATTGTTTTCTATTAAATTAAAATACTTACACACATATCACCATGACTTATGTCCAGCAGTGGACTACCTCAAGCTCTTGATGATGATGATGAGAATATCACCACGCCTGTTTCCCGTAGGGGTAAGCAGAGACCTCAGATCTCCAGCTACGATCTCGGCACACTTTGCTTCATCCACACTCATCGCTCTCTTTATACAAGCTCGCCTGTTGAGGATGCTTTTGACGTAGCATTTTTACGAACTTCAACGATTTGGACAAAGTATGATCCCCTTGGTCTTCGCCTACCAACCCTTCTATAATGGAATCAGTTTAAGTCTTAAATGTAATAATGAATCTCGTTTTAAGTAATTTCGTATTTTCTCCATATTCATTCTTATTATATTGTGTGTCTGCAGAAGACATAAATCCGTCTGTCTGTCTTTCTGTACAAATATTTATTTTGATACGAAATCGAACGCACGTCCATCTATTACGAAGGAAAAATTCCGGTTCTCTACACAAAATCGAATACCTTAAAATGAACGTGCACGGATGTCTTCAGGGGAACAGCTCGTAATATAAATAAAGTTAGTATTGCCGCTAGCGCCAGATGTCTCGAACGCTTTGTTATAAAGAAAGTTTCATTAGACATAGCAGCTGATAACAATCTGTCTCAAACGATGCTTGCAATGAAATACACCTGGTTTTAGCGCAATGAGTTAAGTATGTAAATACCATGATAAATGAATTAAAATTTAAAACCGTGTACACCGTGAGTTCGTATCTCCCATTAGACTATTTATATGAACCATATCCTAGCATATTGCGCAGATGACCAATTGGCGCAGTGGTAAGACCCCATGTCTACAGAGTCATGGGTTCCCCCGCATCGAAATAAATATATATGTATAACCTAAGAATATTTATTCCGAGTCTGGTAACCCCGCCAATCCTCATTGGACAAGCGTAGTACACACGGACATTCACCCGAATGTCCGTTCCTCCAGAAATGGGAAGGCCCGCTGAGCACGCTCAGCAGTGGGACATATATGGGTTGTAAAAAACAATATCCTAGCATAAGTATTATAAGCTTAGTTGGAATGTTCAACGGGAATTCTAGTAATATTATAAAAAACTAGTCTTGTTTCAAAAGAAAAAATTATAATTAATTTAAACAAAAAAAAATACTTTCCGTAAAAAAGTGCTTCCACATAAAAGTTTTTAAAACAAAAGTTGAATACGTGTCTAATTATAATTTATAAAATTCAAGTCGGTCAATGACACCTTTTTAGCCCAATTATAGATTATCCATTTTAATTGACATTATTTTATCGCAAAAATGATAATTTGTCTAAAATTAACAGCATTTTGCAATCAATCTTTCTAATCTTACTTTTCAAGACTGAACGGTATATTCAATTTTAGTAGTGAGCTATTTTATTATACAGACATTTCTTTAACTAAGAATTTCAGATAAACATTTTGTTATTTTGTTCTACTAACTTATTAATGAGGATATTCATACTGTAAATTTTTACAATCTATATATAATAACAGTTCACACCCAAAGAGTGGTCTTATACAAGAAAAAGTATGCAGAATATTTTTTAAAAAAACATTCAACAAGTAAAAAATAATCTAAAATAAATAGGCTTTATCATATAATAACAAATATTATAATATCGATATGTATGTATGTATTATAATAAAACCTATAAATCGAAACGTCTAGCTAGACATTGTAACCCAATTTTATTCTTACGAACAGAATATCAAACATCATGATATATGAATATCATGAGTGGAAATCGTCCTTATCGACTGTTTCTTTACTTTCTTTGACGAAAATATTTATAGAAGAAAAATATTGGCAAAATCTGACTTATCAATTCGTTACACGTGTGAAGAAAATAAGAACAAATAGTTTCTGAGACTTCTTCGCCAATAAATTTGTATAAGTTGTGGCCTTATCCAGGGATGTATAATAGAATAAAATATATATTTATCTTCTTGTCCAGTATAACGCCAATATTACAAACATTAAAAAATAAAATATAAAAGTACAAAGAAAGTTTATGGTAAATTATTTAAATTACACTCAATTATTGGTATATTCTCTAGCAGGGAAAGGAAACTGATTCAACATAATGCTGTGAAAAAACACGATGCCTATTTTCAGCTAGAACCTGCTATCCACGTTACGAGTTTTTTCTTACAATATGTATATAGGTACAGACCTGTTGAAAATTAAAATAGATTTCTTAATTCTCCACTTACTATTTAACTTGTCAATTTTTTTTTGCTAACTGGCTTAGCTAAAGTTCATTTCCAATAATAAATTTTTTGTCTTGAAACTTTATGTTGAAATTCCATCGAATATTTTCAACCCTCGCTCTTTGTAATTACTTTGAAAGTTTGTCAACGTGTATTATACTTTTTTGAGTATGCCTATGGCCTCTTTTTTATCTCTGGTTGCGGCGAGGAATTAGTTCCACGTAAATAAATACACTTAAAAAAAACAATGTAAATATTTCAGTTAGATTCCTACTAAATAATAAATAAATAATAATAAATTATCATTTAGATAATTATAATATTATTATCTAATTAACTATCCATGAGTTTCGCAAAGAAAAACTACACTGAACAGATCAAAGAACTTAATATATAGTCGGTAGAACTTAATATATAGTAGTAAATTTTGACTCCAAATTTACACAAGTGTATCACAATTTTTTTTTATATACTCATGGCAGGACAACCTCTGACGGGCCCGCTAGGTTTGTATAAATTCTAAAGTAGCCATTAGAAATATAAGCCGGCATTGTTTTAGTCTCACAAAGCCATTGTGTACTACAAGTATCTACATTCTGTTTATATTCTTCAGTTGTAGTTATTTCATTTCATAACGCTTGTCGACTTCTTCGAAACAGGACTTGTATAAGATTATTTCGCGAATAAATGAAATGAAAGATGTAAAATTAAAAAAGTTTCAGTGGAATCTTGGAACATGAAATTTTCTTTAGAGCTCAGACACAGGAATAATTGTGGCAATTGAAAGAAAATTATCTTATTCTACCATGAAACTGAATTTAAAAACAAGAACAGCTCATCTGGTGGAAAATATTTCTTTGGTCAGGGAGTTATTGTTCGAAATTCCTGCCGCTGAATTCATTTTTAAGGCAAACGAGCAGGCGTGTCGCCCGATCGAAAGCAACCTATGCTGTCAATCCACAGCGCCATGAGGGTTGCCGGGCTTTAAGAAATTAGTAGGCTTCCTTTACTATCTGGATGAGTGACAATTTAGTACGCTGTGTTTTTCCCGTAACTTCTTTACACACACAATCTCTATCTAGAAACCAAAACGATACGATATTGGAAACTAAAAAAAGCTTCCATATTTTCAAAGGCCGGTCCTACAAAGTTTTTAGTATTGCAGATGTCTATGAGATGCGTTGATTTCTTTCCAATCACCGTTTACCATCGACCTTATAGAAAAAAAAGTATATTGGAGAAATATAGAAATTAAAAAACAGAAAATTGTTTTACTTACAAAACAATAAAAACGTGTCAATAAAGGAAGCCAATCAGAAAACAAAAATAGTGATAAGTAAAATTATTTAAACTAACGGCCCAAACTTTGCTATCTTATGTCACTAATGTTCTATAGGCGAGCAAATAAATGTATGGTATTTGTGAACAGATAAATCGAGGTGGAAGTGAAACGTAGGCAAATCGATATATTAGTGATCGTCTTCAATTTGCCTACGAAATGTAGGAAAATTGAAGACGATGTTCAAATACTAAAATTCACAGAGCTTTATTGATTTTACTTTATCAACCTTAGCAAGAAATATCTTTGCCGGGCCGCCTATACTGTAATTAAGGTATTGGTACACGGGTAGGTACGCGACTCCGGCCTCCCGAGCTACTACCGTATCACTCCTTGTCTTCCGTTGCAGTAGTATCATATCCCTATTATCCTGTCTAAATCCATCTCTCCTTTCCTTTCTTCTCTATCCTTTTCCCTTCCTCTCCGCCAATTCACTGTCTTCCGTGTCGAATTGCGCTTTTCTCGTACATGATATTGCTATTTATTTATTTTTTTTGGTTTAAGATAATAATAAGTGCACCCAAATTCGATCTCTTGTGTTGGTAGGTACGTCGGAAATCATTTTATATTTAGAGCAATGTTTCACACAGTTCAAGGTTTTTCAATTACCGCGTAGAAACGTTTTAATGTAATTTATAAACTCCTTACTAACTTCTTATTTATTACTCGCCCCGCTACCCTACATGGGTACCTTTTCTAAAATGTTATTAAGAGGATGAACTTAACCCATCATGCTTATCCAAGGCGGTTTGGATAGCAAACCGAGATTTGGAATATATACCTATTTATCCCCAATCTCAGTTGACTCTGGAGGCAATAACTTCGATACAGAGCCAATTAGGTAGTCAACGAATATATATATATCGTCCAATTGCGCGTTTTATGTGTGTTTCGTTTAATAAATAACAAAAATATTGATTCATTAAAAACTGATATCGATACACATCATATTATATATCGAATCATTCAAACCATAGACGATTAAAATCGTCAAAAATGAAAGATATCAAGAAAAATATAACTATTTTGATTGTTGGCAACTGTGGTTACCAACAATTGAAGCACTTATAAATTTGTCTTGCACTTATAAAAATGAAAAACATTATTACTGTATGTATCTTATTAAAACGCCATAGAGTGACTATCAACGATTATTACTATTAGACCAAACTTGTATATCGTAGCTATTATAAACAAAAATGTAATTTTTGGAATTCAAAACACAAAGAACGTCTATTCCGCGATTTTATTGGTAAACAGGAAAACCGTCTCAGCATTTTCTCACCACTTATTGTTGTTTGCTTCAAAGCAAATGGATTTTCAATGAGAAAAATAATTTCAAAGCAAACCAAGTACAAATATGTTCTTTATATATCTATATATGTTCTTAATATAAGTACAATATATTCTTTACTTTCATTAAATACACCAATCTTTCTTTCATTAATCTCACACAACCAAATTAATCACTCTTAAAGTGAAAGATATTCAAGATATTTTAAATTTAATGAAACTTCACAAAGTCTGTCTTCCACCAAAAGACTTGACAGAGTTTACTAAATGCTGAATTCTAAACGTTAATTAGCCTAACTGAAACCTTATAAATACTTCTATCATCTTTTCGTACTGTATATGAGGTTCTTTCTCCTTCTTCTCTAGGTAAACCCGTGGCCGGTGAATCTTCCACTTTCGTTAAAGCTACGATGTTTATAACCATACAACGATTGAAGTTAACAAATTATTAATGAAATCAATTAAATTAGTGCCTGAACCAGAGGTGAGCCTGTATCTCAGGTGACTAGCCTTCCACCCCTTACTTATTTATTTATTTAATACTTTATTGTACACATAAAACACGACATACAAGAATTAAAAGGAAAGAAGATGTACAAGGGCGAGCTTAACTCAAAATTGAGTTTTCTTCCAGCAAACCCAGGAGGGAAAGAAAGATAAGATAAGCTGAGGATAGAAATGAGTGTACAACAACAAAATATAATAATAATATACATTGCAATACATACTTTATAAAACCATACATATATAAACATATAAATATTAATAATATATAATATAATACTATATAAATAAGAGGATACATATATAATGTACACATAAATATATACATATATAAATGTTTTGTATTGAAAGGAATTCTTCTCTTAAATACATCCAGTGACAGTCTATCACGTATAGTATGTGGGAGAGAGCCACCGTAACGGCTGTAAGAATGCGGAGGAATATGAAGGAAAAGGGAGGAGGACGTGCGACAGGGCTGATCCCTGGAGACGAGAAACTGGAAACGCTCCTGAAGATATGCTGGAGATCTGGGATTATGCAATACAGAGTAAAGTAAAGAAAGGATGTGAGTATCTCGACTTCTAATTGTTTAAAGACTAGTGCTTCTATTGTTTCTTTATATCTATAGTTAAACATTATTTTATATCCATTGTACCATTAATCTTACCCATGTTTTTCTAGCATAAGCTGAGTTGAAACAGTCAAAAATAATTCAAGTAATATCAGAAATTTTGTTTGACTTCTATACTTATTGAAAAATAAATTTTGTTTTATTTCTAACAAGAAACCCGTGATCATAAAGTGGCTACTTACTTATAAAACACTAAGCATTAAGCCTATTATAAAACACTTTGCATGAAAATTTAGTTTAACTTATATTTTAATAACGAAACTTCAAAAGATAATACTGACTAAGTGCTTTTAATTTAAGAAGCTTAATTTCTTAATTTTATTTAGACGATCTTGAAACAATATTCGAGATTAATTTTTGCCTAAGTATTATCAAAAATAAATATTAAATTATTATAACGAAAATGCCTAAAGACTAAGTGGCGAAGCCGCGACGGCTGGGGTCGTGGGCTAAATTCCTACATCACGATAAATATATGTAAGGCATATAGTTATTTATTACCGAGTCTGAATATCCCGTCAATCCGCTTCGTTCAAGCATGGTGAATTAATGTCCATTCCTCCGTAAATGGGGATGACTGTGAACACAAGTGGGACGTGTGTGGGCTGTCATCAGTTACAAACCCTTTAGTTCTGGACACTTTTTCACTTTTTACAACTTAATTATTAATATTAAAATAAATCCCTATATATATATATATATATATATATATATATATATATATATATATATATATATATATATATATATATATATATATATATATATATATATATATATATATATATATATATATATATATATATTTTTTTTTTATATATATTCACGCCTATCCCCCGCAGGGGTTGGCAGAGACCACAGAGCTCCATCCGCTGCCATTCATCGCAGCGCATCGGCTCGTCATTGGTCGCTTTTCGCCCTCGTGCGAATCAGGACGTGACGGGTGGCGAACCACGTCGCCGTCATTTTTGACAAATTAGGTATATTAAATTCGTCTTTAGTGAATCCTACGAGCCGCAAGGGAGGATGGAGGGCAGCCCCAGCAGAGCCCTGAATGCTGAGGTAAGGCACCATAGTCCCCGGGGGAGCCCGACCCCGGGACGATCGGCACGCTTACGACTAGGCTCGCCCCTAGCCATGCATCCATTGGCACGGCAGACCGTGGATTGGCGGAGAGGAAGGGAAAGGATAGAGAAGAAAAGAAGGGTGTTGGGGGGGTTACCAGACTCGGAATAAACATTTAAAAATCCATATAAATATTTATTCCGAAGCGGGAATCGAACCCGCGACCATTGATTCCGTGGGCGGAGGGCCGCGCCACTGAGCCAATCGGTCGTCGTCGTATATATATATTTTGTTGGTCGGAGGAAGGAGTCATAGCTATGTAATATCAGAGAGTGGACCGGTATAACAAGTGCTCCAGAACTGCTGCGCCTCGCGAAAGGAGAGGAGAGTGGTGCTGAATTGGCTGCCAACCTTCGCTAATCGGAGAGGCAATCTTAGAAGAAGAAGAATGTCGCATCGAATCGGTCGACTGCAGGTAGCTGGTTCCATAGATTGATGGTGCGTGGTATGAAGTTTAGGGGAAAACGCACCGTACTGTATCGCCATTCGACCATATGGGAATGAAACTTTTCTTTTTGGTAAGTGCTTGCTTTGTATAAAACCTATGGGATTAGCTAATTAGTTTGCCTTTATCGTGAAATTCAGTAAAAATTTTAATTTTCACTACATAAATAGATAGATAGATATATTCTTTATTGTACACCAAAAACAAAGTTATACAATTATTGATTGTAATATTTATAAATAAATGGCGGGCGGTGTTATCGCTAATAGCGATTTCTTCCAGACAACCGTAGGATGGACATAATGTTAAAAACATAACTTGATGTAACTTGATGATGCGTAATCGTTATAATGATAGGCTATATCACGGATTCAAGTTAAGGCAAGTAATTACATGAAGTTTAGTAATTGCGCTGTTAGAATTTAATGTTGTCTCTAACTTTAAAATACATTAATAAAATCGAGATTAAACATTTAATGAGTTTGGTAGTGCCTTAAACTTACATTGTGATCAGATTAGATGATTATCTGATAGTTAAAGAATAAACTACAATAAATAAATCATTGATGGAGATTAGGCCTCCCTCAAGGAGTGCCTTTTAGCTCGATCTTCGACTTCACCCATCCAATTTCTGGCAGCCACCCTGCGCAAATCGTCGCACCATCTAACCAGGGGGGGGGGTGCGTCCGACACTTCGTTTACAAAGACGCAGTCTCAACTCCAGCAATCGTTTACTCCAGCTGATGTCAGTTCTCCGACAAAAGTGGCCAACTCATTGCCATTTCAGTTTACTGTCGGTAACTTTGGTTCTCTTATAAGCTTACCTGTACACAACTGTATACAATGTAAGGTATAATAACCTTAAGAAATGAAGCACCTTTTTGAAACAACTGGCGCGCATTGCAAGCGGTTAGTAATAAATGAAAACGAGAAGGTAATGTATCGGAAAACATAACTATAATATTTTCCAGATCTCTCAGAGCCATTACCTTTGTTTTATAGTTTGTAGAGCTATAAATTTAATAGGCATCATTAAATAAAACTCCCATAGCGGAGATTCAGTGGTCCGAAAAGAAATATATTTAATGCGTGCTAATCTTTATGCATTGTTTTATGAAACTAAAATGTATATTGTTATAATAACTTTTACATTTTTTTTATTTGAACCTATAAGTATTCCACACCTGAGCACGGGCCTCCCGAATACTCCCGACTACTATCTTGTTTGCCCAAAGCGGATTAGCCAAACTCGAACCTGTAAACATTACATACTCGTATATGTATGCATTTACCTTGATACAAAATTGAACCCTCGATTACTGACTTCAGTAACGGTGACTTTATCCACTGAGCCAATTGTTTTTCCTGAATTACACAAAAAAAATTCTATGTTATTTAAGGCAATTCTTATGTTGAATGATAGACTAAATATATAGAAGATCGGGCTAGGTGGCGCTCCATGGGGGAGGCCTATGTCCAGCAGTGGACTGCCGCAGTCTGCTGATGATAAATGAATGATAGACTAAGAAATAAAAATATAAGAGAGCAATGTGGAGTAAAAGAAGGTGTTGTGACAAAAGTAGAAAAAGGGATGCTTAGACGGTTTGGACATATAAAGAGGATGGATGAAAGACGACTGGCAAAAGAAATTTACCTTGCGAATGTGGATGGAAGGGCCGGAAGAGGAACATACCTTGAGAAAATTCCTGAACTTTTTAAGAAAGGCCAGGTCAAGAGTACCCTCAACCGGCGAGCTTGCATGAGGAGAATAATGAGTGTGGAGGAAGCAAGGGAAGTATGCCGAGATCGTAGTAGATGGAGATCTGTGGTCTCTGCCTACCCCTACGGGAGACAGGCTTAACGATATGTATGTATGTATGTATTTTTATGTTTAAGATTGATTGCTTTTCCTTTTTATCTTTTCTCAACTTTCCGAATTCTGTAACCTCGACGCACTATATTTTTTAAATTATTTATTTTATTGTTATTATAATTTAAATGCAATAATCAAATTTTCTATTATAATATTTTTTGTTTGTTCTGTAAACAAATGAAATAAATACTTATACAATGTTATATTAAAAAAATTTTCAAACATTTGCTTGTACCTTCACACTTCGCATACAAACATGTACAATCTCGTGATAACGGTATACTGCGTATAAACGTCCTTTATGTAGAGAGTAATTTTACTAGGGCTGCCACCAATCTAAACAGCGCGATGTATACATTATAAATTATAAGTACCTTTATACCTAACAATGGGACAATGTAACATTTAAGTTACGGTTTTGAATCATTATATTTTTTTATATATTCACGCCTATCCCCCGCAGAGGTTGGCAGAGACCACAGAGCTCCATCCGCTACCATTCATCGCAGCGTAACGGCTCTCCATTGGTCGTTTCTCGCCCTCGTGAGAATCAGGTCGTGACGGGTGGCGGAACCACGTCGCCGTCATTGAATCATTATATAATATATATTTTACCAATATAAATTTCGGCCAGAATTTTTTTTTGTTAATTGTTTTAAAAAAGTATATACATAGATATTTTTTCTTTCTATTTTAAACATAAAAAGAATCGATCAAATTGTTTATATTAATTGACGTAAAGTCAGAAAAATGTAAAATCATTTATATTATCTCCTTTTTTTTGATGATGGCAACCCCAATCACAATTTCAGCTGATGCTTTCAACAAATATTCCAGCTACTGTAACGTCCAATTTATTCTGATAAGAAAAATAAGGAAAAGTCATGGAAACAAAAAATCTCAAACAAATGTAAACTAACGAACAAAATTATTGCTATTTCAAAGAAATAAGTCCCCATAGTTTTAATAAGTTTGCTTCTACGAGCATGTACGGGTTAATGATACTGGCTAGAAAATAGCCCCTACTAGCACGTACTTTTCTTTTTACGTAAACGACTCGTACATAATTACAGAAGGATTCCAGCTGAATCCGCAGAAAACATAGAACATAACTGTTGATTGCTTTCAAGTAATGCGAACATTATTTTGGTGACACGTAATGAATATGTAGTTCAAGCATTTTTCTTGCTTAGCGCCACCTAGTATTGAATAGCTGTACTTCTATGATTGAATAAAACCGCCACCTCTTATTAGTCTAAAGCTTTGCTAAAACATTAAGATTAGAAACGTCTCAATAATTCTTATAGTTAGGTTGATAGATGAATATTATAACAAATTGGCCTTGGTTTGAAATATTTTTCAATTTTGAATTCATTTTACCCTCATTTTATATAAATAATAAGCAACTCACCTTAGTAAACGCATGTTGATCTAAATAAATAAAAATTAGAAATTATTCACTTACTTGTATATTTGTAGCCGAGGTAAAACTTTAGGTTCTCCGTGTAATTAAGACCACCGTCTGACGTTGTATCCCAGGGTGTGTAAATAATATCTTCTTTCTTCAGGTAATTGGCAAATGTTTTCATCATTAGAAGGCAAGTTGATTTGCCCGCGACGTGAACCTGCGCCTCGGGTTCGTTGATGAGCAGCAGTTGCCGCCAGTCGTAGCTAGATGGCGTGGAAAGGAAAACGTGTTAATGCAAAATCACGCGGTGCTAAAAATGTGCTTAAATCGTAGCAACACTTAATTATTTAAGTTTTAAATCCCAAATATATTATTATTGAATGATATATTATTAAATAATATATTATTTTATTTTATTAATATTGTTAATAATATATTATTATATTATTTTATTCAATGTAATTTATAGATTAGCGTATAACGATATAGCGTTGCTTTGCGGAAATCCATTATTATGTGAACAGTCAAAATTTTACTTGGCTAAGATCCACGATAATCAAAAAAAGCAGAAAAGCAATAATTTGTGATTTTTATTGATAGAAGTGGATTTAGGACTGTCAGCAACTCTTCATTTTCCAACCACTGTCACAAACACCTGTGTACCTTAACGGTAGTCTTCCGTAGAGTCTACTATACTGGATGATGCCTCGTGTTGAGGCGAATCACGTATCATGTACATTGTGGAAAAGTTGTGGTGTGTGTTTGATGTTGTTGGTATTGGTGAAAGTGGGGAGGTTTTCGGTAAGATTTAGATTAAGATCTCTGTAAATCCTGCTGAAATTTTTAAGAAAGGCCAGGGCTTGCATGAGAAGAATAATGAGTGTGGAGGAATCAAGGAAAGTATGCCGAGATCGTAGCAGGTGGAGATATGTGATCTCTGCGTACCCCTACGCGAGACAGGTGTGACGATATGTATGTATATGTAATAAATCCACTTTCTTCAGTAAATTAAAAAAAACACATTATTATTATTTCTGCCTTTGTTTATCAAGTAAAAATTCTGACTGACCACATATTATTGAATGTATTTATCGTATCTAAAAAATAAAAAAAAAATCAGTACGGATACGTGTACTGATTTGAGTGACTACTATAGATACGCAGAAGCACATTCTCTGGTGAATATAACAAGAAAGAAGAAATCCGCCGGCAAACTTAGTAAACTAGAATGGCAACGGGTTACGCTTTTCGGAGTAGCGACAACTGTAATGGATTATTGCTGGAGTGGAGATCGTATCTTGGCAAATGTTGTGTGACAAGCATCCCGGCTACATGGTGTTTATAGTACAAGAAGAAACTAGGTACATGTAACTAAACATCGGGCTAGTTGGCGAGTTTACCAACTAGCCCTATGTCCCGCCGAAATCAAATCCATGATCAGTAAGTATTAAAACAAGATAGCTGTGATACTGAGCCAATTAGTTTATCGGTGATCATTTATTTTAATAACAGAATAAGGTTTCCTTTTCTCATCTCACTAAGCAAAGCTTAGTAGATCGTATCTCAAAAGATGGTTTACTACAAGACTTTGTTTTTTATGGGATAGGAAGGCAAACGAGCAGGCGTGGCACCTGATAGAAAGCAATCAGCGCCGCCCATAGACATCCATAATGCCACAAACATTGTAAAAGCGTTGTCAGCCTTTAAGAAAAGTGTAGGTTTGTTTTACAGAGATTTCAATGATGTATCTGTTCCGAAACACCCATAGGGGTAATTGGTTCCACAGGGTAGTGGTGCGAGTACTTTTTGCATGAGCCATTCACGCTGCAGATAAAAATCTACCCAAATAATTTGACAAAATTCTTTCTTCGGAATGGTTTCTACCACAAAAATGAATACGTCCAAATGCTAAAGAACCAAACTGGAATATGACAGATCATAAAACGATCAATATTTATCAATAGTAATTAACTACTTAAGTCTTTTCACTTATTTTTTTCGATAACCTATCAAATATTGCACGTCAATTGCACTCCTGGATACAAGCCTCTTCCAAAACACACCACCTAACCCGATTTCAGAATAAATACTAATTTAAAATAAATAGTATGCGTTCCTTATATTGCAGTTCTACTACTAGTTCAGTAGTACGAATTTCCACCAGCGTGAATGAAAAATGGGTACGGTCAAATGTTAAATTAAAAATGTTGAATGCGACAGACAAGGAAAACAATAAATATACATCGATAGTAATTTAATATTCGGGACTGTCCACTTTTAGATAACGCATTATCTCCTACACGTCAAATCCACTTAGCTAGGTAAACACTGGTAAATGCGATAAGCTCAAAAGCCTGACCCTTCGATTCACTTGCGTTCTATATTTTGACTTTGTTTTCCGCGATAACGCTCGTTGAAAATTCTCGCTGTTTTACGCTGTCAATCTAATTTTATATCAGAGATGCTTATTAACGGTAGCTTTGTGTTATCTATTCACGCAAAGAGGATGACTTTGATTTTAGTATGATCGATAGTAAAAAACCATATTAATAACGTTTGTAACGATTTGCGATCTATATGGAGCATATTCTATTTACTGAAGAATAAGATACCTTATCGAATTTTACTATCTATGTTTAAAGTTATAGTAGAATCGATAATATCTTATGGATCAAGTAGTTATGGTCGAATGTACAAAACATATTTAGATCGCCATTTATTTCAAAATATTTAAAAGAGAGAGTGGTAACCAGACTAGGAATATAACGATAAGAATACTCGAATATATATATATATATATATATATATATATATATATATATATATATATATATATATATATATATATATATATATATATATATATATATATATATATATATATATATATATCACTCTCGGTAACCGCACACGTGACCGTTGACTGCGTAAGCGATAACTCCGCTACTGTGCCAATCAAATCGTATGTGTGTTTTAATGGTAACCACAAAATAGTATAGTTTGTAGAACATAAACATATATAATTTTAAAAACGATTCAGCGGTTGAATAAAAAGCAAGTATTTACACTCCACCAAATTTAAACAAAAATTTCAAGTTATTATTAATTTTATTCGTAAAAAATGAATTCAAAATATTTAGCTTTATATTATTTATACTAGCTTTTATATTAGCCTAATAATTGGAGAAGAAATGGAGATAAACTGATATTCATTCGTTGAAATGAAGTTTTAATTCTGTCCTGAATTTGAATCCACAACAATACGTTCATTATACCATATTAATAATAATGAGAGTGAGCTACTTCAAACGGAATTAATAAATAATTATAAGAAATTTTAAAGCTTACTCTTTGTAAGAGCTCAAAAACAATTTATTAGCATCAAAGGAATTAAATTTAAGAAATTCACAGTACGGAGAATCTGTCAGCTTCAAGCTTATCTCCCTAACAACGGCTCTTATTTGAATTTTTTCCCCTAATTATAAATAGAAGTAAACGCCTCTTTGTTCCCAAAGCACATTTCATGATAGTCTACTTGTTAAAAAATAGAAATACATTTAAAATACATACAATATTTCAAATGTTTTTCTCTTTTTAAAAAAGCGAAAACGTTGTAAATGACACATTTAAAAAAAATCATCAGAATATTATTACAGAATAATACTGCGTCAAATGGTCTGAGTCTCATAGCTATGACCAACAGAAAATTGTGTACAGCGTTGAGACTGACTGATACTGAGTGATCAGAGTTTTTATGACTCTGGTATCTTTCTGGTAAGTTTTCATTTTGTGGTTTACTACATATTCGCTTTTTTGCGTCAATATGTATGTATCACTACAATTCATAATAGATTCCTATATATCATGTTTTAGTAACAGCCCCGTCACATTTATCATTCATAGTGTTAGATACACGCCGAAAATGAATTGTCATCTGTAACACAAACCAGCTGGCTCGCTCGGTCTTTTCCATTTCTTCTCTCCATTCTGTTATTCTTACATCATTTTACAGACAAGAGATATTAAGAGCTGTGATTTCTTTACATCATGTAACCCACTTTCTCATTCTCAGTCTATTACATATGACTTCTTTCCACGCACTACCACTCCCTGGAACAAGTTACTTTCAGTGGTATATCCGAACCAATACGATATTTAAACTCTGAATAATTCTATACGTTTCTTTAAGACCTATAACAACATAGACAATGTTTCTGCAATGGTGATGATGGCCGTTTGTGAACACATTTGCTCATTTCTGGGATTCCCTTGTGTTCTACATATTGGGGAATACCACAGTTGGTAAATTCGTTCCACAATTCGTAACAGAAAAAGGAACAGAAAGCTATGTCGCACAGTGATGTCTAAAGGCATAAATCAACAACCTGCAGCAATCCACTGCTGGACATAGGCCTCCCCCAAGAAGCGCCACCTAGCGTAATCTTCAGCTTCACGCATCCAGTTTCTGCCAGCCGCCCTACGCAGATCGTCGCACCATCTAGCCAGGGGGCGTCTCACACTACATTTACCGAGACGCGGTCTCCACTCAAGCATTCGTCTGCTTTAACAATTGTCGGATCTCCGACAAACGTGACCAGCCCATTGCCATTTTAGTTTACTAATTCGAAAGACTATGTCGCTGATTTTAGTTCTCTGGCGGATTTGTTCATTCCGAACCTAGATATGGATCTACCAGAGGAACTTCGAGCATATCTCTCTCCAGGCTATGCTGTTTACTTATTAACCGGTGACTCAACTTACATTACCTATAAAGTAATTCAATAAAATAAAAAAAACTGCATTCCTTTTATTTATTTAATTTAATTGTCAATGAATTATATACTTTTATTTTTTTTAAATAAAAATATATTTGTATGTCTGCAAATCAAATAAAAGTCAATGTAGGGGTAAAGATACTATTTAAAAAATATTAAATAATATATAGTTTCAAAGATTCCTATAACATACCAAAATAATATGATACGTAAGTGAAAGATGGCGAGAATTCACATGCCTTTATTCTTCAGTTCTTTGTTGGTAAGGTGAGCTTCTTTTGCTAATGACCCTCTCAAGGAAAGGTCCGTGATATTTGAAGTTTTCGTATTTCATAGATATATGATATTATGTTTATTTACTTGTAACCAACTCTCTCTTTCCCCTTCTTTTTTTCTTCTTTTCTCTAATTATTTACATTCTTACCCTAAGGTAGGCAATTCAGATGATCATGGTCAGCGGTGGTTGCGTTCCATCAGGTTACCAACTTGCTCCTTCACCTATCGCTTCCGTAAAAAAACTTCCTCCCCCGATTATTCATTTCAAGATAAATTCTGAGGTAGCTAAAGTTGCCTGTTTAATTGGAGAAGTTTTTAGATACCTTAAAGTCTTCATTTAACGAAAATCATAAACAATATCCGCGCCACGAGGTAGCGCTTTGAAATATTAAACTCGATTGGCCTAATATAACTTTTCAAATAACTCCTCGTAATTAGGGATCATTTGATCTTTTTGTTTAACTAATATAACTTTTGTCATGAATTATTAATGGAGTCAGGCGTTACTTTGCGGACATCCATCACTATGTGGACAGTACAGACACAAAAGAAAGACAACCACTTTTCGGGTGTCTTCCGTAGAGTCTACTATACCTGAAGATGCCTCGTGTTGGGGCGAAACACGTGTCGTTTGCAAGGTGGAAAAGTGGTAATGTGTGTTTGGTGTTGTGTGTAGTGGTTGGTGGGTGGAGAATTGATAGCCGAGTTTTGCTAAGTTTTTGGTTTAAGTTCCAAAGAAATCCACTTAATCCAACAGTAAAACACACATTATTAATTTTCTGTTATTGTTTTGCTTGTCGCGGATCATAGATAAGTAAAACTTTTAACTGTCCACATTTTGTCATGAATTTGTTTACAATAGTTACGGGCCAGGTGTTTACTTTTTTATATGCTGGCGATAGGCAAACGAGTCGGTAGTTTACCTGACCGCTGTCTGGACATCAACAACACCAACAATTTTCGTTTCAGACAACCGTCGGATGGCCACAAAGTTAAAAAATAATTTAATGTAGGTTGGTAATACAATGTCGTTATAATGATAGAGAAGAAACAAAAATACATATTAATAAACAAAGATAATAGTTTAGTAGTATGGTAGTTCAAATGCGTTGTTTGTCGCAGAATAAGGATGAGAATAATAACAGAAAATGAAAGAGAAATCTAATAAATATATATATATATATATATATATATATATATATATATATATATATATATATATATATATATATAGACCGGTGGCGAACCACGTCGCCGTCATTTTCAGCAAATTATGTACATTAAATTCACTTTTTTAGTGAATCCCACGAGCCGCAAAGGAGGATGGAGGTCAGCCTCAGCAGAACCATGCATGCTGAGGTAAAGCACCATAGTACCCGGGGGAGCCCGATCCCAGGATGGTTAGCACGCTTGCGACTAAGCTCGCCTTTAGCCACGCATCCATTGCCACGGCAGACCGTGGATTGGCGGAGAGGAATGGAAAGGATAGAGAAGAAAGTAAAGGGCAGGAAAGGAAATGCAGATTGGGGGTTGGTTGGTTACGAGACTCGGAACAAATATTTATAAATCCCCAATATTTATTCCGATGCGGGGATCGAACTCGCGACCATTGACTCCGAAAAAAGTAATATAGTAACATTTGTAACTTAACTACAAAAAACTTATAAATAATAAAATAGCTCGTGCACAGGTGATAATCCTAGTTTTAAGGGCTACTAAATATATGAACCTATATGCGGGTATCTTGATAATCTACAAGCGGCTTAGGTTATGCACAAATGGCGCTTTGAGCTTTGAATCAAAGAAGTTTGCATGTGTATCGTTGTGGATCGTTCCATTTCTAATAATTGTATCCAATAAATGTATATTAGCATTTTTCCCACCTATTTTCATGTGATGTCGTGTTTTTATTTCATTTCCATAATTATATCTCTAATCAGTTATATTGTTTAAATATAAATGTGGTTTTATTATAAAGGACGTATAAGTATAGTGATAAGAAATAATGCGTGTGTTTTAATTGACTGCAAAATATCATAGAAGGTTTTGGTAGAATAGCCACCATTTTATAATAACGTAACGTGACAAGCTGATAAATATATTTCAAGATACTTGATATTATTGTATTTTACTTGACGTTATAATATATGCAAAGATACAAATTAATAAAACAAAACATAATGTACCAGCGAAAAAAATTCTACGTCTTTAGCAGTGGTCCCCAACCTCCGGTCCGCACAAAAAACATTATTTTTATTTTTTACTGTTGAGTATTTCTCTCGGAACTGCAAATTTCTATAGACTACAGATTTACATGAGCTGTGCGGCAGTGATGTTGTAGATCTAATGCAATTGAGGTGTGTAAATCAAAGCAATAAAAATTAACGTCCTCCTGTAAAATTGCCATACGTCGAGTCCGCGGCAATAAAAGGTTGGAAACCACTGATGATCTTCTGAGTTCGTGCTTTTAGCAGATAAATAAATATATCTCTTCTCTAAGACTTATATGGTTTAGGTAGCCTTGGAACAGTGGGAAACCGCTTCAGGTTAGTTATTGTATAATAAAAAAAATTTAAACATAAACTCTTTGTTCACAAAGCGGAAAGACCAGAACTGAAACTACACATTCTTCTTGGAAAATGACGTTGTTGCCTTTGCAACTTTGTGGGAAGGACTCGCAGGTACAAGACGATAATAATTCTCAAGCTTCAAAACCGACTAAAACTATGCAAGGTCCATCAGAATAGCAAAGGATCTCTGAAGATGATGGCAATCCAGAGGCTACTCAAGTAAAATCGATACACCAACATAAATTACTAGAAAAAGTAATTAAACAATATCTTAAGTATTTACACATAAAACAATAATAAAGCCAAATTATTTTACTTCGTGAAAGGTATATAAATTGGAGAAAAATTGGAAATTGCAGAAATGAAAAACTTGTGAAAAACTTTTCTGTGTAGATTAGTAGAAGAGATTATTACTTTATCTTAAATAAAACTTTCTATAAGACTCTTAAATCTTGCCTTATCCAATCATATTTCTAACAACAGTTAAAGTGAAAGCAATTTTGTAGGATTATTATGCTTTTAATTTAGTCGTAGTAGAAAGTTAAAAAATAATATAAACTATTCATATAAATTCTTTCATTTTTATTTGTCCATCTTAAATCTTATTTTCAAGTACGCTTCAAAATGGCGGCTACTCATTATATTGTACGTAGCGTATCAATCAAATCAATTAATCAACAGCCTGCGGCAGTCCACTGCTGGACATAGGCCTCCCCCAAAAACGCCACCTAGTCTGATCTTCGGCTTCCCGCATCCAGTTTCTGCAAGCCGCCCTCCGCAGATCGTCGCACCATCTAGCCGGGGGGCTTCCCACACTATGTTTACTAAGTCGCGGTCTCCACTGCACCACTCCTCTGCTCCAATGATTGTCGGATCTCCGACAAACGTAACCAGCCCATTGCAACTTTAGTTTGCTATTTCGAAAGGCTATGTCGGTGACTTTAGTTCTCTGGAGGATTTTTTCATTACAAATCATATCTACCAGAGAAACTCCGAACATAGCTCTCTGAGGGAGTCTGAGCTTGTGAAGCAGACGGATTGTCGGCGTCCACATTTCGGCGACGAATTGTATCATTCATTGGCAATATAAATAAAACTCAATAAATAATTGGTTGCATGTAACATTATTTACTGGTGTTACATGCTGCTAACAGGGCGGGTAGGCCGAGAAAGTACCACACTCTGACAAAATGTACGTATTAAATATTAATATTTTGCTTATTATACAATAAGCGCACATAACCGGTGGCTCAACTTCTTTCGCTTTCCTATTCTTCCCTTTTCTCCTTCACTTATTCACATATTACCTTAAGGTATGGTGTAGAAGATGTCCACAAGATCTTCTGATTACTCTTACTACTTGCTAATGTTTGGACGTTTACCAATCTTCTATTAAACGAAATTTTATAAACGAAACCATAAAGCCATTTTAAAAATAAATAATTTATTTAAAAGGCAAATTAAATTAAATTAATAACAATTTTTTTTTTATAAATTTCAATACTGGCAGGAAAAATATATACTTCCTTATAAAAATTCTAATAAAGTTAAAAAAATAATTTATTTTTTTATTTTAAATATTTATATGTACGTCATTACTGAATTAATGAGGAAAAATATAATGTATGGATAATGTTTAGTATTGTCATATTACTTCTTATGGCATATATTATGTTTTGTCTTTTTCCTTCTCTCTCTTTCACGTGGTCTCCGTCGCGTTAACATCTCCAACATAACTGTCATAACTTTAAAATATTTTTTGTGTGTTTTGTGAACATTTTAACAAAATAAACCAGCGTACAGTGATTTCATGATTTTCTTCAACAGCTAAGTTCTTTAATAAACGATTCGATTGTAATCAGAGATCTGCATAATGACAGTTGGATATGATACAAAATGTTGTCCAATAAACTTTTAGAATTCGTTGCCAATAAATAAAAACAAAAGTTCGAATCACTAACCGTTCTTTCTACAAAGCCGGCTTGATTGCTAAAGTTGAGTTTTACGCTTCAATGCGTAGCAGCCTTACCATTCTATAAAAATATCGGTTCTGTAACCAATTTTCATTGACTAGAGGGACCATCATTTTATATTTGACCGGATAATCTTGGAAACAGCTGACGGTGATTTTTTTACGTAACTTTCGTTAAAGACTGAAGTGTAGGTATATTTAAACGCAAATTATTGCATAGCAGATTATGTCGATAAAGTTATGTTCCTAGCAATTTAGTGAGCGTATAAAAACACAATAAAAGGCCGGCTTGCATCTGCGACGCCTCCAGCATTGCGGGTATCTATGGATGGCGGTGATGGCTTACCACCAGGTGTCCTGCATACTCGTTGGCCGCTCCGCTATATAAAAAAAAAACAATTTCAAAAGGTGTTTAACGTAAAGATATCCATGAGCTAGCATTTTTCTTGCCCAAAGAATGATTCTTGTGTGAAATATATAATTACCATTTGTGTCCTCGCGATTTATTTCTTCATCAATCGAAAACTATTGAAAGTAAGAAAGATAATACTTTTAGTATGATAACTGTTAGAGTAACTAACTAAATTGACACAAACGCGATAGCGCCGTACAATTTTTGCACTTTGCATCAAAATTTGAAACTTCAATCTCGTCCAAAGTTATGAAAGTCAGTCACCATCCCAGAAATGAGGGGTTTTATTGCCGTTATACTAGAAATGGGCATCACAAGGAGGCCAACTATTTGTGACAAGGGTAAATAACATCAAAAACAAGAGATTTCTTTGGCATTTCTAAGTATATATAAGTAAAAACAGTGGTATTAAAACGGTTAAAAATGTGAATAACATATTAAAAGCTTGGTGAAAAGTATCCTTAAATGGCGAGCTTGTATGTATAGAGTGATGAGTGTAGATGAAGCGTGCCGAGATCGTAACAGATCTTTGGTCTCTGCCTTCCCCTACGGAGAACAGACGTATTATACATATGTATGTATGTATAACATATTTAATTATTACATTTATTTTAATTGTCTTAATTAATTATAATTGCAGATTATTAAATTAATTGTAATTGCAGACTGGAACTATTTTGCACAATGACCAACACGATGTTTCTTAAATAAATTTGACATTCAATTACTCAATCTTGGGTATGTGGACAGTCAAAAGTTTTACTTAGCTAAGATCCGCGACTAAATCCTGCTGGGTAAAGTGAATTTATTTGGAACTTAAACCAAAAACTTACCGAAAACGGCCAGCAACTCTCCACCCACCAACCACTATACATAAACACACACTACCACTGTTCCACCTTGTAAACGACACTTGTTCGCCCCAACACGAGGCATCTTCAGGTATAGTAGATTCTACGGAAAATAACCGAAAAGTGACTTGTAATTACATGGGCGTTTTTGGTTTAAGTTCCAAATAAATCCACTTCATCCAGCAGGAAAACGCACATTATTAATTTTCTATTATTATTTGTTTGTCGCGGATCTTAGCTAAGTAAAACTTTTGACTGTCCACATAGTGATGGATTACCGCAAAGTAACGCCTGACTCCATTAATCAACAATCTTGGGTAATTTAAAAGCAATAACCATCACCTACCTGTAGTCTTAATTATGAATAGGAAAATACATAGGAAAATACTAACTGCCTCATGATATCAATGATGAAGTAAGCCATATCCTGGAACCCGAGAGGACCGGAACGGACCATCATATAGTACTCGTGGTGGCAGTTTTGCTTAGGCTGAACGAAATCGAAGGTGAAGCCTCCAGTCGTGACCAATGGGATGCCGGTATTTCCAAGGAATTTCGTTATACGAGCCACGGATGCTGGAACAAAAGATAATAGCAAGTTTAAAATCTATCATTCCATTTTCATGTTATAAATTATACCCGGATTTGATCAAATATTTTTTTTATTGCTAAGTGAGCTATGCTCGTGTAGCATACGAATTATTTGGCGGTGTTTTCTTGTCGGTCTATTGCGAACACATGTTCGTCTCTTGAATGCCCCTACATCGTATCTACATGGGAACACCATGGGTGGAAAGTCGTGCCACATTTGCACAGTTCGTGGCAGAAAACCGCCATCAAATCGAACAGTGGTGGACGGCCAGCCATCCAGATGATGGAGATACAAACTCTTTTATGGCGCGTAATGTAATGGTGGAATTGTACACCTGGATCTGTCAACTTAAATGTGAGTTTAAATTACTTTTATTTTCAACACTGAAAACAACTTATATTTTCTAACATTCGAAAACTTCTAAGAAATAAACACCCGCAGCATTATAGGCATTGCATAAGCGTTGCGAGTTTTTTTTTTTTTGAAAGTTCTAATATCGTATTGGTTCTGAAACACCTCCTTAATGAGCCGGTTCCTCAGATGGTAGGTAGGTAGGTAGAAGAAAAGTTTGGAAGGAATCGCAAGATATTGAATCACCATTCATCCAGATCGAGGGGATGAAACTTTTCTTTATGGGGCACAAAATAATGGACATTAACACACCACGATTATCCGGCGGATATCATGGATTGGCGTGGCACCCAAACTCGGAATAAATGCTCGGAAAAACCCCGAGCTGGACTCGAATCCTCGACTATTACTCCGAAAGTGAAAACTACGCCACAGCGCCAATTATGAAGGTCGTATGACGCATACATTATAATTCATCCTTACATTTTCATTAATTCTTTAGTACTTTAAAAGCTTTTAATGTGTAAACTTAAAAAGCTTTTAAAAGCATGTCTAGGATGATTTCAACAAAGTTAAAACTAACGTTAGAATGTTATTGAGTAAAAAAGTTTATTAACACTAACAAAGCAACTTTTATACGTCTGTGAAACAGTCCAATGATATGCACAGACTTTTGCCATGTTGGGTCAAAACTTTAAGATGACTGATAAATAAATGATAAGGCCAGCAACGCATCTAAGACGTTCAGCGTTGCGGATATCTATAAAAAATGGTGTTATGCTAAAGGATTCAGCTACGGATATAAATTCTGCTATATATCTATCCTTGACAAGCTAAAAGTCGCTCAGAGGGCAATGCTCGGAGTTTCGCAGGTGGATAGAATAAATGAACCGAAATGAAGAAATTCGCCGTAGAACCAGAGCCACCGACATAGCTCTTATCTTATCAGACTGAAGTGGCAATAGGCTGGACACGTTTGTCGGAGAACCGACAATCGTTGGAGTAGACGAGTGCTGGGATGGAGACCGCGATTCGGCAAACGTAGTTTGGGGCGCCCCCTTGCTAGATAAAGCGACGATCTGCGCAAGGTGACTGGCAGAGACTGGATGCGTGTAGCCGAAGATCGGGCTAGGTGGCGGAGTGAGGCTTATGTCCAGCAGTGAACGCGGGCTGATATTGATATATTGATCAATATACGCTATATATCTATATACACTATGGTAAAACAACATTGATAAAACAAAACTAAGGATTTATAACTTTTACGCCGAGAATGTTACCTTGATAACATTTCTTTCTGCCCATCACTATCCGTGAGTATTTCGAACTTTTTGTTGGGTACTTGAGTTTATTTAAATAAATATGCTATTTTCTATTTAATTTATGACATGTTTTTTTTATGAAAGCAATCAACGCCGCGCAAAGTTATCTGCAGTGCTATAGATAAGCATTGCAAAAGTGTTGCCGGCCTTTAAGAAAAATGTAGGCTTGTTTTTTTAAGGTCGATTTTTTAATGAATATTAATTTTATTCTATATTTAGTCTAATTGTTACGCGTTGTAGCATAGAGTCGTTCATGAATACGGTTACAAGATATTTATACCCGGCGCCATAATTTTACGACTGTTTCATTTACAAACACTCCGAATATATTTGAATAATGGAATCGGCTTCCGCCATCTTCATACTACAGAAGAATAATTGGAAAATGATTTGAAAAATTTTACGAAAATAAAAATCTTATGTCATCGAAAGTTTATTGATAGTAGATAGAAATACAAAATTGTCATAGTGATAGATTATATAGTAACAAAGTTGCTTAATACTGGTGTATATAAATCAATTACTCAAGTGACTATCACTACTGTAATTGTCGCTTTTACACCTTTTTTATATAACGAAGCCCATCAGGTTGCGCTTCCTAAGAAGCACCTCAAAATTTATACCTATTTATGCAGGTGTAATATTATTCTCCAATAAAATGTCTAGTGTCCCTTACTTTGTTTTGAAATTGAAAAACCGATCTATATAAACATACACTTTTCTTTTTAATATTTAAATAACATATATATATATATATATATATATATATATATATATATATATATATATATATATATATATATATATAGTATATAGCCAGCTTTCTCTTGTTCAAGAGAAAACTGGCAGCTGCTAAAACCTATTTTATTTATATATAAATATTATACAACCTTTTTTAAACAACAAGAACCACCTCTTCCTTTTCTCACGCTATAGAAATCGAATCGATTCGAATCGAAAAAATTAGCTGAAAACCCTTTGAGAAACTTCGCAGTGCCATTAAAATTGTACATAAAATTCTGTAAACTTATGGACCGAATTTAAGGATCTAAATACGCCGCTAAGACCCTTGTTTTCTTCGATTTTTATCTATTTATATATTTATTTATATATTTTGTATTCTCGCCAGTGTGTCCTTCTCTCTCTCTCTCTCTCCGGCTACCAGCAATGAGCTGCCGCAGGCTGTTGATTGTTTCTCGGCAAAAGACACAAAATGCAATTTTATTTTCTTTGGAATAAATTAATTATTAAATATTGACTTCTCTAAAATAAATTCTATAGAGACGCACGAGACATTACCTTGTTTATAGATTTTGTATACGTAATTGTGGAAACCTTCCTGAACATGCGTCATACCTACCGTCGGACATTATTGCAGAGGGCTGACGGTTTATTAGATACAACGAACTAAATATAATTACATACACATATCCACTACGGAGGGAAGGACCGGTTACTTTCGGGAAACATCTCGTGACTGACTTTGATATATTGCTCTTATCACGTGGCAAAGAAAACACTTTTATTGATACCCTTTTTACATAAAATTCACGCAAGAAAAACACAGAAAGAAATGGAGAAATGTAATGGCCATTTGTAACTTTTAAAACACACGTTTCCCGAAACGGATTTTCAGCCTTATAAAAAATCTTGATTTAATCAATTCCAATACATCGTTTTCCTATAGTTTTTGCTACCCATATATATCCCATTGCTGGGCACAGGCCGCCCCATTTCTGGAGCAATAGTCATTAACCAAACACTTTTCTCCAAGGTGGATTACTGGAGCACTCTGAATTGGAACAAAAACCTGTAGATCATAGATATATTTATTCCAATGTCGATCAAATCCGCGACCGATGACAACGAAATCAGTGTAGTCTCACTACTGAGCCAATGAGGTCTAATAAAAAAATAAAATCTCACTCAAAGCTACTATAACATAATTTATTTATGTTTAATTGAAATATCTAAGAAAATATGTTTTTAATGTAAAAAAGAATTCATTAAATATTTTTTGTTTTAATTATTAGGACACTTTAATATTAAGAGTAGAAATGTACGTCTTACTTTTACCCTTTTATTCATTTTACTTTAGAATTGATAACCCTTTCATTATACTTTTCATATTATTTTGAAATTTTAATTATGTATTCTAAAGAGTTTCAATAGAATATAAAATTTTAATAGTATTAAAAGCAGAAAAGCAAAGGATTGAAAGGATGTTACTTAATTTTTTGTAATAGCTCACCCAATAATCCAACCCATTCAATATTAGAATATTGGTTATATTCGTATATACATATACTAATATGTTTGTTTGTACTTTACATACTCCTAACATTCATCCGTTTGCTATGTAAATTTAGTGTGATTAGGTAAGCTCTACAAAGTTTTTGAATTAGTACAAGCGTTTTAAGACAACATGTGACGCGCAAGTTCTTAGCTAAGTTAAGGGTAGTTTATATATATATATATATATATATATATATATATATATATATATATATATATATATATATATATATATATATATATATATATATATATATACATACATACATATATATATAAGGCAAAGATAGACGCAACCTTTTGCTAACAGAGGTTATTATTCCGCTGTAGCACTGATTTGAGCCACTTCCTTCGATTATGATGGTCGTCTGAGTTGAAGACGAGGGATACCCATACCGTATTATGGTATGGGTAGCCCTCGACTTCAACTCCATTCATTCATTTTCAATCCCTTATACCATAAAATATGTTTTCTTGTTTTCTTAAAGAACACTAACAATGTTTTTTTAAGTATTACTAGAATTCTTGTTAACCATTCCATAATAAATGTACTAGGAAATGATCCACATATATAGTACAATGGAGGATTCGAACTCACGACATACACATCTTAAACCTGAGCTCTGCCAACTAAGCTATTGACGCTTAAATTATATGGGAACGATATCATGATGACCACCAGAAAATGGTATGTCTTCAAAAGTCTAACGTATTAATTGTTTCTTATTAAACACTTCAGCAGCAAAGAACTTTTAATCTCCTTTACAAGTTACTCGTTGTTAAACAGTGTGGCCGGTTTCGGAACATTTAATTACTTTTCTAGATTATATTATAAGCTGACTTTTAAACGCAGTATGTGAGTTATAATAATTCTGTCCTTTTTTTTTAACAGCTCATATATATCCCACGGCTGAGTGCGGGCCTCTCCATTTCTGGAGGAATGAACGTTAAACCCACCACGCTTGTCCAATGCGGATTGGCGGGGTTACCAAACTCGGAATAAATATTTTATCCATACATATATTTATTCCGATGCGGGGATCAAACCCGCGACCGTTGACTCCGCGGGCAGAGGGCCCCGCCACTGACCCAATTGGTCGTCAATTCTGTTTAATTTCATAATTTATCTCTTGATCTATGAATTTGGTGCAAAATAAACAATACATTGACTTTATTTTCCGAATTATGAAAATAAAATTAATGTATTGTTATTTTACGCCAAATTCCTAGATTTAGTGATAAATTATAAAACTAAAACTTGTCCATGGGGGTTTCACTTCATTCCATGTTTTTTTTGTAAATCCGCACGGGGATTTTTGGGGCTAATTAATAACAGTGAGATAGTATTTAAGAAGCGCCACCTAGCTCGATCTTCGCTCTACGTATCCAATTTCTTCGAATCGCCCTGCGCAGATCGTTGCACCATCTAGCTTCCATCACTAGGTTCGTTTCCGAGACGTGGTCACCACTCAAGCACTCGTCTACTCCACGATTGTCGATCTCCGACAAACGTGGAACGTATTGCCACTTTAGTTTGCTAATTCGAAAGACTATGTCGGTGACTTTAGTTCGCTGGTGGATTTCTAAAACATTAAACATGATTTATTAAATAATACGCCACCGGAATCAAATAATACCTTTTATATAATTGATAATAACATGAAATTGTGGAAATGAAACGCAATATCACTGATAAAAAATAGCGGGGAAATTCCATAGTCCTAATTATATGCTATCTTTTTAGATAAGCATTTCAATGAATGTAAGAGAACCATGGATCCCGTATGACACAACAAAAGAGAAGGGAACTCATTAATTGATAACATTATTTTACATGTCAGAGTATGTCATTATATATTATTTAAAAGTTTCATCCCCACCATCTGGATGAGTGGCGATCTATCAGGGTGCGCTTCTCTTGAAACTTCTCTCCACGCACCACCACTCTGTGGAACCAGCTACGATATGACATTGGCACATTCAAAAAACAAGCCTACACATTCCTAAAAGGTCGGCAACGGTTCCGTGACTCCTGCGGTTGTCTATGGCCGGCGTTGATTGACTTGACTTTCCATCAAGCGGCACGCATGCTTGTTTGCCCTCCTATCCCATACAAAAATTACATTTATTATTTCTAAACTTTTTTTAGTTTATATAATAATAATTTATAATACATGTATGAATAGAAACAAACTTTTGCCGCTACTTTAGATAAATTTTGCCTAACACTAATTATCGAAGGACTTTGTTTTTGTTCCAAATTGTGCTAAACAATGAATAATTCATATTCAAGTCGTAATTACTTAAGCAATTTTTTAACGAAAAAAACAGGAGATTGTTGATTTTGTATTCGTAAAAGAAGGAACACAGCTTTTCAAGACATTATAAGGGATGAAGAAACTGAGCAAATTACATTTTATTTTTCCCTAATTTTAACATTAATGAGTTCACAGACCGAAAAATATTAATGGATGGTTTACTGCATCCATTTCTGCAACCAACTCGAATCTGGTGCTTTAGAGGTTTTTTTTTTAAATAAATGGTAGCACTAAGCAAATGAGGAAACTAAACATGGCAATAAGCTACCACCCCTGTCCATAAACACTAAAGTGAGTAGCATACCTTAGGGTAAGAGAGAAAGGGGGACAAAATAATAAAAGAAGATGAAAGAAATCCCTACATTCATCGTGCGATATGATATCACAGTAAAATCGTGAGCTCATATCTTCCATTGGACTATTAATGAGAACCACATCGTCCTCGTACCGAACATTATAAGCTTAGGTGGTATTGTTAACAAGAATTCTTGTGATATCGAAAACGTTGCTAATCTTCTGTTTTTTAATATAAGTTTATCAACAGCACTTTATAGGGCACCATTTCCTATATAAAAGCCACTATTGCAAACACACAAATCATATGAATAAACAATAAATACTTGCATATTATATGATATCAAAAATATTTCTGTTCATCTTTTTTTAAACATAAGTTTATCAATTGTACTTTGCTGCACACAATTTCCTATATTGAAAACAGCGCCAGGTGCTCCAATAGAACGCCTGGCATATGCTGAGCAAGAACCATTTTATGACACTTATTAGATTAAAATTGTTTTCTTTTTATTTTGTGCATTTCTTTGTATATTATAATATTATTAAGGTTTTAATTTTAGTTATTGTAAAAAAAGGTTTCATAAATAACGTTTTTTCTATATCTATTTCTATTCTATTGTAAATATATATTATATGAATGAACACCTAAACACACAATAAATATCTGTATGTCATAGTATATACATATATCAAAAACATTACTATTTTTTTATCAAATATAAGTTTATCAAGTGCATTTTGCAGGGCACAATTTACTATATGGAGGCCACTATTGTAAAAACAAATCATGTGAATAAATATTCAAACACACATTAAATACCAATATGTCATATTAATATTTACCTCGATGCGCTAATCAAATCCACGACCCTCGATGTGGAAAGCAACATTACAATTGCATTTTCAATGCGCTTGAGGCGTCAACTCAATCGTAAAAATACGAATATTACGACTATTTCTTATATTTACGCAACTTTAATATTATACGTCAGTCCACATGTGCGGCATTCGAGGGCACGAAGAGGGGTACGTGTGATTTACAGTACACTCGTGTCTAAAGTCAATAGAATCAACAAACAGTCCGCAGCGCTAAATTGCTTCTCGCATTTACGATGGAACGTTTTACGATTTGTTATGATAAAAACTTTCTTATACTTCCTTTAAATTTATATGTTTACTATCATTCTTAAGGAAGGTTGTTTTTCCATTTCTGATAGGTAACGTGTTTTTTTATGTATATATTTACTCCTATCCCCCGCAGGGGTTGGCAGAAACCACAGAGCTCCATCCGCTGCCATTCATCGCAGCGAAACGCCTCGTCTTTGGTCGCTTTTCGCCGTGACAGGTGGCGAACCACGTAGCCGTCATTTTCGACACATTAGGTATATTAAATTCGTCTTAGTGAATCCCACAAGCTGAGGTAAGGCACCATAGTACCCGGGGAAGCCCGATCCCGGGACGATCGGCACGCTTGCGACTAGGCTTGCGACTAGGCTTGCTCCTAGCCACGCATCCATTGGCACGGCAGACCGTGGATTGGCGGAAAGGAAGGAAAAGGATAGGGAAGAAAGGAAGGGGCAGGAAAGGAAATTGGGGGGGGGGGGTTACCAGACTCGGAATAAACATTTATAAATCCATATAAATATTTATTCCGATGCGGGAATCGAAACCGCGACCATTGACTCCGCGGGCGGAGGGCCCCGCCACTGAATTAATAGGTAACGTCATTAGTATAGTTTCTTTATTTTTTAAGTGTCTCAAACTTCGAAACTCACTGTTAGACGCTAGTAGAATTTAACCCGAAATATATCAAATTCATTCAGGCTTCCTAGCTCTATACGTACTGGCTCGTCTCTTCTGTTGAATTAGCTAGCTAGACAAACGGAAAATGCAAGAGTTGAGCAGACCTGCAGCATCTTAACATCCTCCCAGATAGCGTAATGTCTGTAGAGATAGATAACTTCAAATGTAACTTCTCGAACATTATTATTTCGTGAATAGTCTATAATAAACGTAAAGGCCACTGTTTAAAACATTGATTTAGAGCAGAAGTACCATTTTCAAAGTCAATGGTTGTGGATTCAAATTTCATCAGGGTAAATAATAATAATAATCTTTATTTCAGACAATTTTTTTTGGTCCATACATTTTTCATTTTAACATTTTTATATTTTTACACCTTAAAAATATGTTAGTAAATCATTTACAATGCAGCCGGTTTAGCTGTTTCATAAGGCGCGAGTTGAATCTATCAACAACGTATTTCATTATAGAGTTGGAGCTATCCCACATAAATATACATATGTAATACACAGTAAACCTACAGGTATCTATGCCAAGTCTGGATGCCCTACCACTCTGTCATACAAGCATGATGGGTTAGAGTCCACACCTTCAAAACCTTCAAAACATATCGTCACGCCTGTTTTCCGTAGGGGTGGCAGAGACCACAGATCTCCCTCTACTATGATTTCGGCATACTTTACTTGCTTCCTCCACACTTATTACTTTCCTCATGCAAGCCCGCCGGTTAAGGTTTTTTAAACTTCCCTTTCTTAAAAACTTCAACAATTTGGTCAAGGTATGTTTTCCGTGTCTACCGACCCTTTCATCCACATTCGCTACATAAATATCTTATACCAGTCGTCTTTCATCTCGTATAACATTTTTATTTATAAGTATTACTCATTCAGTGTCATTAATTTTGATTAGTTACTACATAACTAAGCGTACAGTTTATTAATTTTAAAAGCCGAGAATGGTACGACACGCTCTTTTTAATCGTATTCTTAATTAATAGTCCTTTCTTTACATGCACTTTTATCTTTTATAATTCATATTTTATAACATCTTAAAAACATTTCAGATTAAAATACCGCCGTGTCTATGCATAAAACATTTTAGCCAAAGTTTCCGAAATCCAATAAGAGCTTTTATTCCCTTAAAAGGGTAAAGTTAATTAACTTTACTATGTTCGGTATTATTGAATCAAATTACTCGAAGGTTTATCACATGCTAGGTATTTTAGTTTGGCGACGAACTCGTTAGCTTATTGGCGAAGTTACCGCTCTCAAAATCAGGGGTTGCGAGTTCGATATCAGCATCGAGATAAATATATGTATCATCAGTCGCCTACGACCAGTATATTAGCGATCTGACCACGTTAGTTCCTGCTGAAAACCAGCGGCTATATGCTGAGCAAGAACCATTTTATGACACTCGTTAGATTAAAATTATTTTCTTTTTGTTTTGTTTATTTATTTGTATATATAATATTATTAAGGTTTTAATTTTAGTTATTGTAAAAAAAAGGTGTCATAAATAAAGTTTTTTCTATTTATATTTCTATTTCATTATAAGACTCGGGCTTACGATCTTCATTGGTTCTATTGATATGGATCATTTCCTAGCACAAGCATTACAAGCGTAGTTGGAATAGTAAACAAGAACTCTAGTAACATTTAAAAACATTGATAATCTTCTTTTTTTGCAAAGAAAAACATCTTCGGCTCCACGCAAACAATTCCTGCGCCCTGCGCAGACCGCTGAACACTGCGTTTACAGTCTTCACTCCAACAATCCTCTACTCCAGCGTTCGTCGGTTCTCCGACAAATATGACCAGCCTATAGCTACTTCAGTTTGCTAAATATATGTATAATCTATGGGACATATATAGACTCTATAATCATTAGTTTGAGTCGAGTATGGAACAACCTACAATCAGTTCTATGTATCAGGTTATAGTTAGATGGTGGTATAAACTAAATCACGCGGACAAGTCACATACTCTTATAAACGACGGAGAAGTATTTACTATTGTTTTTTATCTGGTAAATCAGTCCACCCGTTTTCATTTTTCTCCACTCTTTTACTAATCATTCTAGATCTTTCTAGAAGGCACTAAACTTAGTATCTATAAAAGCTTCACATTATTAGGGTATTTACAGTTATTGTTTAATTTTTAAAAATAAAACTGTGTCAAATCTATATCGCTAACCTTTTAATCAGAATTAATTAACTCTTTAAACATTTTTTTTTACTTCTAGGCTTTGATTTTTTTATCTCGCAGATAAACTTTAAGTGAATCCCAAAATATTCGTATTTACCTTAAAAATACATCGTTTTATATCTAAAGTAAGAGCGGTATGGACTTTTCCCGCCAACTTACATTAGTGACGTGTTTTTATTTCATTTTCATAATCTTATATTATTGTGAATTATATTGTTTAATTGTGCGTTTAATTGTGGTGTATTATACAATACAGTTCAATTAAGGTGTGTTAGTGAAGTGATATGAAATAAATGCACGTATTGTGACTTTTTAACTTGACTGAAAAATTCTATAGAAGTTATTAGTACAATAGCCACCATTTTATTAAGAAATAACATAACAAGCTGACTAGTTACATTTCAAAAGATTTGATATTATTGTATTGACACTGGCATAATAGTTATAACTAATTGCCGTCAAAACAAAATAAGAACGGTATGCTAATTTTTTCTCAAACTACGAAAGATAATAAATTTTTCGTTATTCCTGTTAAATTTACGCATATGGACTTTCGAATTTTGATAATTAAGCCAACGATATGTATGATTATTTAAATATATATTTTATAACTTATATTATGAATATAGAGTTGAATTATAATGAAGAAATTGATTGATCACAACAGTGTACCTGTCAAAAAAGGTTGCCTATTCAATTTATTGTGTTATAATAATTAAATTATATTATCCTGTCACTTGCAATGTCTGACAATGCTAGCTCAGACATGACCTGAATCGATTTGTTTATCAGTTCACGCGTATTACGGTACTAGTTCATTAACACATCTATATACTAATATAAATCATTCTTTCTTCTAACATTTTAAACACATTTAAATTAATATTTGGACCTATTATTTGATATAAAAATTAAACTTTTGTTCAGAAAATAGGTATGATACTGATCATACTCCATCATTCAATATCTATTATTATTAAGATACATATTATTAAGATACGCAATCAAATCTTACTTTGCTAAGATCCGTACGCAACAAATTGGAAAATGAACTTATTCCCTTAGTAACCCTCGTATCGTCCCTCGTACAATATTCACGAAAAGAAATGGGATGTATAACTCTAATCTATGCCTAGAACATTTATCATCATCAGCTTGCATCAATTCATTGCTGGAAATGATCAGAATAAAAAAAATTATATATAATATTAAATGATTTAGAAAATGTAAAAAGAGCTGTTAAATCACAAATTAACGCCATTGTTTATTATATTTTTCCAGAAACAAGTAAGCCCGGCTGATGCTGTCCTGCCATGAAAAAAAACCAGAATCCGATTGTAGTGCTATCTACTGAGACTTTTAAACATACAGGAACTCACTCTAACACAAAAGAAAAATCATCGAAATCGTTCCAGCCTTTTAGGGATAGTTTAGTTACAAACACATCACAGTAAAAAAATAAAGAAATATATCGACGCAAAAAAGCAAAAAATAGTAAACCACAAAATGAAATAATCTCTCCACCAGAGTCAAAAAATATTTGAATGAATTGTACCTGATCATTCAAAAACAGTAAGTTTCAACGTTTTACAAAATTTTCTATTAGTCGTAAATCTACAAAGCTCAGATCATTCGACGCATTATTTTTTCTGATCTAATTATGCAATATTTTTTTTAAATTTTTGTCAATAACAGCGTATTCGCTATTTTTTCGTTCATATGTAAAAATAATGTTGTCACTGTGTCACTATAGTGACGCAAGCGAAAGCTTTAGCACATTAATTAGCACTACAACACATTTTCGTAATTAAGCGTTCTACAGCTAATTAAGTGTAACGACTTATGGACCCATTAAAGAAACAAATTTAATATATTCCCTGGCGATGCTATCGAGTATCAAATTGAATTAACTTCGCTCATAAGTCATTAAAAGCAGTTCAAATGAATATTTCGCATATTTATTTACACTGATTCGATTTGATTCGAAGATGTTAATACTGGTAGCCTATTGCCTTTAATAGCTTTATCGAATACTGGACAAATAAAATATATTTGAAAATCTGCGCAAATCGCAGATTCCATCGGCTCGACGCTGTATGTACGGAGGTACACATGTGTGTGTGTGTGCGTGTGCCGATTTTAATTTGAGGAGGATTGGACCGAAGTAACTATAGTCCCCTAGGCCCTAAGGTCTAGGGGCTAAGAACCGACCGGGTACCTGAGAGAATCTTGTGTAATCGGCCGGTGTAGAAGTGTTCCCTACTCTACGTTCTGGGCTGGAGCCGGGGTGCGTGTGAGTGTTGGCGTCGTGGGGGGATCCGAATGACGCTGTTTCGTCGTCCGGATCGTGTAAAACGTGACGCGGGCGTCGTCTTTTCGGGGGCGCGTTTAAATCGGGTGAAAAATTTACTGATTGTACCACCAGAGGATTCGGATCTCTCGAAGTGTTTCAAAGTTTTGTTTGACGCTCGGCAAGGTGAGGTTGCAGAGGCGGTCGATATTACGCTGAAACCACTGATTATCGGTGGCTCGGTGAATGAAGCGGTTTTGTATATAGAAGTTTACTGATTTGACTGAAACGTAAATGGAACCAGCTACCTCCAGCGGTGTTATCAAACAGATACGACATTGGTACTGTAGTGATACATTGATAAATGTATCACTAATATATTAAAAGTTTTTAATTTGAATATAATAAAATATATAATATATAATATAGGGGTATTATATTATATTATCTCTTTTTGCATTCGAAATTTAAAAATTTAAAATAAAAAAAAGTAACTTGTTTTAGAAAAACAATAAGATTAGTTCGAGTGACGTCTTTGGATAGACATGTCACCTTCCCGGCATAAGAAATAGAAATAGAAAAATAGAAATAGAAATATAAAATGGAAAGTGAAAAGTGAAATTCATTAATATAAAATGTAATATTATTATAGAATATTATTAAAGTATATTATTAATATAAAATGTACAATGATACATTAATAAATTAATTTCATTTGGAAGAGTTTAATTACAACGAAGATCTACCTAAAAGTACCCCTAAAGATCCCATGTATCGCCGTATCACGTACGGCTGCCACGCCACAGTACCTTTATAAAACAAGCCTACATAGTTCTTAAAAGCTGTAAATGCTTCTGGACCTGGAACTACCTGACACGTTTACCTGTTTGCCTTCCTGTGCCATGAAAATAAAATTCATTATTATCGACATCTTACAATAGTTCTCAACTGGATATACCATCTCCTTAAAATGCGCTTCTCCAGCAAAATTCTTCGTTATAATTAAGTAATGTAAGTGTTCTCTTTTTCGGGTCTTTTTTTTATGGCATAGGTAGGCAAACGAGCAGGCGTGTCACCTGATGGAAAACAACCAACGCCGCCCATAGACAACACCATAGGCAGTGCGGAAGTGTTGCCAACCTTAAACGAAAGTGAAATTATGGGAGTGAGAGTGAGAGTGGGAGAGGGAGTAGGAATGGGAGGAGGAGGGGGAATGGGAGGGTGTTAGACCTCCTGAACTCAGACCGCTCACCGAAGCGCGGTAGCTAAGCTACAACTCAGGCGCCGGTTTTCTGCAAGAGTGTGGTACTGCCCCGGGCGAGCCGGCCCATTCATGCTATAGACAAGTAATATGCCATTGTTGACAAAGTATTCGTCTGCAGCGTGGGTCTACCACTAGCAAAGGGTCGTTTGCTTATTACTGAGTGATGCTCCTGAATGAGTGGTATAAGACGAGAAATCTGCTTCCATCTCTGACAGCGCTTAGCGTGATCTATCGCGTCAGAAATTTGCATTTTGACACGTAGTAGATCCATTTTGTTCCTTTCCATCCCTTGCGTCTCTTTTTCTATAATACTTACCCGTATACATGAACTTCTTCGGGTTATCGGAGGACTTCGATCGATTGAAATTTCTAAATAAATTTAATTTTTTTTTATACAACAATTTAACAAATTTGAATAATTTTTGTACAGTGCGACATTTTTGTATATAATACAAAAATATCGCACTGTACAATACATACGTCACGTGTATTTGACTTCGCGAAAAGGAAGAGCCCTCTTAGGTTGTGTGATAAAATAAATATTTTGATCGGAGTCGAGGACTTATTCCTTTGATGTCTCCGTTTGGAAAAAAACTTAGGACTTATTCCTTTGATGTTTCCGTTTGAAAAAAAAGGTAGAATAATTACGTACATACGATCACGCTTGTTTCCCGTATCGCTCCATCTGCCACAATCCCGGCACACTTTCTTTGCTTAATCCACACTCATCATTCTATTTATACAAGTTCGTCGGTTAAGGGTGGGTACTTTTGCCGTTTTTGGTGTTTTTTAAGAAAAATAATCTTATTTTTATGAGAGCGATGGGCAAACGAGCAGACGGGTTACTTGGGTGAACAACCACTGCCCATGAACATACACAGTACTAAATGCGTTTCCTACCTTATGATGAATATAATGAGAGAGGAAGAAGAAAATAAATGTCTCTAACCTTAATTTTCTAAAATAATAAGGCCTCCGCATTCGAATACTTACCTGACGAAATTCGTTATCACAGTAAAGTCATACTATTCGACGCCTATAGTCTGTGAGGGTATTGTCGAGGCAGCGTATTCGAAATACTTATTACTAATTGTATTGATTGGCTACATCATTGAAAAGTTCGCTTAAATCTTTACCCAAAACTATTATATTATTTGTTATTATTTAACCCATATATTTTGTAATAGTAGAGCCACACTGCAGACGAATACTTTGTCAAGAATGGCATATTATTTGTCTGTAGCATGAATGGGCCGGCTCGTCCGGGGAAGTACCACACTCCCGCAGAAAACCGGCGTCTGAGTTGAAGCTTAGCAACCGCACTCCGTCCGATGAGCGGTTGAATTCTGGAGACCCAACCCTCACCTCTTCCCTCACCCCCTCTCATAATAACACTTTTCTTAAAAACCGGCAATACTTCTACACTGCCTATGGTACTGCGGATGTTTAACCCTTTCGGCCCGAGCGGTGACTATAGTCACCCAACGCCCGACGCTTGCTCTGTCCGAGCGGTGACTATAGTCACCCAACGCCTGACGCTCGCTCTGTACGAGCGGTGACTATGGTCACCCAACATTTTACGCTCGTTATGTACGAACGGTGACTTAGGTCACTCGCGACTCTTCATGAGCAGAATATATATGTTATCTCCATGGTAATCCATCGCAAGTATTTTGCACTTGTTTTACGCTGCCTAATAATAAACTGACGAAATGAGCAAATATTTTCTATTGCATTATGTTATAATTTTTTAAGCATTTTTTTTACGAGCGACTGCACCCGCTCTGCGTAAGATAGCGTGGTATTGTGCGTCTGACGGGCGCTTGCAGTTGTTCCGCAAGTACGGACGCTTGCCGCGACTGTTCGGTCAGCGGGGACGGCGCGACGTAGAATGCGTCCGTACCGAAAGGGTTAAGGGTAGCTATGATTACTTTCCATCAGGTGACACGCCTGCTCGTTTGCCTTCTTAACCTATAAAAAAACCATTTTCTCGTACATACCTGTTATTTACTCTACTGTACTCTCAGTGGCATAAAGTTAAGCTACCCAGTTTCGTCCCAAGAGTGTCTTTAGAAGTTGAATGTCACGCCAGTTTTGTAGAATTAACTTAAGGCGTTACAATGAATTTTCTATTATGCGATATGGTACCTATAATCATGAAATATTGCCAGCAACAAGTAAATTACGGTTTGTAATCATGTTTTAGAAGATAATTGCGGCGGGAGTCGCCGATGAGCTCCACGACGCTGAAGTGTCGTTTCGTGCCCTTCATTAATTTTCTCTCTCTCAAAAATATTCTAACTCCCGATTTGAGAATAAACATCGCAATATATTTAACAAAATTTTGTGATCCTGAAATTAAGAAAAGAAGAAAAAATATCAAAAAACTGTAGTAGTCCTTCACCCTTTCTTTGTTTATTATATTTTAATTCGATACCTCGTTACTAGAACGCTAAATACATTTTGTATTTCATGTAAAAACAAAACTATTTTTATATTATATGTTTTATTAACTATTTTTAAGTGATAATTTTTCCGCTCCAATATATTAAAGATGATTACAATTAAAATCGATACCATAACCTGACGACCAATGGGCTCAGTGGCCCTCAGCTCGCAGAGTCAATGGTCGCGGGTTCGATCCCCGCATCGGAATACATATTATATATGTATGGATTACAAATATTTATTCCGAGTCTGATAACCCCGCCAATCCGCAGTGGACAAGCGTGGTGGGTTATCGTCTGTTCCTCCAGAAATGGAGAGACCCGTGCTCAGCAGTGGGACATATATGGACTGTTAAAAAAAGTGTTAACATTAGTACAAATATTAAATTTTATCAATATGGATGCATCGGTCATAGGTGACCCTTACGGCACCACAGTTAAGTGATAGTCACCAGTAACTCCCATGACATTCAGCTTTTGCCCTACCTAATTAAGGTGTCTAAGTCCGCGAAGCATTATGGTTTTTAATAATCTATTTAGCCACCCTTATGAAGTTTTCTAACAGATAATGTATAAGCTATAAACTTATTATATCATGGCTATTTTTATTTATACTACGATATGATAAGTATCCTGGAATGCAATAACGGACTTTATTACCGTTATGATGTTGCCACCTTACCGTACGGGTTTATTACTGCAATAATAATTGATAATAATAAAGACAAGGAATTGTCTTTTATATTTATATAACAAACGTGTGCTTTTGTTACTTACTTAACTTATTAGATTCAAATAAAGCCAGAATTTTCGTAAAAGACGATATTATTTCATATTATATATGAAAAGGCAAAATCTGTCTTTCACAGGCCGATCCAAGCACGTCTTTCTTTCAGTCAGATCTATTTCATTTATTTGTATTTCAGATAACATTGATGAGTCTCCGATAAGTGAATAATCACGTACATTTTATAATTATTTTATTATTCGGATTTCTGAGATCTATATTCTTCTGATATCTATATATGTGAGATCTATATCTATATTTGTGTATAGTTTTCGGAGATCTATATTATAATAATTTAAAGCTATGATAGTAGGTAAACTTTTATATAGTAGGTCGATTACATTTTTGTTTTAAATTTCAATTTACAAAGAAAATTGCCGGATAAGGATATTTCTCACCAGTAATAGTTATAGCTAGGTAAATCAATTAATTACTCCATCCAAAAATTTTGAACGAGGACAATCTTATTAACCCCAACATTCCGGATAATTTTGCCACTGCCTTGCCAAATCAATGCATCGAAATACTTACGACCGCATAAAAGTTATTGCTTCAAGTCGTACCAAATGCAGCAAACCCACTGTAGTGTATCAGCAATCGCAAATACATCTTAAAAGCCTTATCATATTGAACTTTCAAGGCATTGTAACTTCATTATGTGTATATTAAGATAATATTTATTGGAACCGCTCGGTACAAATGTTACTTGTTTATTTATTCATATGATCAAACGTTTTATTTCTGTGACGATTTCTGGAACAGGATGGGCTAATGGAAGGACACCCAGCTTTTATTCAAAGTCAACGTTTATTTAAGAGAGGAATATCCATCAGTGGACTCATATAATTTTATTTATTGGGTATTAGGATAGGAATACACACACACATTATATATATATATATATATATATATATATATATATATATATATATATATATATATATATATATATATATATATATATATATATATATATATATATATATATATATATATATATATATATATATATATATATATATATATATATATATGACCTAGGAATATGTTTTTAAGACATAAAAACAGACGAGCGCATGTATTTAGTTATGCATAGTTATGCATGCATCTTAAATACATTTAAGATGCCTTCAACATTGCGGATGTTTATGGGCGGTGATGATCGCTTACCACCAGGTGACCCGAATGTATGTTTCTTCCTTCCTTGCCTTTCTGTGCTACTAAAAAATCTGGTAATGATGTGGATCACGTGGATCATGATCACATCTTCAATCATGTCTCTCCAGGTAACGCTGGAGACACATGATTGAAGATGACTTGCGCAACCTTCAAGTCTGTAACTGGCAGGAGGTGGCGCAGGACAGGGCAAAGTGGCGTAAGATCTGTTCGGAGGCCAAGATCTATTTTGGGTCGCTGCGCCAACAAAGTTAGTTAATGATGTGACGAAATGTATTTGGATTGTGACTATATCGACGACAGAAAATGTATTTGATTTAAGTAGAAACTAACATATTTTAGTTTTATACACCATTTGAATGAGAAAAAAAAACTGCATCGAATGGTCGCGGTCGTTTTTAAAAAATTTAAAAAACAGTTTTTTTTCTGATCAAATGGTGTAAAAAATATGTCATTTAATTTTTTATATATATATATTCACGCCTATTCCCCGCAGGGGTTGGCAGAGACCACAGAGCTCCATCCGCGGCCATTCATCGCAGCGAAACGGCTCATCATTGGTCGCTTTTCGCCCTCGTGAGAATCAGGACGTGACGGGTGGCGAACCACGTCGCCGTCATTTTCGACAAATTAGGTATATTAAATTCGTCTTTAGTGAATCCTACGAGCCGCAAGGGAGGATGGAGGTCAGCCCCAGCAGAGCCTTGTATGCTGAGGTAAGGCACCATAGTCCCCGGGGGAGCCCGACCCCGGGACGATCGGCACGCTTACGACTAGGCTTGCCCCTAGCCACGCATCCATTGGCACGGCAGACCGTGGATTGGCGGAGAGGAAGGGAAAGGATAGAGAAGAAAGGAAGGGGCAGGAAAGGAAATGGGGATTGGGGGGTTACCAGACTCGGAATAAACATTTAAAAATCCATATAAATATTTATTCCGATGCGGGAATCGAACCCGCGACCATTGACTCCGTGGGCGGAGGGCCGCGCCACTGAGCCAATCGGTCGCTGTCATTTAATACTTACAGCAAATACGTTTTCTGTCGTCGATATATGCATAGAGGACTTTTTGGATGAGAAGGGAAAATTTGTTTTCATGAGAGGTTAGGTCTATTTAAATAATATACAATACAGCCAAATTTATCCTTTCTATAATGTTTCATAATATTTTCTTTTATAATACATATTTTTTCAATTTATCTGTATGAAATATAAAGCTCAAAATCTCATCAATAATTATATATAATCCACAAAATATAGAGCAAAACATAGTTCATTCTACCGAGGGATAACTACGCTTCACTTTTCTAACTCGATGTGTGCGGCTCTCGTCAGCACACTGAGGTTGAAGGCAAATAAATAAGTTATAGAAATAAAATCACTGTAAAAAAAATTGTAAAAAATATATCATATTTTTAGATTTTGTAATGGGGTAAAACGTAAGAGTGAAAAATTTCCTTAAGTTTTCCATTTCACTAGCCAAGTCTAATTTGGTCAGTGAAAAAGTCTAAGCATTCAGCTTGTTTAGCCTACAGATATTAAGTTCGAATATGGACGCCTCACAAATTTGCCTTTGAATAGCTTGATGTGTTAATTTCCATTCCGCAAACATTGGCGAGGCCAGAATATTAAATTGTTATTCATTTTCATAGATTTCAATAAACAAAGTTTTGAATTTCCCCGGGATACCCCGGAATCGGGAGGTAAACAAAGAAGCGTGTCGCCTTACTAACGGAAAGCAATCAACGCCACCCACTGGCATGTAGAACACGAACAGAAGTGTTGCCCTATGTATATGTTACATATGCCCCTTTTTAATAATTATGTCCCATACGTTCGTGCGATACATTAGAGTTTTGTCATGAAATTTAATATGGAAATTATGAAAATTTTAGAGGTACAAAGCGAATATTCCAAGTTCAAATTAAGTTAACACACATGTGGTGTGCGTGAACAACGAAATATTTGAAATTTTAGATATAGACAAATTTAGTGTATTTACCACAAATATGACGCAAACTACGGAAGTAAGAGTGAAGTAAAGCCGTCTCGGCCTCAATCAGGGTGAATCATGGGGCTCAGGAAGATAACCCATTAAAAAGTCTTCTTGTGCTCCGTGTGTAGCACATCTTCATGGGCGGCAGTGCCACATATATGAAGAAGGTGTAGGCATTCGAGCAAGAGTACCTCTCTTGCTCGAATGCCTACACCTTCCATAAAAAACTCTTGGTGTTGCATACTTCATGGGTAACGGTGACTAGTTACCATGAAGGATGCCGTAAAGCAATCTACGCCGCCCGTAAACATCCGCAGTGCCAGAGGCATTGCAGAAGCGTTGCCGACCTTACGTTTAAAAAATATTAAGGGTTGTTCTTCGCAGGTTCCAATGTTGTATCGGTTTTGAAATACCGTTGAAGTTAACTAGTTCCACAGGGTAGTGGTACGTGGAAAGAAGTTTCTGGAAAAACGCACCGTACTGGATCGCCACTCATCCAGATTGTGGGGATGAAATTCTTCCTTGTGGCGAGTTGTACGGTAGTGAAATTGAGCGGCCGGAATTATTGCGAACGATTCCTCGGAGCTTTGCTCTCTACACCTTCCATAAATAAATGTTTAGAATAATTTTAAAATTTAATTAACTAAGCTAATGACTACTATTGATAATACATATGAACCTACGTCTACTAGTCTACGAATATTCAAGTAACATCTAAAGGTGAATTATATCAGTCGCCAGAATTAAACCTGCAACCTTCCACTACTGAGCCATTTGGGTCTCGTAATATGAGATCACTTGTTTATCAACTGTTGTTTACTCGTCTGTGATCTAGGGGTGGACTGTTTGCTTCGGGATCACGTCGTAAACGTGAAACATTGAGTAATTCAACCAAATATTGTCTTTGTCAAGTGTTGATGTCAATATATCATGGTTATGTTATAAAAGAAGTAAGAAATAATAATAAAGTTGAAATCTGTTAAAACTAATAATCCATATCATCAGGCTTCTTTACGTTTTGTTTCATGTTATTTTTAGTTAAAAAAAAAATGAATAAGAGTTCAGACTCTTCTGCGCAAAAAGTCAAAAGCAAACCCGAATTACAAATAATCATCTCAAGGAAGCTAAAGAAAAATAAAATAAAAAAAGAGAAAATATACAAAAATATAAAAGAACGGCAATTTGTGTTTGTGTGTGTGCTAGCGCTTGTCCTCACTAAAAAGTAAAAAAGAATGCTGTATACAGCTTACTTATAAGTAACTTGTAAGTAAGTAAGTACTTATAAGTAAGTAGGTGGCTCTTCTGCGCAAAAAGTTGAAAGCAAACCCGAATAGCAAACAATCATCTCAAGGAAGCTAAGGAAAAATAAAATAAAAAAAGAGAAAAGATATAAAAATATAAAAGAACAGCAATTTTTGTCCACACTAAAAAGTAAAAAAAATGCTGTATAAGCAACAGGAGTAGGTGGAACAGTTAAAAAAAGTACGCTACGTGTATCACGTAAAAACACACTACGCGTTTCAATGAGAGTTTCCCTTTCTGGGAAACTAAAACGTGGCCCACGAAAATAAATCAGAAGAGCTATTATGAGCTTAAAAAAATCACGTGAATAGTTTAAACGTATTGTAGGTGGTTGAAAGCAAACTAAAACTAGATCATAAGATATCCGGTAACTACTTATGCCGTTGCAGTAGCCCACTGCTGGACATGGGCTAGAAGACGCATCGTTTAATCTGATCTTCAGCTACACGTATCCGTAGTCCATGCATCCATTCTACTAACCTCTATGCATAAATCATCGTTTCATCTCCCTAAATCTGGCTGTTAGACGCTGAAAGATGGTGAGACCTCCCATACACCAGTTTTACCAATGCGCAGTCACCAATCCAAAACTTGTCTACTCCAACAGTCGTAGGTCCCCCGCCAAAGATAACCTTCAAACTTGGAAATCGATGACGCGGATCACCTGAGTGACTGAACTTGTTGAGTAGAAAAACTCTGTGTCCATTGTTCGGCGCAATAAGTGATTTTAATTAATAAAGAACTAAGTAAAACTAATATTTAATGCCCTTAACTGATTATTACTTTTAACATCTCAGTGAAAACTAATTTAACTTAAGCAAATAAAATAGTCATTTAAACTCAAGCAATTCCTAATGCAAATATTTATCGTATGCAGTCAAAGTGCAGTTTACGCCTTTTCGTTTTACGGTTCAGGGATTAAGCTACGGTCAAATAAATTTTTGTAAATAATTTTTCGTAAGTTTTCGACTCAGTGGCGGGGCCCTCCGTCCACGGAGTCAATGGTCGCGGGTTCGCTCCCCGCATCGGAATAAATATATTATATGTATGGATTACAAATATTTATTCCGAGTCTGGTATCCCCACCAATCCGTATCGGACAAGCGTGCTCAGTAGTGGGATATATATGAGCAGTTTAAAAAAAAGTTTCATTGTAACTTAATTATTATTATTATAGGTTTCTTTCTCACACTTTTTTATTTATTACTTTTATTCTATTTCGTATTGTGTGGTCCCTTTTTGGGTAAAAACCTCCTCCATCTTTAACTATTTCCCTCTGTCTAGAACTTTGCTCATCCAGTTTTTTCCTGCTTTTTCTACAATGTCGTCTGCCTATCTTTTCTTTTGTCTGCCTTCCTTTTTCCTGTTGGACCCAGCCATTGTAACTTAATTAATTGTATTCAAATTTTGTAGGTATTAACAAGGAATTAAAAAACGAAAATAATTCCTATCATCACTAAATAATGAAATAACTATTTTATACCAATAATAAGAATTAAATAATCCTTAATAATTATTTATCATAATAATAACCATTTATTATCTTTACAAATGAAAATACATTATAAATAAGTTGTGTAAACGCTAAGAAAGCTAGAGGGATTACAATATCTGCCTGTGTGTATGTATAGTGGGCCCCAAACTAGGTCAACTTGTATCTTGGGACCCCTTTTGAAAGAATTTACTTTCTGAAACAGGCTGTGCTGCCGCGCTCAGTGTAAAATAAGAGTGTATGTAAAACTATACCGAGGAAAAGAGAAAAGAATTAAAGTTAAAATATAATTATTAATAAATGCAAAGAAATTGATTTAATTAAAATGACTGTGGCTGGTTCACTGTCTAACTAACTGACTGTGTGTGTGTGTGTTTATGTCTGTGCTAGCGCGCGTGCGTGCATGCTTGTGTGTGCACGTAAAACTAAACTTTGCATACATAAAATATCAACAAAGTGAATGAACCAGTATTCAAGTAGTAATTTTATTTTATTCCAAAGGAAAAACAACATAATCGCAGATTGTTCTCAGTATATTAAAATTATATTTTTCTTTGCCTTGTCACGTACGAATCGATTAATATTCCAACAACCGTCAGTCCGTTTTAACTCAGACCAACTGAGCGCCCCTGCTCTATATTGTGTAATTTTGGTGGCTTTTTTTTCCTATTTACTTAAGTTATAATAAATATTAATATTTTTTTCTATATTTTCTATCATGAAAACGATAATGTATCACCAACCTACATCAAATTATCTTTTTAACATTGTGTACATCCTATTGTTGCCTGAAAGTAATCGCTATTAGCGATAAGACTACCATTTGTATATAAATATTACAATCAATAATTGTATAACTTTATTTTTGGTGTACCATAAAGAATATATATCCATCTAAATCAGTGAAGTAAATTGAAATGAATGATTCAGTAATATACAACGTCCTCTAGATAGGTGGAGTGACGATCAGTGTAGCATGGGTGTATAAAACTGGTTCCGTGTAACTGAAAATCATACTACATGGCATGCCTTGGTGGACGGCTTATTATATCTAGCAGTGAACTCACGCCGGTCGATCATGATGATGTTGATGTTGAATGCTTCTATCGAGATTTTAAGTTACTTGCAATATTATATAACTCATATTATTTATTTTATGGCACTATCATTTCTTTAATATTTTCCGGTACATTCCGATCGTAAATGTCAAAATATCTCTTTCCTTATTACGAGGAACTGCTCCTAAAACTTTATGATTGCAGCCAACTTTGTTAAATTATTGCGAAAATACTTCTATATATTTGAAAAGCTATGTACATGAAAGGCCATGTGTATTTCATATACAAAGCCTTTCAGTACGAGTATAATATAAATATATAATTTATTTCAATTTAGAACAAGAATAATATTAGAGTTTATTCTTGTTAAGAGATGAACTTTTATTATAAGGTTTACCTCAATATGTAAGATTTACGCTTACAATATAATTCTATAATGTAATATTCTTATATTACAGATATTTTGTTAATACAACCATTATTATCTTAGAATGTGTTCAAAATGAAGCTTGCAACTTAAAACGCCTATATATAGCTGACAGTTATAAAAATCAGTGTTTCGTTTTATCTTGTGAGTCAATTGTCAGTTATCAAATAAATTACGCAATAAGCTTAGCTTATCTAAATTGCTTTATTGCAAGCAACTTTTATTTATCACGCTACAAAATGTACTGAGAAAAGTTTATTTTAACCATGAATGGTTAAAATGGATAAAAAAAAATTTAGTAAAATCGAAACGTTAGTCGTCTTCTTTTAAAAATATAAACGCTATATCATGGATATACTAGACTGTACATCCGTAGGTCGCTGCGTCATATCCGATTCTATGGACCACTGATTTTTTTATTCACACAATAATGATCTAAGTAAAAGTTCTAAATGTCCACATATTAATGGATTTCCGCAAAGTAACGCCTGACTTCATTAATCCTCTTATCTGGTTAAGTTAAACCTAATCTTACCTAAAGCGAAATCGCAAGAAGGGCCGAAGAATACGTGTGAACAATCGTTGTAAGCATCGATGGCTGAAATGACGGCGTAAGCTGCGTCACAGTCGCTGACGTCATATCTGTTCCACTCGAAGTTCACCCACGATGGAAACGCATTCTGCACATGGTCGTCCTGCATCGCCAACTCGAACACCGGTTCCACCTGCACAGGAGAAGATTTAGAGTAAGAAGTAATAAATAGTACGCAAAGCCACTGGCTATTTTAAATCTACGAGTGAATTGAGAAACTTTTATAAAACTCATAAGCAACAAAGCTTAGATAGGAAGAATCGGGGTTAACAGCTGAGGTCATGAAATGATATGAACCATTCCATAACTAACTTTTTTGGCGCAGCGACCCAAAATGGATCTTGGCCACACGCCACCGTGCCCTGTCCTGCGCCATCTCCATTGTTGCGCAAGTCATCCTCCATCATATCTCTCCAGCGGTACTTGTGGCGCCCCACAGGACGTCGTCCAGTTGGGCGACCCACATTCGCTCTCTTGACTTCGCAGTCCTCCCCCATCCTCTCAACGTGGCCCAGCCAACGAAGTTGGTGAACCTTAGTCTCTCAACAAGTAACAAAAACAAGATAATTCCCGATAATTGGTAGACGCGAATCTTGGCTTCTTGACGGAATGTGTGTGTGTGTGTACATTAAGAATAAATAATTCAATGAATACTTACAACTGACAAGGAGGCGTCGAACGTCGTATTCTTCGGTAACAATAGGGCGGCTCGTATCTTGCACGTCCCATCTTTAGTGCAAACATTCTCGCACAACCTCTCGGGGGGTTCTTCCTCGCGACAATTCTGCGCGAACACCGCACACAGCCCGATCAAAACAATTGCCACGACTCTACACATTTTATCGACGCCGCATTTCATACGAACTTACGTCACTCTGAATCACCTCATTTTAAAAAATATTTGTACTAAAACACACACAGGGAGCGCATTTCACTGAAACCTGAAACAAAAGAAATATAATTAAACTTTCGGTGCTATGTAACGAACACAAGGGCGGGCTTCGTTCAAGCTTGAAAAACAATTACGCCAATCATTTATATGGAAGTCATTTATTAATTTACATTAATTGACGTTGAAATATAATAAAAAATGTGTTTAAAACATATTAACAATATATAAATAATTATGAAGGACCACTACATCACCTTCTTCACATCTTTTACTACATCAGTACATTATTTATTATATTTGACGACCAATTGGCTCAGTGGCTTGGCTAGCCTATGAAGTCAATGGTCACGTGTTCGATCCCCACATCGGGATAAATATATGTGCATGTGTGACCTACACATATTTATTACAAATCTGATTATCCCACCAATCCGCATTGGACAAAAGCGGTAAGTAAATTTCCGTTCTTTCTGTTATGGGGAGGTTCAAGAAATACGAGAAAAATATATGGTGTATAAGAAACATAGTATCTTGGCATAGAAAGGCCATTTTAGGAAAATAGTAGAGGAGACCAAGATCTATAATGGATTGTTGTTTTTGGGCGCCGAAAGGAGTAAGAAATATAAAGAAAATGGCTGAAAATCAGTTTCTGTGCTCAATGAGCGGAAGTTTTAACTCAGCCATTGCCCATTTTCACTCTGTTAGTACTGTTAATTATATATCTTAATATATACGCGTTTCAGTAAACGTTGTGTGGGACACCCCCCGGCTAGATGGTCTGACGATCTGCGCAGGTCGGCTGGCAGAAACTGGATGCTTGAAGTCAAAGATCGGGCAAGGTGACGCTTCATAGAGGAGGCCTATGTCCAACAGTGAACTGCCGCAAGCTGTTGTTGTTGATGATGATGATAATATACTGTAAACTAATATGTAATATGCTACTGCAGAATGAAACATATGTATCTGTCTCTGTGCGTCTGAAGAAATAATTGGTCAAAAATCCATTTTATTTTGCAATGTCTAGCTCTGTATTTTTTTTTTGCTTATTTATATCACAGATGAACGCAAACTAAAAGAATTTAGTTAAACTCACTCAAATAAGTGCTCATATTAAAGTTCTGATTAAAAGACTCAACTTACATGAGATGTGTCAAAAGTGTTAAATTATATTTCAACCTCAAACATGTTATAATACAAAATTAGACGGTAAGTGTAAAACTTCTAAAGCACACGCTGCAAACAGGGCAATGTAATTTGCTGTTTTGTGACTTTGTTGAATATTTAACAATCCACGCCCTAATTTATTGAGGATTACAAGGCGTTATACAAAGCATGTTTGTACCGAGACGTTCATTTTTTAAGTCACACTGCGGGTATTACTATTAAAAAACCCTTTTTTAATAGAAATACCGGCAGTGTGACTTTAAATATATTTGCATATGGCACGAATGAGTGGCTTCGTCTGGAAAGTCACTGTCGCAGAAAACTGACTCTTAAATAGTACTACTACAATAAGCATTCACCGCCTATTGACGTTTACAGTACTAATAAGAAAATAACAAAAAATAAAATTATATGCTATACCAGCTGTATTACATGCAGTAAAATATTAATTAAGTATAAAAGGCAAATTTAAAATAAAGACAATATTAAAATAAAACAAGATTAAAAAACATTTAAGTTTAACGATTTTATTAACACACTTAAATAAAAACGTGAGACGTTTAAGGATCTGAATGAATAATACGCTACGCTGATTATTATGCGCTGCACGTTTTTGTTTTAGTGTATTAATAATACCATTTTAATAAAAGTTATTTTACCTATTTCTATAATAAGTTTTGTTTTTTCACCAATATATGGGATTCGTCAAAATCAATCAATTGAACCCAAAATCAAGGGGATGACTAGTAACAGTAAAAGTCATTTTTCATACCTAATTAGACAACGCATCTATGTACAGTGTCTTAAGTATTCCATATTTTTATAACAAAGATAATTCAGAAAGTCAAAACTATTAGATATTTGATAAGATTCAGTTAAAGTAAATTGCAAATGCTGTTTTGGTAATTTTAGAGCAAAAAATTTAATAGAGTAGTATGGAATTGCTTTAAGAAAATATTTAATGTTAAATACAATATTTTGCTATATTATTACTTTGAGACATTTCATTCCACCGCCCTCAAAGTTATTTGCTTCGGAGACACGCTAGAATAAACTGAAAAAAAAAATAGGAAGTTATAAGTTGACATCAAATTACTCGTCTGATATATATACATAAGGGATTTTTACAATGCTTATATGAATTTATATTTTGCTCGTGATTTCTTGGCAAAATTTCCACGTGTATCCGAGAAGCTTGTATATTGAAAACACAATGCGGAAAATTTTGAGAAACAATAAAGGAACAAACAAAGATAATAAGCTTCTCACTTACATTTCTTCCGGTGTTTTACAAGATAAAGTCTAATTAGAATCGGATTCTCGACAGTGGTGTTTTTAATAAATACTGTTTTTTCCTTATCGCAAAAATTATTTTATTTACATATTATTTATTATAGACTCTACGGAAGACAACCGAAAAGTGATGTCTTCCGTAGAGTCTACTATACTTTACAAATTAGTAATAGGTATGTATAGTTAGTTGTGATATACAATATAATAATACAATAGGCAACGCATCTACACTGCTCTTTGTATTGTAGGTGGCGAAAATTATTTACAATTAAGTAACCCACATGTTTATTTGCTCCTTCCATATAAAGCATCATGCTTGGTCTATTTTCTGATAAAAGAAAAAAAAGTTGAGTTGCTTTAAAGCAATTTTTTTAATGATAACAACTAGATAGAATAAAAACAGTTGAACACAGGATTATTTAAAATAAGACTATATGCATGGCTAATAGATGGCAATATTTATAATACTAAGGACTTTTTGCTTTAAAAGATCGATTGAATGTATGTAATAGATAAATCAATTATAATTTGAATGACAATATAATAGTTTAGTTATGTATTTAGTTATTTTAGTATTTAATAATTAATAAAATTTGTATGCCATAAGTGGCAATGTCATGGAGCTTTTAAACGTCTCTTTTCATCTTGTTATATCTCACATTACACAAATAAAGATAATACAAAAAAAGATAATACAAAAAAATAATTGAGACTTTGATTCTCTGGTGGGTTTTTACATTTCATATCTTGTCTATCAGAAAGAACCTCGAACTTGTGAAGCAGATGAATTATCAGTGTGCGGGTTTCTGCACTAAAAGTAGTTTTTTTATGGGATAAGAAGGTAAGCGAGGAGGCGTGTCACCTGTCATAAACTTCCGCAGCCCCATAGGCAATGCGGAAGCGTTGCTGACCTTTAAGGAAAGTGTCATTATGGGAGTAGGAATGGGGGAGGGAGGGCTAGAGGGAGAAGGACCCTCCTTCTCCCTCTATTCTATATATGGGAATTCGGAACTCGGCCACTCACCGTACAAAGCGCGGTAGGTAACCTACCACTCAGGCGCCGGTTTTCTGAAAGGCAAGACGCGGCTGAATAAAGAAATGAACAGACGCAAATAATATATACGGATTAAGCTTTTAAATTTGCATGTATAGCTTGAGGGAAAACCTTATAAGAAAACGACATATATGAAGTTTGTTACCTAAACACGCCTTAAGCAAATCTTTGAGCTTAGACGCTAGGGAATTTTAATAACATTTGTATAGAGCTTGGGAGACGTTTAAATGAAATTCAAATTTTGTTTACTCACACAACTCTGTTAACGTTTATTGAATCCTTAGGCAATGACAAATAAAATCTTTTATCATTGAATAAAAGACAAGGAGAGGGAGTTCAATTATCCGCGGTGGTACGTACGAAATTTATTTATAACATGCTCTTACCCGCGACATTATCCATGATCTTCAAAATCTTTTTAATTTTCTCCTAAAAACGCTAACATAGAGTCCTTGTTATTAAACTGAACCTAACTAAATTGATCCATCCTCCCTTGCGGCTCGTGAATTTCACTATGACGAATTTTAATATACCAAATTCGTTAAAAAATGACGGCGACGTGGTTCGCCACCCGTCACGTCCTGATTCTCACGAGGGCAAGAAGCGACGAACGGAGAGCCATTTCGCTACGATGAATGTGAGAGGTTCCTTTCTCTCACATTCATCGTAGCGATGAAAAGATGGATGAGTGTGAAGGAAGCAAGGAAGGTGTGTCGGGATCGTAGCGGATAGAGATCTGTGGTCTCTGCCTAACCCTACAGGGAGACAGGTGTGACTATATGTATGTAATATTGCCTTTCTTTAAATTAGAATAGAACAATAAATTTCGAGCACTGTATTAAAACATTGAGCTATATACAAAACATTACACTAAAACATTCTTCATTGTCTAATAGCCATCTTTGAGTTAAGCCTTGAATTTAATACTTATCAGCTGTCCTAACACGTACACTATTAAAAGCGCAATAAGAAATATTTTCCACACGTCTACTCTTTTGTTAACTTAGGATCAATTTTATTTCGAACTTGAACCCTCATAGCATGAAACTTTGTAAAGGATTGTAGACAGTTTCAGAATCTCGAACACCTTAGCAACTCACGATCAAATAATAATAATAATATGTAATTAAAGAAGTGAATAATAATAAGACTTATCGGTAAAAATTTGGACAGAAGAACCTAACTTGGACAGATGGGCCTGTCCAAGTTAGGTTCTTCTGTCCAAGTTAGGTAATCTATAATATATTTCAGACAATTTTTTTTGGTCCATACATTTACGTTTTAATTAAAAATTATGTTAGTAAATCATTTACATTAAAGCCGATTAATCTGTAGTAGGCTTGAGGATCTCAACTAACTATCCTAACGTAAGGGTTAGTGATACCAAGATTGAGAAACAGTGTTAGTCGCCAGGCTACCGTCGTCTGTAAAATGATCAGTGCGGTACCATTCTTTAATTCACCAGTTAAATTTAGCGGTAATTCCGAACCCATACGACCCATCTTAAAGGTGTCGGGAATGTTGCTTTCCATCAAACAACACGTAAGGGAACTTCCCTATTCCATGAAAAAACAAGCTGACCTCTTACGCTTGATAAGCCATGTCCAAAATATAATATTAAAATATATCGTAAGATTGAATATTGTAGTAGTGGTAACATATTTTATAGTCATATTTTCAAAAAAATATTTTTGACGTCAATATTATATACAAAGAAACACTCTCATCCTTTTTTGCGCTCTTTTTAAAATAATGTATTTAAAGCAGCAATAGCTCAGCCAGTAAGCCTCGGCAATACGATATGAACGTCGTGAGTTCATATCTTCCACTGGACTATTGATGTTAACCATATCCTAGGGCAAGCTTAGTTGAAGTGGTTAACAAGAATTCTAGTAATATTAAAAAAATTGCTTCTATAGTCTATAGTCTAGTATATAGTCTTCTTTTACATATTTATTTAAAAAAACTAGTAATTTTAAATGACACTTTTATATATTTAATTTTGGCTTTTATGGAGTTATAGTATATAAAAATAAAGAAAATAAGCATCCCTTCATAGCGTTTTTTAATTAAACTATTATTTAAATAAAAACTATTGAATTTATTTAAGTATAAGTCTTGAACACCGACTGGCAGTTTATTATAAACGTGTATACACATGCCTCGAAAGCTATTGCATATAATATAGGTGTAGTAACGAAGAGTTTAGTAACTCCACAATTCAGATGACAGCTTGCAGACAGCCCTTAACGACGGCTTTTCTTCTGTATTAAAAAAGTAAGATATAAATAAGATATCCATATATAACAAAACATACGAGGACGTTCAAAAGATATTAAATAATATTCTACGAAAATATTAGAGGAAATCATATCTCGATTTTCTTTATTTCTATAATGCGATGAAGGCTTGTCATCGATCATAATATCCAAATGTAAGTTATATTATACTCAATACATCTTGTGATTTTTGTCGTGGAACAATTTTTATCATGTATTTTTATATGGAAAACGATATAGTTTGCCATATAAAAATACATGATAAGCAATATTGCTTACCCTTAAACTTTAAAAATCATACCAAATACAATGTTAGACATATCTGATACCAGATATTAAAATTAAAGTTGTACGTGAGATATATTTAGAAACTGTATCAAGTTACTTACCTAAAAACTTGTAAGTTTTTTTAAAAAAGGAATCTAACAATGTCTAATATTACTAGAATTTTGGTAATCATTCCAAGTAAGCTAATAACTTAGCTAAGATCAGCGACAAACAAACAATAACAGAAAATTAATAATTTCAATGTTATTATAAAACCGAAAAGTCACTTTTCGTTATTCTTCCGAAGAGTCTACCTGAAGATGCCTCGTGTTGGGGCGAAACACGTGTCGTTTACAAGGTGGAAAAGTGGTAGTGTGTGTTTGGTGTTGTGTATAGTGGTTGGTAGGTGGAGAGTTAATGGCCGATTTTCGGTAAGATTTTGGTTTAAATTCCAAATAATTCCACTTCATCCAGCAGGAAAACACACATTATTATTATTCTGTTATTAAGCTAATAACGCTTGTGTTAGGAAAACGTTCGCATCGATACGCTCAGTGGAAGATTACAAATGTATGTTAAATCGTATGCCCAATCCCTGCTGAATGGGATTGCCCCGTTTCGATCCAGAGATTCGTCATTTTAAGATGGGGAAATTAATTAGTTTTGCCAGGTGTGGCAGATGAGATATATCCTATTGTTACCTAGCAGAATATCTTTGTCAGATATTAAAAAATATATAGTCGTATCTTACTAACATAGTTTTAAGTTATTGTTAGATACAAATGTGGATATATCATTAGAAATAAATTTCCACCCACTTCCCACCACACTTTAACCAGGTTAACCAGACTCAAAATAAATATCTTAAAACCTTACATATATTCCTTCCGATGCGTTAATCGAACCCGAAACCATTGACTCCGAAGGCTGCCGCCTCGTCATTAAGCCAATTGGTCATCTTAAGAAGGCTAAGAAAACAGTTACGATAAAAAAACATTAATAATAATTGATATAATTCAGACATTTAAATCATATTCTAACACACAAATAACAATGGAAACACAATACATTTTATTGATGACAACACTACAACAAATTGAAGTAAACGTTCAGGCGTGTGATTGCTTATTTCAACTCGCTTGCATTGCGTCGAACAAATACTAATCGATTACAATCTCGCTGACACTAACCATTTATAATCTTTATGACTAGAATTCCTTTTTACTACTACAACTAAATAAAATATTGCTTGTTGGATTGAACTCACTACCTTATAAACGCAACCCATATCCAATTAGGTTAATGCCACTTTAACTTTCAAATCCGGCAACACATTTGTAAGGCCTATCGTGTTGTGTAAAAGAAGTAGTGTAAGAGAAGCTTTGTGACAAAAGTTGAGATAGGGATGCTTAAGGATGCCAATCCGCAAACAGAGAACGGGGCGGCGGAGGAGAGCCTATCAGGCTCTCCTACACACCCCATAACCGAGGTTCGGGCGGCGGAAAAGGGGAAGCCTCGCCACCCTACACTGAACCTCAAGGCGGTGCAACATATGTGCTCCCAAAGTAGGGAGGAGTTGGGGAGCCTCATCTCCACTCCTACCATGAGATTGGCACCTAAATAGGGACAGCGCCGTCAGGGCTGCGATAGCATGCTTCAGCGTTTCCCGCAGTTCTGACTTGTGGCGCAGAGAAATTTATTAAAAAAAAGGAGATGCTTAGATGGTAAATGTATTTTTACTGGAGATAAATTCATAAATATTCATACCGGTACACGTCTTAAGTGAACAACACGAAATTTACATCCAGACCATAAACATTTTATACTTCGTTTAAGAGAGTAACGTTTGGTGTGTATTTTAATATTAAGTAGAATCATGCTACAGCACGAGACGATATTAGCCTATTCAACAAACATATATCCTTCGTTAAAAGAATACAAGCTAGAAAAAAAGCTAAAGAAGAATTTCCAGCCAACTTACATCATTGATATTGTGTTTTTAATTCATTTCTATAATATTTTACATAATCGTCAGTTTATTTTATATGATAATCAGTTATTATATTGAATAAACTATATATGTTTTTTATAAAATCATCACTTTATTTTATATAATAATAAATAAAAGTGATATTCGCTGATAGACAGAATGACGTTCTGCGCACGGTAACTGGCAGAGACTGAATGCGTGTAGACGGGCTAGGTGGCGCGCCTAGAGTAAGGGTAATGTCCAGCAGTGGACTGATATGGGCCAATATTAATTATTTAATATAATATTTATAGTATGTATATAAGTAAATATTTGCATTTTTATCGTCATTTGTTTTCATAGGCGATATATCGACGCAAAAAAGTGAAAACGCTGTAAATGACACAGATGCCGATAATATTTTATTGCATATTCGGATCAGAAAAAAATACTGAGTCCCACACCTGTACGACCAATAGAGAATTTAGTACAGCGTTGAAACTGACTGTTTTAAAGTGCTCATATACAATTGTTTTTCAAAAAATTTGAAAGTTCATTTGGCCCTTATGGTAAGTTTTAATTTTGTAGTCTTACTCATCAACGAGCCAGTATGCATCACACGCTACCAGTCCAGAACTTGGCCACTAATACCCCATCATCCGTTGCTATCATTTTGCAGTTTACTACATTTTCGCATTTTTGAGTTAAATATATTTCCCACTTCTCAGTACGGGTATCTCCATTTATGTAGCAATATTTCCACCAGAAATGGGGACGCTTGGTTTAAACAGTGAAACATATATAGGGTGTAAAAAACTGAACCGAGTAAAAAGAAGGCTACATTGTTAGACTTTTTTAGAAAAGCGGTAAAGTAATAAATTTATCGTATTTTCCTTTTAATTCCTATAAAACTAGCAATAACCTAGATAACTTAGAACCGGGCTTACGATTTGAGGTTGTGAGTTTGTATCCTTTATAAGACTATTACACACTAATATTAAAAAAAACATTGAATAAAATAGAATAGAAAAACTTTATTTATGACACCTTTTTTTTACAATAACTAAAATTAAATCCTTAATAATATTATATATACAAATAAAAAAACAAAACAAAAAGAAAATAATTTTAATCTAACTAGTGTCATAAAATGGTTCTTGCTCAGCATATGCCGGGCGCTCTATTGGAGCACCCGGCGCTGGTTTTCAGTAAAAACCAACGTGGTCAGATCGCGGACCACAGTGACGACTTTCATACTGACACACTTGTACATACAAATACATCCATATATATAACTACTCATACTCATATGTGTATATACACATACACATAAATACACATACAGTACAATAGAATTAAAAAACAACAGAATCATGTACTAAATTCACCGCATCCAAAAGAACAAGTTCCTGACTGCATACTTAAAATTAGATTTTTGTATTTTTTTTAATATACTTATTGTATGCAAGTCACGAATCATTGCTAGTAATATTTACGAGAAAAATAAAAAATATCACATACAGTTAGTAACTACAAGTTGTCCCCGAATAACACGGTTATCTGTAAATCAATCGCCCTTTATCAAATATTATGTTCTATTTTAGGCATTATCGTAACTATATCACGGATAAGATAATATGAAATCAAGTTACACTCAATTAGGATATTGGAATTAAACATAAGGATTTGTACTAATCGTTCAAGATTAGGTAGCTTTCGTTATAGAGCCATGAATTTCAATGTATTTTTTAATATTTCGTAGAAATAAAAACAGAAGAGTAAATTAAAATTTAAAAACAAAGAAATTATTTAATAAATTTTTATTGGTTTCCGTATGGATAAAAAACAAAAGATCGAGATTAATTAATTGAATTGTTAAGCATCAATCTAATGGTAATTTTCTAGTTATACAACGAAAAGTCCATGTACTTTAAAATTATAGAGGAATTCCCTCTGTTGATATATTGAGGAAACACTTTAAATTTAATGAAACGAAAGTCTCCAAAAACGATTGTAGTGTGTACGAGTGTATACGCATTATAAAAAAGTCCTGAAATTACCCGGATCCCAGAAGATAATGGGATTCGGGGAACTCCCGAGAATGTTTTATCTACATGTGACCTTTAGAGTGATTAAATCTTACACCAAAGTTGATCAGCAGTACAATTTATTAATTTTATTGCTGATCAACTTAATCTCAACGACAACAATATAATTAATAATGAATTTTCTTTGTAAATGTTTTTGTAGTGTACATATCTAAAATTGTTATTCAATTATCACAATGATAATTACGAGTCAAAAATTGTATTACACATTTGTAAGCATAGTAAATAAATAAGAACCATTTGCTAAATTGATTACTCCTCAGACATGGAACAGGAGGATAATCGTCTTATTCCACAGAAAAGGGGATAAGAAGGCACTAAGCAATTATAGGCACATCTCGCTCCTGAACCATGTCTATAAGTTGTTTTCGAGGGTCATGGACATGGAATTTCTGAATACATAGAATAATTAAACATAACATATGTCTAATTAATCTATGTATTCAGAAATTCCATTTTCTCAAGTGTTTAATACGTGATGTTATATCATTATATAATTTTTCTTCAGTTTTCCATGCGAATCCATTAAAACCATTATCAGAGGTACTTAGCAGATAAGCTTTCTTATAGGGAAAAATAAAAACAATACATCTCTTGAGAAACGTCAAGAGCTATGAAAAATTAATGTAATTTTCTTTACCCGCTTGTACTCTTATTGATTAAATTTTTAATTTCAAGTTACCACTCTTAAAACAATGAAAATAATTTTGTTGCGTTCAATTTTTTTTTAATCTTCTGTCGGTAGACAATGCCGCAATAGCTCAATTATTAAGAATTGCACCTTCGTTCTGAAGTCTTGGGTTCGATTCTTTAATTTAAATATTTGATTTAAAGATTTGTGCAAACTTTTAACTTTGACGCCGATTGCTGTAATCAGAAGGATGTATTAATATTCAACGCAAGTCTTACTCGGAGTTGTCACGGAAAATCAAAGCGATACGAAAGGCATGAGTACACGATTACCATTTTCCGCTCCGATTCCCTTCCATGCTTATAAATGGATAAGATATTCTGATGTATATTGAGACCTAGAGAGTGCTTCCTTAAGGAATATATAAACAAAAATTGCGTTTTTTGCTTTAACGGATTTCACAACTATGTCTAAAAGAACTCTCAAGCAGATGGACTACATAATACTGACCTATCTCTATCCTCACAACAACATTAGGGCGAAAAATAATAATCCAACGGCCTAAATAATTTCTTTGCTCTGTGGTTCCCGTTATACAGGGCCACCCCATTTCTCCCCACGGATTTTAGATAAATAGATGTATTCTCTATTGTACACCAAAAAGAAAATTATATTATACTACAATTTATTATAATATGATTAAAATACCACCATTTCTTCCCAAGGAATTTAGATATATAGATGTTATTATCTATTGTACACCACAAAAAAATATATTGTACTATAATTTACTATAATATTATTTAAATACCATCATTTCATCCCAACAATTTTAGATACATAGATGTATTCTCTATTGTACACCAAAAACAAAATTATATTATACTATAATTTATTATAATATTATTTAAATACAAAGGGTGGCTTTATCGCTAATAGCGATTTCTTCCAGAAAACCGTTGGATGGACACGTTATTAAAGTAGACAATTTGGTGTGAGCTGGTAACACACAATCGACCTAACTAATCATGATGGGAAAAGTCACGGACAAAATATGGACAGGCAAAAGTTTTACATAGCTAAGATGCGCGACAAGCAAAACATCTTCAGGTATCATCGTAAGGTAAAGTCTTCCGTAGAGTCTACTATACCTGAAGATGCCTCGTGTTGGGGCGAAACACGTGTCGTTTACAAGATGAAAAAGTGATAATGTGTGTTTGGTGTTGTGTATAGTGGTTGGTAGGCGGAGAATTGATGGCCGATATTCGGTAAGTTTTTGGTTTAAGTTCCAAATAAATCCACTTAACCCGACAGAAAAACACACATTGTTAATTTTCTGTTATTGTTTTGCTTGTCGCGGACCTTAGCTAAGTAAAACTTTTGACTGTCCATATAGTAATGGATTTCCGCAAAGTAAGGTCTGACTCCATTAATAATCACGGACAAAAGACAAGTGCACCGGAGAAGAACGTCTTGGATGAGTAATAACAAGGAGTGGAGCGAGATTGCAAGCGCTACAGAATTGGTGCGCCTCGCGAAAGATAAGGAGAGTTGTGCTGAATTTCTGGAAATTTGGCATTTTGGAAATTGAGGTACTCTCAAACGAAGAAGAAGGAGAATTTCCACTTGTCTTCTGTTTATATTCTTCTTATAATTGCATATGTCCATGGGTGGCGGTGATTAAAGACCATCTCACTCCGCCTGCTCTGTTTATCTCTGTCAAAAAGTCTGCTATAAATGTATCATCGATAAAAAATAATTTATTTGACTTTTAGCGGTAAATGGTTAATATTTCCGTACAGTTAGATTTAAATGAGCTATGTTTTTCATAAACACATTAATCTGCCGTGAGCAGATAAATTGCTTCGCGAATTTATATTGGTATATTTAAAATATTAATGGTTGTACGTTGGTTTTACATATCGTATATATTATATAAGCATAGATAGTGTTAAAACGTCACATCGTCGTAAAACTTCAAAGTAGTCACGTTTGTCGGAGATCCGACAATCTTTGAAACAAACGAGTGCTGGAGTGGAGTCCGCGTCTCGGTAAACGTAGTGTGGGACGCCCCCCGACTAGATGGTGCGACGATCTATGCAGGACGGCTGGCAGAAACTGGATGCGTGAAGCCGAAGATCGGGCTAGGTGGCGCTTCATGGGGGTGGCCTGTGTCCAGCAGTGGACTGCCACAAGCTGTTGATTGAGGTAGTGTTAAAATGTAATTAGAAAAAAAAATAGAACCGGTTATTATAATATAAAAATAATAATAAAATATTTCTTATTAGAAAAAGCCGACGCTCACCTGTACAAGTTGAGTTTACTTAAGTTGTTTAAATTGAAAATATCTATAGGCTGACCTCCATCCTCCCTTGTTATATGTATAAATTCGTCTTAGTGAATCCCACGAGCCGGGGATTCACTAAGACGAATTTAATATACCTAATTTGTTGAAAATGACGGTGACGTGGTTCGCCACCAGTCACGTCCTGGTTCTCACGAGGGCGAAAAGCAACCAATGAAGAGCCGTTTCGCTGCGATGAATGGCAGCGGATGGAGCTCTGTGATCTCTGCCAAACCCTGCGGGAGATAGGCGTGAATATATAAAAAAAGATATCTATAGGCCATATATGTATTCATCCCGGATATCGAAGCCGTGACCATTGACTCTGTAGGCGGTATCCCCCACCAATTAACGGTCATGTCTCCTCCACTATTTAATTGATAATTGTTTCATATGGGTTAAGGTTACGCTCAACTTTTCAACGCTCGCGTACTACAAAAGCTCTCTTACATTTGAACAAAAATAGTGTTGTTTACAAGAAACATGTGTGTTTACATTTGTAGAACATTAGCGATATACCGCCGTACATACAAACCAGTCTACATGTTTACGTGTGATATAATTTGTGTGCAACGATTCCGGCACACATGTATCGCGTTAGTTATTTAACTAGTGGTTTATTTTTAGCTTACGCCACTCTTTACAAATTTTTCACATACATTTCGATCGACTTCTGTATGCTTATTAATTGTGTTAATAATGTTGATTAAAACAATTGATAATACAATAGAGTAGTGTAGACATTTGTACGAAGAAACGTAATTATGAAACGGTAGTAGAAACCTTATAGATAACATTTGACCTTATAGCTAACATTTGATGCCATCATGGTCATCGACAACAGACTGTGGTAAGATGATTAATGGAGTTCGTCGTTACTTTGCGGAAACCCACTACTCTGTGGACAGTTAGAACTTTTACTTAGCTAAGATTCACGACAAGCAAACAAAAATAGAAAAATAATAATGTGTGTTTTCTACTGGAAGAAGTGGATTTACGGGGAACTTAAACTATATCTTACCGAAAAATGGCCACCAGCAAACACACACTACCACTTTTCCACATAGCACACCAAACTTGGTTCGCCTAAACACGAGGTATCGTCAGGTATATTAGACTCGGAAGACTTAACGGTTGTCTTCCGTAGAGCGCCCGTTTTTTCGGTAAGATTTAGTTTAAGTTCCCCGTAACTTCACTTCTTACAGTAGAAAACAAATAATTATTTTTCTGTTTTTATTTGCTTGTCGCAGGTCTTAGCTAAGTAAAAGTTCTAACTGTCCACATAGTGTGTGGTAATTCACAGTTGAACTTAGGCTTTCCCCAAGGCTATACCTATTCCAATCTATATGCATTTAGTTTCTGCAAATGGAAACCAATCTACAAGCCTTAATTCCTTCAACAAAACCTAGGAACAATGTTTTTAATATCCAGCGGTGGACTTTTGTCGATGTTGCTGATTGATTGATGACTTAACACTTTTGCTACAGTACTCTAACGCGTTATGTGGCACCAACGTTATGGCACTAACGTTAAAAAAAAATCACGTTTTTGTATGTTGTTTGGAGAATACTCTTAGTAGCCAGCCATTGCGTTTGCGCGGAAAAAATCATTATTTAAAAATATATACAGTCTTCTTCTTCTTCTTCTAACAGTGCCTCTCCGACTTGCGAAGGTTGGCAGCCAATTCAACTCAACTTTCCTCTTGCTTCGCGAGGTGCAGCAGTTCTGGAGCACTCGCTATCCCGGTCCACTCCCTGATATTACGTAGCCAAGACTTTCTTTTTCGACCAACTTGTCTTTTGCCCGCGATTTTTCCCACCATGATCAGTTGCAGCAACTTGTACCTGTCATGTCTCATGATATGACCCAGGTAAGCCACTTTTCTACCTTTGACGGTCTGCAAAAGTTCACGTTTTTGCTTGACTTGTCGAAGAACCTCACCATTAGTCACCCTTTGAATCCAGATAATAGCGAGCATCCATCTATATGCCCACATTTCGAACCCTTCTATACGTTTTGTAAGGTCATCTCTAAGCGTCCAAGCCTCCCATCCGTATAGATATATACAGTAATTTTAATTAAATAATTACCGAGCCACATCACGATCACGAGATGGACAGTAAAAATTTTAATGGCGCCATCCTTTAATTGTAGTATTATACATGTCAGTATATTTAATTAATATTGCAAGTGTAATAACATATTTATAACACATTAAAGTAACATCCACATCGTACGTTCTTGAGAATGTATTGTACCCGTTATCGGAGCTATGCAGGCCAGTAGGCGACACTTGAGATCGTAGATAATACCACTTGAGAGCTAAAAATATATAAATCGACTAGCCATTACTCGGTATGCCTAGCAATACTACTAAAGGGAATGAAGTGTTTGTGATCTCATAGAGTAGCGTAGCGACACGGGATCTTTCTTCAAATAAATTTCTTCAAAACGATATTAATTTATTCTTGGGTTTTATGGTACATTTATATAATATATTATTCATACTTTTCACTCTACATTTTATATCTCAATATATAATATTTCAATTTTTATGCCGGAATGTCACCCACATGACTATCCAAAAGAATTCAGTCGGGCTAATGCATTTTGTTTTATAACAATTTCTTTTTCATTTTAAATTTGAATATTACGAATTTAAAAAAAGTATTATAATATAATATAAAATGTTTTTATTCATTAGTTATACATTTATGAATATATCACTACAGTAGATAGGATGGATGATACTATATTGTTTTCTTTCTATAATTGTCATTTGTTCTTTATGCCAAATAAAAATAACAACTCTGGTGCCTTAATAGAAATAGTTCGTAATGAGTTAAAACAAACACTTTTTATTACCAACAGGGTTGTGCAATTACTGTGCGATGCAGAGGTAGACCTATTAAAATGCACCACCTAACCCGACCTTCGACTTCACGAATGCAGTTTCTGCCAGCCGCTCTGCGCAGATCATTTTTCCATCTAGCAGCGGAACGTCACACACGTTCGCCAAGCCACGGTATTAATTCTAGCACTCATTCACACCAATGACTATCGGTTTCGGTTCTCCGTGTAACAACTCACAATTTTTTTTCTCAGAAACCTCATTACGATACTGTATAAAAAGCTAGATTGTTAACAGACTGGCGTTTGGCAAATGAAATGTTACTTCTTACGTAGGAATAATAAATAATTTGCGTTGAATTTGAATATATTCAGAGTCTAGATACTGTATCTATGTGATTATGTGTGGAGTTATTATATCCATGGCAAAAATACCCCAGTGTGGGATTATAGGTGCAAAGCAATTTAGGTTTCAGTCTCCATTTCATGGAAGAAGAGAGACAAATAAAAAAGTGGGTTACATGATTCGCAATACTAAGGGCAATGCAGATATATTGCCTAGTGTCGGTAAGGATATGAATAATAGGAGAAGTAGAAGAAGGAAATAGAGAAAAGGGAGAGGAATGGGTCCCTGGATCCCCGAACTAATCATATGAAACGCAGTAACAAAACAATGCTACTATTTGATAATTTCGATATTCCGTGAGGTTACTTGCCCAGTCGATCCAGCCCATTTATGTATTGAATAGCCATTACTTTGCCTTAATAAACTATTAATATAAAAATAATATAAATGAAACTGGGGTCTTAATGCGAGAATTTACAAAAAGGACACTTTTTCTTCATAAACTGAATATAATACCAATTATATTGTGTAATTAGGAATGCCTATTGAAATATCGTCATCTACCTATAGCAGTCAAATGTTGGATATAATCCTCCCTCAAAATACGCCATTAAGCACGCTAAAACTAATCAGTCAACTACGCGCATCATTTGCCCGATTTCGATAAAGCTGCAAAAGCCACAGGCTACTAAGAAAACATATTCGAAACAAATCACGCGCATTCATGTTCTGCTAGCCACCTTATATAAATCGACACTACATTTTCCTGAGGGGCGTCCCACACTACGTTTACCAAGATGCGGTCTCCACTGAAAAACTCGTCTATTTCAAGGGTTGTCGCTTTTCTAGTAAATGAGCCGCACTAGTTTGTTAACTAGATTCAAAGATCTCTATTCGGCGAAGGTCGTAGGGTCGAAGATCTATATCTACAGAGTTCTACATCTATGTTATGTAGTGTCCAAAGCCACACTTCGAAAATCTTCTCTTTGAAATTCCTTCTCACCATATTTGTCTTATTTTCAATTCTTTCGCGGTATCACTTATTAAACTTCGGAATGTTTTTCGTCTATACATAAGAAGAGTATCCTTTAAAACTACGTAAATAATTCCTAATACATAGTGTATAATATATTATAATTAAAACTCATATACATATATAAAAATTATAATATGTAATACTACCATAATTAAATAAATATTATTTCTAACTCCATACAAACCATCCTCTATAAGTAAATTAAATAATTTAACTTAAAATCTCTGCTCTCCTAAAACATAGTGTATAATATATTATAATTAAAACATATTTACATACATAAAAATTATAATATGTACTACCATAATTATATAATAATTAAATTAATAATATTTCTAACTCCATACAAGCCATCCTTTATAAGTATAATTAAATAATTTTACTTAAAATATCTGCCATACTAATACTCTCTACTTTGCCATAGCTATATAATAATTAAAAACTATATTATTTTAAATTTTATATAATACTTATACAAAATTTTTTGAACTAACACAAAGGTTTTCCGGCAGAGAATACTGTCCGGAATTATTTTCGCCTTTGATCCATATTCCGTACAAAGAGAATAAATTAATAAATAATCATGGTTTTGATCTACAAATACAATATAGTTCTAACTTGATTTAAGACTAAAGAAAGAGCTGTGATTGATTACGAAAACAACTACGTATAGTGATTCCATTCGTCTCCCACTACGACTTGTTTGTTTATTTGACTTTAGTCTTTACTGCGGCGTAAACGTTCGGGAATAGCGAGTTTGAACGAATTCAAACTAACACTGATGGTTGAAATGAGATGAATTAATGCTATGAGAAATGCTAGTAATATAAAACAAAAATTAGTCATTGCCTACTTAGGTCAACAAAGAAAAAGAATAATTTTTTTTAAATGTATTAACATCATGTGTAATCCACTATAAATTTTAAAAAATATATTTGAACTTGAATGGATGAATAATAACTATTTTATATACGATTGAAAATTCGAATAAGATATAATATATATATATATATATATATATATATATATATATATATATATATATATATATATATATGATAGTATATATATATATATATAAAAAAAACACGATGCAATATATTTATTTTTTGATTATTTTTTTTAAAAATTAAATTTTAAAATACAAATAGGTTGCCTTTATCTCAAAAGTAGAGTAAATTCAACAAAAATATTATTATATTATTTCCCACTTTATATCCAAACTGTTTATAACTTACGCTTACTTAATACTTTACTTTACGAGAGTCTTATCATAACTTTAGTTCTACAACTTTCGACGCCAAGACCATTAAGGATTCCTTTCATTCCAAGCATCTTTATTTTGGTTTGCCTCCGACCTTTCATTAAACTATCGATATCATTGCCTAACATAAACATATTAGGTTCGTTAGAAAGTTAACAAGAATTTTGTAATGAAATGTAATCAAATATTGTAGTCTTCTTTAGAAAAAGCGTAGAAGATAGAGCAAAACTTATTCTATTCTATTAGCAATTTTTTTAACATGGGTTTACTTTTATATTTTTAATATAAATCCGGCTTACTTTTATATTATATTCTTTATATAAAAAATATATTTATATAATTGTTTGACACGTTTGTGGGAGAACTGACAATCGTTGGAGTAGACGAGTGCTGGAGTGGAGACCGCGACTCGGCAAACGTAGTGGGACGCTCTCCTGCTAGATGGAGCGACGATCTGCGCAAGACGGCTGGCAGAGACTGGATGCGTGTAGCCGAAGATCGGGCTAGGTGGCGCGCCTTGGGTGAGGCCTATGTCTAGCAGTGGACTGCCGCGGGCTGATATTGATATTCATATAATTTTTTATATGAATATATTTTTTGTATAAATTCTGATTCTCACGAGGGCGAGAAGCGATCAATGGAGAGCCGTTTCGCTGCGATGAATTGTAGCGGATGGAGCTCTGTGGTCTGCCAACCTCTGCGGGGGATAGACGATAATATATAAAAAAATAAATCCTCAAAAAACAATCAATTAAACTAGTAATTCCGTAACTTTCACTTCTTTCGTTAGCACAGAAAATTATTTTTTCTGATTTGTTCTTCACGATTTTTTTTATTAGAATAGAAGGGCAAAGGGGCAAGCGTGGCGCCCTAATAGAAAGCAATCACGGCCACCTATAAACATCCACTACACTATACGTATTACGGAAGCATTGCCGGCTTTTAAGATATGTGATAAGACGTGTCCTAAAGTGAAGCGCGTCGCTCAAGACCGATCCCAATGGAGAAGCACTGCGGACGCCCTCTGCCCCACTTCGGGGACATAAGACCATATGATGATACGCTGTGTTTTTTGAAGGTGCCACTGTCGTATCGGTTTGAAAATAGTACTGGTTCCAAGGGACGACGGCGCGTAGAAAGAATTAAACCGGATGTTAATAAGACTACTTTGACTTCTCTTCCAACTCCATCTTATTAGCTGTAAATAATTTTACATTCTAGCATATATCGATGCACGCGTCTTCCATCAAGGATTGCGTAATCTAATATTAGGGACAGAAGTCAATCAAGCCGAGGTCCCTCGGGGTGAATGTGACCGTGGCAGGGCGCGACAATTCGGTCGGGAAAAAATTGCCGCTCATTACCAAGCTTCAACTGTGGTCACAACACGATTTTATTCACTGCGATAGATGACGTAATTTTCTTTGTACTTCTTCTAATTATATCGGTTACGGCTTAGAAAGAATATATATATATATATATATATATATATATATATATATATATATATATATATATATATATATATATATATATATATATATATATATATATATATATATTTGGATTGGATGACCGATTGGCTCAGTGGCGGGGCCTTCCGCCCGCGAAGTCAGTGATCGCGAGTTTGATCCCCGCATCGAAATAAGTATTTAGGATTTGTAAATATTTATTCCAAGTCTGTTAACCCAATCCGCATTTCTCGGGTATTATGGTGCCTTACCTCAGCATGCATGGCTCTGCTGGGGTTGACCTCTATCCTCCCTTGCGGCTCGTGAGATCACTAAAGACAAATTGAATATACCTAATTTGTTGAAAATATGACGGCGACGTGGTTCGCCACCCGTCACGTTTTGATTCCCACCAAGGCGAGAAACGACTAATGGAGAGCCGTTTCGCTGCGATCAATGTGAGAGGAAGAATAGATGAAAAGATGGTTGGGGCGGGGAGGGTATGCCAGGATCGTTGCGGATGGAGCTCTGTGGTCTCTGCCAACCAATAAATAAAAAATAATTTTTTTTAGGAAATAAAGATTTATAACCTAATCCATGAAGTTTCTAAGTCGTAGATGAATTTCACACAATGCACATACATATAAAATATAAATTTAAGAATTTACCATGAATGGTGAACGCACAAAATGTATGTTTTCAAGTATATACAAAAAAATAATAATGCAAGCACATTCTCTTAGACAAAATATACATAATAAATAATATAACGGCAGTGTCAGTCTTATACTGGATGTGATATCGAAGGAAGAAACTTCTTAAGTTTTATACATTAACATTATCCTTTAATTAGTCAATGGACAAAATACAATAACTGTAATATTTAATTATACACACAAGGCAGTAATTTTTGTTGAGTCAATGTCTAAAGATAAAGAAAATTTTAGCAGTGGCGGGGCCCCCCGCGTGCGGAGTCAATGCTCGCAGGTTCGATTCGCGCATCAGAATAAATATATGTATGCATTACAAATATTTCTTCCGAGTCTGGTAACCCCGCTAATGCACATGGGACAAACGTGGGTTAACGTCCGTTCGTCCAGAAATGAGGAGGCCCAGGCCCGCCACTGCAGCAGTTCTATATCTACTACAGAAGCGGTGTAATGTATATATAATGTTTGGGTTATTTTGTTTTTTTACTTTTTATACAAAGAATATTGGTAGCAGTTGGAATATTGGAAAGTTAATATATGTATATCTTTATTTTTTATTTTTCAAATATAAATATCATACATGAGTATTAAATACATTTGTTTTATATTCATTCCATCTCTTTCATAATATATTTTATTTATTTTCGATTCGAAAATTATAATCACACAACATTTTTATTAGTTGATATTGAGTCCTTTGAAATTTTTACTTATAACTAAGATGACATCCTATGTAGATTTCGTTTCTTCCATCGCGTTTAAATTAAAAAATAATGATCATACTTTTCATCGAGGATTTATTAAGGGATACTTCAGTCAAATATCTTTTGAGATATACTTATCTGTCAGATATAAATATGATAAATGTAAACGACGTCAATTTTCAATGTCATACAAATCACACGAAAACCTTCTAATAATTTTGTAAAAAACGTTCTGCCTAACTGTTGGGTAAATAATTTCTAATCACTAATCAAATTGGACATCAGAGGATCGTGACCCAACTTAATTGTGAGTCTCACTAATAAATCTAGACTTTTTTGCCCTTTTTACTAAATAAATTACATTTCCAGTCAATTATCTGGTAAGGTACTCACTCAGTGGTTTGTTTGCTATTTTGCGAAACATTTAGAAAAAATATATATATTTTTAATATCTTTATACATATATAATTTTTCTGTACGTGTGTTTGTTATTGAAGTCCACTTAAACGGCTGGACCAATTTTGATGGAATGTTTTGTGTGTATTTCAGCGGATTCCAGGATCGAGTGGGTTCCTGTGTCATCTAGATTCATATTTAGATGCGGTAGGTAGCGCTTTTAGTAGTATACAAAAAAATTTATAAATAAAAAAAATATTAACTCTAACATATAATGACAGACAAAGCAAGGCTTAAAAAGGTATTTTTTTTTAAAAATTCAATGAAAGATTTTTTAAAATTCAATTTTTGAAAGTTTATACAGAAGTCCGTCGTTTCGCCAAAACACCCGTTAGAAAACCTTATTGGGATTCCTTAGATTCCCTTTAGTATGGATACATATGTACATACAATAAAGTCTGTTTCCCATAGTAGTAGGTAGGAAACCACATACGACCATTTGCTACGATCCCAACACACATTTTTTGCTTCATCCACACTCATCACTCTTCAAGTTCGTCGGTTAAGGATACTTTTCACGTGACCTATCTTGAGTATTTACCTTTATTGCGGGTACCATTAAAGAGATTTAATTTTTTTTATTTAACAAATATTTTAAGTGGTAATATAAAAATAAATGTAGGTCATTACACGTATAGTCCTCCTTATATTTTTAAAACATTGCTAGCCTTATTATTTCACCAAACCTATAAGCTTTAAACATATTTATACTGACGACCAATTGGCTCAGTTACGGGGCCCTCCACCCGCGGAGTCAATGGTCGCAGGTTTGATCCCCGCATCGGAATAAATATATGAATGGATTACAAATATTTATTCCGAGTTTGATAACCCCGCCAATCCGCATTGGACAAGCGTGGTAGGTTTAACGTCTGTTCCTGCAGAAATGGAGAGGTCCGTGCTTAGCAGTAGGAGATATATGGACTGTTAAAAAAAAATAACAAACATTTTAAGCGGTAATAAAAAAAATAAATCAAACTCCTTACACTTACAGTCCTCCGTACACACTACTAGCACTGTTAATGCTAGCACTATTATTTTTCAATACCTATAAACTTTAAAACATATTTATACTGGTGCGAGAATCGAACCCACGGTTCTTAACACAGAAAACAAACCTCCCCGCTGCGCTATTAATCAACATGAGTGTTTAAACTTTTTTTTTAATTTGCGCGTAATTACAAGGTCATTTAATAATGTTGACTGCAAATGTTCGATTGTTAATTTACAATTCAAATGTTGTGTAAAGACCGCATATACCGCTATTGCTAACGTGCTTGACGATATCTGGTGAAGCTAATTAGCAAGATCCGCTACGATCGCCAGGGCTGCGCCCGTCTGATCATGAGATCAGCCATACTTAATAGAACAGTGTGTTTGTCGATATTATTTAGCATATTACTATAAAGAATCCACTCACCATACTACATTTAATACAACAATGCGTCATATTATAATTCGTAACTACAAAAAAACATTTTTTCTCACCTCTCACTTGTGACGTCATCTAACGGATAATTTCCAATCGTTTCCGGTAGAATACTTCGTATTGACTTCAAAAATACCTCTTTTCATACCCTAATAAGAATTTTTTATAAAAAATTCTCAAACTGTGTAAGAAAAGATTTTTTTTTATGTGAAACATAATATAACGGGATGTAGGAGTGAAATCGCAGACAGAGACATCGCCTCGATTCAGGCTACTCTCTACTCGACTTTATACAGCGTCACTTATACATGTCCATGGGCATACGGTAGAGACCGAGCTGATGTCAATATTTCACATCTACCAAGCGTCCTATTACGCTTTAATTTTTTTTATTCTTATAAAATTTACTCAAATAGAATTACGAATTTCTGAATTACGTTCTTTAATCCAATTAAATGGTAAAACCTACGATGAGTCAAATTTTTAAATTTCTTCTTCTTGTCTTGTATATTTCGTAGCAAGAATTTTTTAGACGGAATGGCCAGCCAATTCCGTTTAAAAAATAGAACATACGAAAACTTTCGTTTGTCAACGTATATTAATTACTGATATTTCTAAATACCTAATATTTATTATATGGTGTTTTTCTTTATCTAGTCTGTGCTCTTAAAAATAATATATATAAAAATTCTTTAATCCTACAGAGTAAGACATTTACATTTCGATTGTCAAATATCTATCTAATAACAATCAATCTTCTACTATCGTTCCGTAATGAGGTTCCTTTAATCGGAGAAGTAGTAAGAGTTCATTGACCTTACTTACACGCAATTATTGAATAATACACTTTTTTATATAGCAAAGCACACACACATGCAAGTGGATACCTGATAGTACGAAGAGGATAGGGCCAAACTGCTAAGAAACTGGGTGTACTCGGTACACTGTCGAGATATAGAATAGAATAGAATAGAAAAACTTTATGTATGATACCTTTTTTTATGCTTAAAAGCTTAATAATATTATAATGAAAAAGAAAATAATTTTAATCAAACAAGTGTCATAAAATGGTTCTTGCTCAGCATATGCTGGGCGCTGTATTGGAGCATAGTGCCGACATTCATACGGACACACACACACATACATATACATACATCCATATATATACTACTACTCATACTCATATACACATACAATACAATAAAACCTGGCCTGTCATCCATGTTGTAATGTTATGTTTTCCGAACCGATACGATATTGCCACCTTCAAAAATAGGACTACACATACCTAAAAGGCCGGCAACGTTTCCGTGACTGCTGCGGAGTCACAGTTGTCTATGGGCGGCGTTTAGTGCTCTACATCAGGCCACACGCTTGCTTGGTTGCCTTCCCATCCCATAAAAAGCTGGCAGCCAGAGAGTCCCAGCTGGCAGAGACTGGATGCGTGTAGCCGAAGACCGGGCTAGGTAGCGCGCCTAGGATCAGGACGATGTCCAGTAGTGGACTGATGTGGGCCGATATTGATTATTGAATATAATATTTATAGTATGTATATGATTAAATATATTCATTTTTATCATAATTTGTTTTCTTAGGCGATGTATCGACGCAAAAAAAGCGAAAACGCTGTAAACGACAAAGACGTACCAATTTTTTTTATTGCATATTCGAATCAGAAAAATATACTGCGTCGAATGACCTGAGTCTCACAGCTCTACGACCAATATAAAAATTTTATAGCGTTAAAACTGACTATTTTTGAGTGATTAGATATAATTTTTTGAGAAAACTTAAAAATTTTTTTGGCTCTGGGAGTAGGATTTCGTTTTGCGATTTACTACGTTTTCACTTATTACGGCGATATGTATGTACGTTAGTATTTTTGGTAGCAAATGAATGAAATGGCAGATTTATATTTAGGAGGCGCTGGTTCAAAAAATTTATTTCCATGGCATCTGAATAAAAAGGGTGAACAAAAAAGCAATGAAATTTAAACTTTCTTCAACTTTACTTGCTACAATTTTCATTAGGGGAATACTCCAAGTTTGTTATTGTTACAAGGTTCTCCTCGGGGCACTTTCCATTGTGAAATCGCTAAAAGATGGTGAGAGATGAAGTATCTCAACGGTGTACCGAGTACATGTGGGTGTGCTCTGATACTACTATCGGGTATCCACTTGCGTGTGTTCACAACTCTTTTCCAAAGATATAAACAAAATCGAAAATTATTTTTGTAAATTTGATACAAAACGACCAAGCATGCAGTAAAACAGCCGTCAAAATACAGACACCCAACATAACTTTTCACAAGGCGTAAAACAGACAATAATACTTCTTTGAAGGTGTGTATACGACAGATGTTTCGCTTCTACACGAAATAACTTTAATTATAGTAAATTGTTCATGTAAACTTTGTTTTTTATTTAAAATGTGGTACCGAAAACACATAAAATAAACACACGAAGTAAAACCTAGCTCTATTAATTGTAAACCTTTGAAATAGATGAGTACTCGCGTGGGGACTGCGTTTTAGCAAACATAGTGTGTAACTCTTCCTCTCCCTAAATGGAGCGACGATCTGCGCAGAGCGACTGGCAGAAATGAGTTTTTTTTTCTGTAAACATATACTCCACTACTCGGCACGGGCCACCACGCTTGTTCGTTGCAGATTACCAGAAAAACCAGACTCGGAATAAATATCTGTAGGGACATGCCCTTACATATTTATCTTGATGCAGGGATCGAACCCGCGACCACTAACTCCGTAGACAGCAGCCCTGTTAATGATCCATTTGATCATCAAGGAAAATCGGGTAATGTAAAGGAAAAGATTGGACTTGTAACTTTAGGGTCCTGTGTCCAGCAGTGGACTGCCACGGGTTGAAAATCATGATAAACGCGTTACTTTAGTGAAAACTGTAATATACTTTCAACTTAATTATAATTTCTAATGAATATCTCTCGTCGCCATTTTTCTACGAATAAATAATATTTGTCCTGGGAAACATTGTTATGTGGCACGATGTAGCTATTAAAGGAGTGATGATCGCTTTAAAGGTTTAGACTAGTTGGGTAGTATGGTAACAGTTTTTTAATAAAATTTTTAATCATATACTATCACATGGCGCTAAAATGTTTCTAGAGGAAATAATAAATAATAATTGAATCGCGTCATTTGATAGTCAGCTTGTAATATCAACGGTCCGATACAAGAACATACATATGTACATGTAATGCATATTTGATACTTTGATCAATGTGTCACTAATATACAATATTAAACATTTTTGTTTCATGCCAAATAAACTTTTATATTTGATTTAATTTCATATAATACTTGTAAAACGGAGAAAATAAGCACTAAGTAACGGTTCTCTTTATTTATATCATATATACCTTCTTGGATGCTTTGGTAAAAGTTTATGAATAAAGTTACTTTGACTTTGCCCAAAAGATGGAGCGAAACTTTGAGCGATAACAAACTTCAACACTTTTCCCTAATGAACACTTCACATGTGAGAACCTTCATTTTCATGGCTGTTTTGGACATTTAATAAAGGTAAAAAGGCGGACAATCTACCTGAGAATATTGGTCACCACGATATATTAGTCTTCTTCATCTTATTCCACTGGCTCTTCGACCCAGGATGAGTTTTGGCCTCCTACACAATTTATCCCCATATATCGCTATTTTTGGGTCTTCCCGGCGCCACCATGTCCTCTCCAATGCAGTCATTTCACGTCATCTGTGGTCTTCCGAAAGGCCATTTTCTGATGTAGAGGCCATTTGGTTATCACCCTGAGTACTCTAACGACGTCCATCCGTACCACATGACACGCCAAACGTATCTGTTATGTGTTGCAGAATTGCATAATGGTTTCATGACCGAATCGTTGGTTCAGCTCGATATATTGGTCAACACGATATTTGAAACACTCTAATATTCCCTGTTGTCAACTTTTAACTTTATTTCCTCATAAGATATCGATATAAAGTAATAGTATACTTCTATGTTATCGCATATCGTACACTTAAAGTATCCGAAAGCCGTCTCTATTCTTCTCCCTTTACGTAAGCTATACGACCAATACTTCCCTCTTCCTTTGCCATAACTTGACCGTTCCCTTTCCATAACTTTCCTCTTTCCGTCTCATTTGGTTATGCTTTATTCCGTGTTCAGAGTTCAGACTTCGGTGCTGACCTCATTACCTGAACTTTCACTAGCGGAGTTACTGCTCTCGCGGTAACGGGTAAATTTTATGACTTGATTCGGATGATTCCCTGACTGGGCAAATTATTGGTTACAACATCTCCCTCTATGGGTGTCTTCCTTTCGTTAGTTTGGTATGCAACAGATCAAAGCCATGTATGTACCTAAGTTTTTATACAGTCCATTTGGTGCTCAATCGAACATTTTACTTGCTAGTTGCTGAACAAAGTCTTTTGTTTGTCATAGTATCTATTTTGAGATTGCTAGCAACCACTTCATTTCTTAAGTAACAGCCAGCTTAAGTAAGAAAGTAAAAGAGTAAAAGTAAGTAAAACAGGGAGGGAATAATGGGACTGATAGGAATCAGACCCATTATTCCCTCTTTTCCTCCCATTATTCACACTTTAGGGTGACCTACCCTAAAGTGTGATCTGTGGATCTTTCGATATTACAGATGTCTATAGGCGTGTAGTTAATATAATGGGAAATTTATTCCATAAATAACAGAGAAATTTATTCTTTTACAAAAATATTCTTATATTATATGAGACATGTGTTTTTGACTTCAGTTCAAATACATTACTTTATTTGTCTAATAACATCACAAGAAACGGAACTTGTTCCCACGCGGATATTTTTGTTAATGACTATTTAAACGTACTTAAATATATATTTGCTGAACCAATATAACGCGGGAGAGACGCACAAATACATGAACGTACATCTATGGACTCCTCGTGCCGTATATGATGCCATTGGGTCTACAGTTATGAGAGAACAAGATATTTTTAAAACATCGAAGTCACTATTTATTAGGGCATGAGTGAATGAGTTCTCAGTGGTTTATTCTAACCTAAAATATGAGCCAAGGGTGCTCAGTTTAAATCCCGATTAAAGCTTAAATTTGTTTTATAATACAAAAATTGGTTTTCGACTCAATGTATTTAATTTGTATTCGTCTATTTTGTCTCGTAGATCTTTCTCTCTCTCTCTCTCTGAGTCCTAAGTTCCCCTTAGAAATCACAAAATGTTTTTCCATTGTACAATAATTTACGACAGAATTTTAATATAATATTAAAATAATAACCCCATTTTAATTTGTTTACAGCGCGCAGAGTGAAAAATGGTTACACGTGAAGTCGCTTACCCAATTTCTCTATCTTTAATTAAAGTTCTTTGATTTTATTCTCGCTCGTTGGAGCTTTCAGTGGCCAATGAGGCGATACTCCGACAAAGAAAAAAACGTGATCTTATACAGACCGTCAAAAGTAGAAAAGTTGTTATCCTGGGACATATTATGAATTTTTTTTAACAACCCACTAAGTACTACATACGTCCCACTACTGGACACGGGCCTCTCCGTTTCTGGAAGAACAGACATTAAACCACCACGCTTGTCCAATGCCAATTCGTCGGATAACCATACCCGGAATAAATATCTGTAGGCCATATATTTATTTTCATGCGGGGAGAGAACCCGAGACCATTGAGTACATAGGCGTATGAAATACGATAGGCACAAATTGTTGTAACTTGTCATGATGAAAAAAATACGCAATGTCAGAAGGGTGGACAAAGTTTATGATTACCGTCAAACTGATTCGCCTCGGTCATAGGTCATAATTTATTTGACCAATTTCACTTTTATGAAGTCATGATATAAAATTGATTGCTAGTTTACAAGAGTCATAAATCTAAGGCCGGTTATACATGGACTGCTCTAGCTGTTAGCCAGTGATCAACATACATGGACCACTCTTGCAATTATAGTTAACAGCTTGAAGCTGCCATTGATAACTGCTGGAGCAGTTGGTATCAAGTGACAGCAACAGACAACATAAGACTTTGAGGAAGAAGCATTACTTCTATTTTGCTCAGACGACGACGGCGGCGGCGTAGAAATAGAAAATTGTTGATTCATCCAATATTGGTATTAAGAAATTGTCATGGAGTATTTAATCTATTTAAACACTTTTTTGGAACAAATACGTAATAATGAAAGTTATTTAATGATTATAGAATATCAATATCATCTTATGATGAATTGTTTAGTCATTTCATAATATACTCTACAAAAAAATTAAACGTGAAGATACAATAGTACGTACGTACGTACGTACGTACGATACAATAATAACGACGAATTGACTCAGTCGTTAGATTAAAATTATTTTCTTTTTGTTTTGTGTATTTATTTGTATATAGAATATTATTAAAGATTTAATTTTAGTTATTGTAAAAAAAACATTTGCAGTTTTTTTATGGGATAGGAGGGCAAACGAGCAAGCGTGTCGCCTGATGGAAAGCAATGAACGGCGCCCATGGACAACCGTGCAGTGCCTTGGTGTTGAAGATATCCATAGACTCTACTCGTTTACCTACATATATCTTCAATAGATAAATATAAACTTGAATTTCCATAGTTTGTTTTTCTTTGTTTCTAGAAAATAAGATTTGCAATGTATATAGAAGCGAAACACGCATGCCTGTGAAAACGACGTATATTCAGAGAGTCTTTTCATTAAATATTTACGGATACTTTACATCCGTGGAGACCAACCCTACACCTGTAAGCGACTTATGAGCGAACGACACGATTTCCAAAAGTTTGATATTTATTTCGCATAAGTGTTTATTTTATAGGTTTTAAGTTGAGTTTATAACCTATAAAATAAAATCAAAACTTAAAATGACAAATATGAATAAAAAGAAACCTTAAAAATATCATTAAGAATTGAGAAAAATAAATTTACCAATAAATCTTTATGATGTCATTATATGCGCTCGCAACGGTAATAAAAAATTTTTAATTGCGCCCTTGCTTTCAAAAACGTTAGACTCCTGCTTACACTTAATTTGAATTTGAATTTTTTTAAGCTTCCAACCGAAATCGCACAAATCTACCTTTCTACGATTATGCATGCTAAATATATCGAATATTAAATCTTTTGACGATTTAAAATAGTGATGGCCAACCTTTTTATCGACGCGTTTCTTTCAACGTTTGATGATTCTACCTCGCATCGCTAGGTCCCTAATAATTCGTATACAAACATTATTTTATGGATAGTCTAAAAGACAATCAAGGAAAATGTTTATAAAATAATTAAAATAGAGTAATTAGGCGATATCCTTAACCGGCGAACTTATATGAAGAGAGTGATGAGTGTGGATGAAGCAAAAAACAAGGGCGGGAACAATCCCAGCCTTGTTTTTTGCTTCATCCATCTTCATCTGCTACGAAGCAGATGGAGATCTATGGTGTCTGCCTACCCCTACTGGAAACAGGCGTGATCATATGTATATATGTTATTATAATAAAATTGAAATAGAAAGTTATATATCTGGAGATATATCTACATACATACATACGTACTTTTGTAAATAAGTGATGTTTATTGAATTTTTTGTTGGAATTTGGAATCAATATACTAAGTAACATTCATGTAAAAACAGTAACGAACAAGACTCTCTTATTTACTTTTGGTAGGTAGTGTATATATATATATATATATATATATATATATATATATATATATATATATATTCTTTCTTTACTTTTTCGTTCGTCTTTACTTTGTTCTCATACATTTATTCATATGATAAGATGAGTAACCTGTACCGTATGAGAATGTTTAGTTTTCATTGGCTGTGTATATATAAAGAAAAAAAAATTTAGTACAAAACTAAATAAAGTCGTCGCTTCTGCAACGAAGTCCTCCCCATATCCTTCGATCGAGCATCTGTCTTTATATATTTCGAACGTCTTTATACGTTTTCGAAGATCTTCTTTAATGATCCAAGTATCTTCTGGTAATAACAGAATATATTAAATATAATTTTGTAATAACAATCGACTTGGAACTTTTCCCGCCAACGTACATCATTGACGTGTTTTTATTTCATTTTCATAATCTTATCAATTATATTGCGTTATATTATACAATATAATTCGATTAAAACTTATAAGTGAAGTTATATAAAATAAATAAATGTATAGTGACTTTTAAGTTGACTGAAAAAGTCCATAGACGGTTTTGGTAGAATAGCTACCATTTTATCAAGATATAACGTGACAAGCTGATTAGACATTTCAAGACATTTAATATCATTCCATTATACTTGACACTGGCATAATAGTTTTAAGTAATTGCCATCAAAGAAAAGAAAAGAAAAACAATCGGCTCATAGTGTATTGAAACTACACTGCGGATAAACACTAGAAATATAAAAGTTGTTGCTGTTCTGCAATTTATATTATTTTGAATATTAAAATGCTCTTGTAAATTATAACTTATTTTCTATAGAAATATTTATAAATTAAATCAAATAAATCCACCCCACAACGCTTGTCCAGTTCTAATAATGGTAGAGCCACGCTGCAGACGAATACTTTACCAAGAATGGCATATTATTTGTCTATAGAATGAATGGGCCGGCTGATAATACTAATTCGACTTCTAGACCAAAATTACAAAGCTGCTAGGCTAGAAAGGTGCAAGAAATTTCCCATACTCGTCAACAGAAGCGAACAGGTTATCGATAAAATTATTTATATACTTACCTTAAACGATGTCATAGACTCATATGAAAAATATTATATTTTACGTAAGATACACATTTATCGCATTATCTATAATTTGATCAAAATATCATTAAAAAATATTAATACCGTTATAAATTTCTTAAGTAAGTAAATATCGTAAAGTTATTTCTCATTAAAAAGTCAAGTGCACCATTGCGTTGAGGCAAAGTTTCTATAATGCTTGCGGTTTTCTTATTATACAATAATATATAAAAACAATTAAAAAAAAAGCTATTACCCTATAATCCTGTTATTTTTAAATCATAGAAAAAACGCTGAATATCAAAAGGAAATGTAGAATCATAACGAGCTATCGTAAGCGAAGAGTCATAAGGTATGATTGACAACTGATCTTAACGCTGCGTAAGGATTTACTGGTGGGCGCTTTTCTTGAAAATATCGAACGAGGGGCTTTGGTAGTTGATGGATAAATTTCAAATTAAATAAGTTTGATGCTAGCTATATAAGAATATCAAACCCAACATTACAATTTTATATAGTTACTTAAATATTTTTTACCTTTATTTCGATATATATATATATATATATATATATATATATATATATATATATATATATAATATATACATACTGCCTATGCCCATACGAAACACGTCGTTTACAAGGTGTGTTTGGTGTTGTGTATAGTGGTTGGTGGGTGTGAAGTTGCTGACAGCCGTTTTTCAGTATGTTTTGGTTTAAGTTCTAAGTGTATCCACTTCATCCAGCAGGAAAACACACACTATTAATTTTCTGTTATTGTTTGCTTGTCTCAGATCTTATTTAAATAAAAGTTTTGACTGTCCACATAGCTATGGATTTCCGCAAAGTAACGCCTGACTCCATTAATCATCTTATATACTGCATGTACTATCTTAAAAGCCGAAAAGTGGATACTGAAGGCTGATCTGCTTCATAAGCTCAAAGTCACTCAGAGGATTATGGAGAGGGCTATGCTTGAAGCTACTCTTGTATAATAGATAAAATTCAGAACGCAAAAATTCACCGGAGAACAAAAGCCAACAACCGTGGAGTCGAAGAGTGCTGGGGTGGAGACCGCATCTAGGCAAACGTATTGTGGGACACCTTTGATTATAGGCTAGGACGATCCACGTATAGTGGCTATCAGAAACTGGATACGTGAAGTCGAAGATTATTCTAGGTGGTGTTTCTTGAGTTAAGCCTATGTCCAGAAGTGGACAGCCGCGGGCTGTTGATAGATTGATTGAAGACTTAATAGATTAGCGTAGATGTTCTTAAAATTCCAATCACAAAGTATATATTACGTATCTAAGTGCCTAATGTCTATGTAAATATACATTACACTATCTAATTTTTAATTTTCATTAGTATTTGAAATCGTGCTTAGCGATAGCTTGAGATTGAAATAGATTGAAGAGAAATCGAGTCAGATCAGTCAGGGATCGCTGAGTCAAATATATCTTATATAGAAAAAAAGGTTCTTTTATCTCCTAAAATTATATCTTATACAATATTATTATCGTATTATAGAGAAATGTAATTTAGTATTGTTATATGTTAGACGTGTCGTAAAATAATTTAGATACAAATGTAAACAAACATAGTTGAACGGTATAGCGCCCTCGATAATTTACGATCCTTTAAATGCCATTATAACATATTTTGTTAGTGATTTTTAATGTACATAATAAGTCAAAAATATATTTTTTCGATTAAGTTCCACCTACTTTAACACCTAGTTTTCTATTTCATTTTATCTAATAAAACTTTATGATGTAGAAAGTAAATTAATAAAAATAGAAGGTCTAAACGCCATTATATTTTTATTAATTTCAAATATAACATTTTGGAAATATTTATATTCAAAAAATGAAAACTTTTTTATGTATTTTAAATAAATATTAAGTAGAAAAATACATACCAATCTAACATAATTATTCCGTATCACACTGCTAACGCACTGAATTCACAAAATAAAAATTAATACATAACTGATAACCAAATATATACGAACAAAACTTTTCGTGGCGCGTCGTGAAAATTGAAAAATCTCCAGTAAGCGCTGTCGCGTCCTCTCACGCCCAACAACCGTCACGCACTGAAATCTTCTCGGATTAAGATAAAGGCTCTCAATAATAAAAAAATAGTCAAGATCAAAACTGATATTTAAACAATATAATCTCATACATAACGTCCAACCGCACAACATATATGACACAAATAGATATTATATAAATATGGCGGCAAGTTTTGGCAGATACGTGTATTTCCATATCGATAGAGATAAGATACGGTCGTCACTCAATTAACATGTTTAAGTAAATTAATTTAACCGTGTGATAAGCTAGTTTAATATAAGCCTTTTTATCGACGAGTATTGGACGTGGAACAAATATTATTTGTGGGCTTTCTGTCACGCAGAATTCGTGCGAAAACCTCATCTGTAAAGAAGCCATACGAGAAACTCAATCAACTTTGAATAGATACTCTATTGGATATATACTTATATGCTTTAATGGAACGTGTAGTGGATTGCGTATTTGTTACTTGAAACAGAATATCGGGTTTTAAATGTCAGCGTTAAGTAATTGCTTTAATTTGCCAATCAACGGCGCCCATAGACCTCCGTAGGCAATGTGATAGGCAATGTGAAAACGTTGCCAACCTTTAAGGAAAATGCCATTATGGAAGTGGGAATAGGGAGGAGGAGGGGTAGAAGGAGGGAGGAGGGCGTTGAGCCTCCGCTCACCTTACGAAGCGCGGTAGCTAAAAGCTACCACTCAGACGCCGGTTTTCTCCGGAAGTGTGGTACTCTCCCGCGCGAGCTGGCCCATTAATGCTACAGATAAATATTATGCCATTCTTAACAAAGTTTTCGTCTGCAGCGTGGCTCTACCACTATTAAATTTATTATTCTGTTTCGTTACGTTTCATATGAGGGAGTGAGTGCAGGGATTAGAAAGGCTACTCTTTTCCGTTCTCTTAGTTTACTCTTATTCCCTTTACTCTTATTACTATCTTGTTCATTTATTTATTTATTCATTTGTACAAATAGCGGTACATAGGAGGATCTTATACTGGAAGACATTCTCTACCATCAAGCTTTGGGTTAATGGGAAAAATATTCTCGTTAATATATCTCGTCTTAACCCTTAAGGCCAGCAACGCTTCCGTGACTCCTGCGGTGTCACGGTTGTCTATGTGCGGCGTTGATTGCTTCCCATTAGGCAGCATCGTTTGCCCTCCTATCACATAAAAAAGAAGTTTAAATAAAAATTAACCACCACACAGGCGTATGGTAAAGATGAAACTTTTCTTTGTGGCGAGTACACAACTAGAGTATCGATAGAAGATACATATTATATATCTATAAGTAGAGAAATGAAGCGGCAGAGATTATACCAAACAATTCCTGTAAGGACTTCCCATAACATAAATCTTACAGCAATAACTCTAATTTAGTATTCCCTGTACTGTGGATATCATTATAAACACATAAGTATAAATACTGAGACTCACATATGTATAATATATAATACTTCTAGGCCGTACAAATATTTATCCAGATGCAGGAACAACCCATTACATATTTTGAATTATATAATAATTTTGAATATTCATACATACATATCGTCACGCCTGTCTCGCATAGGGGTAGGCAGAGACCACAGATCTCGGCATACTTCCCTTGCTTCCTCCACACTGATTATTCTTCTCATGCAAGCCTGCTTGCATGAGGCTTGCTTGCAATAATTTTAATCTATATAATAGATCACTCCGAAATAACGTCTGAATCTTTTTTTCTCATCTGTTGTTCCCAGTTCACGTTTCTCATAGATCTTTGTTACAGAAAGTTTCCTAAGTTAACACATCTATCAAATATGGTACAAGCAGATAGTTTACCCTTTTTTCTTCCCCTTTTATATGTGAAATAGAATTCGTACAAATAATTTTCACACTTGTATCGTAGTATTCGATTTTTAAAGAAAAAAGGAGCAATTATCTCATGTTACTACAATAGAAATCTTATGACAATCGTGAATTCATTTGTAGTATAGTTCCCTGCAGCTTGTATATTTTTCTGCGGACCGAATAAATAGATAAAAATAAAGGATTGTTTTATTAAGTGAGTCCGACTGAAAAGAAATTCTTTGACGCGGCATTTTGATCTTTTCAATTTTATTTTGGACTGTTGGCTGGCTTAAAATGGCTTAAAATTAGGATTGCCGCATTCAACATTTTTCGATGAGGCAATCAATCGCTTTTGCTAGGTATTGTATAGGATAGATTAGAAATGCCAATGCTGTTGTTAAACAACAGAATGAACAACAGAAATGAAATCCAATAAAACATGTTGAATCCAATAAATAGTTGAAATCCAATAAATATTAAAAAATATGTAGTCATACTAAAGTGTTAACAGAGTCTTAAGTTATTGTTTTGATAACAAATATGGATTTAAGAAATCCGAAATAAACGATAATTATTATTATAATTACATGGAAATACTATTCTTGATGAAAATGCAACCTATATAGCTCTGCAGCTCTATAGAGAGAATGGATGAAAGACGACTGGCGAAAGAAATTTACGTTGCGAATGTGGGTGGAAGGGTCTGTAAGGTTTTCAACCCTAACTACTTCATTCAAAACAAGGAATATACTTAAAGGACTAAGGATCAATATAGTAATAAACTAAATGACATGACATCTATAGAGCGCACGTACTTTTAAAGGTGCGAACGCCTATACAGAGTGGAGCGGTCGCAGAAGCAAATCAAGAGAATGACTCGCGTCGGGAGTTGCTCGAAGTGACAAATAGGTAGGCCGTGTCGTAAATCTTAAAAGATTAATTAACATCGCGTCTTTGTGAAAATTTTAATATAAGTACTGCTTTGAAAATGAGTATCTTTAAAGCTTCAATTACGCTTATAGAATAGAGAGAAGTTATTTTTATTTTAATCATCACAATCTTCTTTGTATAGGATGTCCGATGGTAGAATTAAGTTTCAAAACCTTAACTTTACTAGTAGTACAGCCACGCTACAGACGAATACTTTGTCAAGAATGGCATAATATTTATCTATTGCATGAATGGGCCGGCTCGCCTGGGAAAGTACCACACTCCTGCAGAAAACCGGCGTCTGAGTGGTAGCTTAGCTACCGCGCTTCTTACGGTGAGCGGCTGAGTTCTGAAGGCCCAACACCCTCCCCCTCCCACTCCCAAAATGAAACTTTCCTTAAAGGTCGGCAATGCTTCCGCACTGCCTATGGCGATGCGGATGTCTATGGGCGGCATCGATTGCATTCCATCAGGTGACACGCCTGCTCGTTTGCCTTCCTATTTCATAAAAAAAAATTACTATTCGACAATACTTATATCCTAATATAAGTATGGTCAAATAGTGTAAACATTATATAACCTATTACCTAAATAGGATATATAAAATATTTATATAACTAAAATTAACTAAAATCCAGGTCTCTCACAGGTCGTGTATTAACTACTATTTAACTCCATGTGCTTCCTTAAGGTACTATAACGTGCCGACCGTACTGATAAGGCGACATGGAATCTTTAGGGAGCTTTATATTCGATATAGTAAAACTCTTTCAAGTGAAGTTAATTTATTAATGAATCACTTTAAATTAATTATATTTATATTAATGAATTACGTTTTATATTAATTTAATTCATTTTACATTTTAATTCACTATTAATTTTTTATGCTAGGAAAGGTAACATGTTATTCGAAAGACGTCAGTCTATCGATTCTTGTTTTTATGTTTATAAAACAATTTATTCTTTCTATTTTAAATTTTAATATTACGAATGTAGAAAATTAAAAAGTTTTTATTATACTTAAATAAAAAAGTTTTAATACATTAGTAGTACATTTATCAATGTATCACTACAGTACATTGTTCAGTCTTCGGGGGGGAAACATTGAATTATAACACTCGATAAAAAATAGCAAATAAAAATAAAGATAATATATTGTTAGTAACAAACCTATTCACAAAAATAAGTTAATCTACTAAGTTAAATATCCACTCTGTGAACAGAAACCTGGCCAAAGGTTTCAAACACACTTTCTGCATTGCTACGTTGAATGGCGATAATCCTTTGGACAAAGAACGACCTGCCGCGAGGATCGAATCCTTTATCGGCGACGACCTACCTCGTTAATAAAAGTCCCAGTTTCTAATGGCCAGACCTGCGGTCTCCATTGCTACTAGCACGAACAAATACAAATTATTACATTTTAGTGACCTGTTATTTCTAATTTACTATATTCCCTTCCTTTGTTGTTCTAACTTCGGTATAATAAACACACCTCATTTCATCCCGTGAGTATCGTATGAGGCAATTATACAAGCAAATACTAACAGTTCCCAATTCACCAGCAAAGCGTTAAGTTTAGTGAGCAATACAATAAGTGAGCTTTAGTTAGACCAAAGCCCAGTAGCCGACTGTTATAGTTCCAGTAATGAAGAATCATATAATAATAACTATTATTCCTCAATGTGGACACCAAAAGATAAAAAAGTTGCTTACCTGGGTCATACCATGAGATATAACAGGTACAAATTGCTGCAACTAATCATGATGTGAAAAATCGCGGCCAAAAGACAAGTTGGTCGAAAAAGAAGTCGAAATATATAAAGTCTGGATATGGTACATAAATATATAAAGTATGGATTTATAAATATTTAATCCGAGTCTGGTAACCCCCCCAATCCGCATTTCCGTTCTTCTCCGCCAATCCACGGCCTGCCGTGCCAAAGGGTGCATGGCTAAGGGCGAGTTTAGTCACAAGCGTGCCGACCGTCCCGGGATCCGGCTCCCCCGGGTACTATGGTGCCTTACCTCAGCATGCATGGTGCTTACCTCGGCTATGCTGGGGCTGACCTCCATCCTCCCTTGTGGCTCGCGAGATTCACTAACACGAATTTAATATACCTAATTTATTGAAAAATGACGGCGACATGGTTCGCCAGTCACGTCCTGATTCTCACGAGGGCGAGAAGCGACCAATGGAGAACCGTTTCGCTGCGATGAATGGTAGAGGATGGAGCTCTGTGGTCTCTACCAACCCCTGCGGGGGATAGGCGTGAATATATATATATATATATATATATATATATATATATATATATATATATATATATATATATATATATATATATATATATATATAATATATAATCACAATAACTTCTGGGTGGCATAATCATAATTCGCTGACACCATGGAATGCGGTTTCATTTCCAATAACGAGGTACAGCTCAACAGGCATCAATTACAAAATTCCCATCACTCGTTCAATCGCTGGACAATTTTAACTTTATATAATATCTGGACAGTCAGAATTTTTACTTAGCTAAGATTCTGAAGTACCCAAACGCCTACTCGACAGCACACCAGGTGGTCGTAGAAGTCAGGTTTTTCGCGAGATGGAGTCGAGGACGACTTAAAGCCAATCGGTGAGGGGCTGGAGGGAAAAAGCTAAAAGAAAATCCGACTGGAAAAATTTACTGGACCAGGCTAAGGCCCACCCGCTGCTGTAATGCCTTGATGTTAATGATAAGATTCGCGAAAGCGAACAAAATATAAAAATAATAAGATTTATGTTTAACTATAAGAAGTGAATTTATGCGGAACTTAAACTAAATCAGTTTAGCTTTCCCGTAAATCTGTCAACAACACTAACACTTAAAAATGTTGTTGTACACATTATCGATAAAATTATTTATATATTATACCTTAAGGGAAGTTGTATACTCATATGAGGAATATATTACGTAAGATACACATTTATCTGACTATCTATGCCTTGATCAAAAGTTAGAGCAAACAAGCTAGAGGTAAACTCTGTGTTATTTTTGTATGCCATACATCAAAGACGAACAATCTCGTTATGCTTTATTGTGTATAGAGTAAATATAAATTTGCGTGAATGAAGTGACGTATTATACGCATTTATATTTTTATTTTTAACGCGTGACGTTACCCAGAAAATATATATTTAAATGTACTTGCTCATATTTTCTTTTGTCGTTCTCGGGTAACTTTCCGGTTCATATGACAATGGGATGTAATACCTATTAGTAGATGGACAACAACGTTTATCTGAGTAATTAAAACAAGTCTGCGATTCCCAAGCCGTTTACCAATCCTAGGAATCACGGCGACACCCCTCGATGTATTTATAATCTTAATTTTCCAACGTGCTGCTCTTAAGCTATTGTTACATAAGTTGATTGTTATAGGATATAGTAATAAGCTGTGTTATACAACTGTCATAAATAAAAATGTCTCATAGTATAGACTGTTGGTCTCAAATCATCATCATCATCATCATCAGCAGCAGCAGCCTGGGGCAGTCCACTGCTGGACATAGGCCTCCCCCATAAAACGCCACCTAGCCCGATCTTCGGCTACACGCATCCAGTTTCTGCCAGCCGCCCTGCGCAGATCGTCGCACCATCTAGCCGGGAGGCGTCCCACACTACGTTTACCGAGACGCGGTCTCCACTCCAGCACTCGTTTGCACCAACGATCGTCGGATCTCCGACAGACGTGTTCTCTAATAAAAAACATAAATAATTTATGATATTTTTTAAATTGTTCCAAAATAACGACCATATTGACCACACTTTTGAAAAGAAAAAAGGTGGAAAACGAGCAAGTGATTCACCTGATGGCAAGTAATCGCCATTGCCCACTGAGATTTATAAAACCGAGGGAATATGTGTAATCTATCTTACGTTGAGAAATGGATGCTTAGATGGTTTGGATACAAAGAGAGGATTGATGAAAAACTGATTGATAAAAGAAATTTACGTCGCGGATGTAGATGGAAGGGTTGGTAGAGTAAGACCAAGGAGAACATAGCTTGACCAAAACCCTGAAGTTGTCAAGAAAGGCCAGGTCAAAAGTATCTTTAACCGACGAGCACTATCAACAACACCAACACCAAACACACACCACCACGCTTCCACAATGTACACGACACGTGTTCCGCCTCAACACGAGACATCATCAGGTGATCATCATCGTGTTAGGCTTGAATCTACATAACTAGAATTCTTCAAAAATGTGAAATGTTATTTTTAAACCATTTTAATCACTATAAAACAAATATTATTAAAATTAGTTTTTCTTACGAGACGTGACATTTGCCGCCATTACTTGGTCGCTCAGAGAAAACTTGGGCAATAAAAGAACAACGAGAAGTTGGTTTGTTACTAGCTTGATATACCTCAGAGTCTAAAGATGAGGTTTTTCGACCAATGCTTACTGCTGTTTTCTTACAGTGACCGAAAGTGGACACACAGAGTCCGTCTGATCTATAGACTTATAAGTATCTCAGAAAACTAAACAGAAGATTAGATTCGACGATAAAAAAGTGAACATGCTGTCACAGATGTAAAAAAAATCTTTCATATTCGGATTCGAAAAAAGTACTGCGTTGAATATTCTCGTATAGTCGAGTCTCACAGCTAGCTCTCTGATCAATAGAAAATTTAGTAAAGCGTTGAAACTGACCGTTTTTGAATGAACAGATACAATATTTTCAGAAATCTTAAAAGTTTTTGTGGTTTTGATGGTTAGTTTACTTAGTTTTCATTATGCAATTCACTTCGTTTTCGCATTTTTGCGTCAATACGCGTAGCCTAGGTTTGGGCTAGGCTACGCGTATTGACGCAAAAATGCGATGGCTAGGATGATTTTTCTCTACTAACTTTCAAAGTTACAATGTAAATTTCTCATAACAAAGGGCAAATATAATACAATAAATGTTCCGTTGAACTTTCCCTTAACCACGACTAACGTTGGTTACTAACTTAATATTCCAGGCTCAGAGTTCACGCAATACCAAATACAGCCGCTCGAAATTCGCTTGGATATTGACTAGAACGCAAACAAACCTTGATTAATTTGTTTGTTGTGAGCTTTGGATTAAATCTGTTCAAACTGCCCACAGGTAAAGGCTTTGTTAGATACACACATAACATACACAAACAACATAGTTAAACAACACAGTTTTGTTGTCAGTTTTGCAACAAGATTTGCTTTTTTACACATGTTTTTATGGGATAGAAAGGTAAGCGAGCAATTGTGTCGCCTCAAGGAAAGCAATCAACGCTTCGCATAGATAATTGAAGCGTTGGCAACTTTTGAAGAATATAGGCTTCTGTTTTTTCTTTTCTTTTCTTTGATGTCAATTAGTTATAATTATTATGCCAGTATCAAGTAAAATACGATAACGTCAAATTTTTTGAAATATAAGTAACAGTCAACTTATCACGTTACATCTTGATAAAATGGTGGCTATTCTAACAATACCTTATTAGAAAGGCCACCATTTTTTTTTTTTTGACTTTTCCAGTCAACTTAAAAAGTCACAATATACGCGTTTATTTCATACCACTTCACTTATACACCTTAATCGAACTATATTGCATAATACGCCACCATAAATAATATAACTGATAATCATGTAAGATTATGAAAATGAAATAAAAACACCACGTTACTGATGCAAGTTCGTTTTTTATCAACAATAATAACTAATAATAATTACTTAATAAATAATAATAAATAAACATTTTATAACAAAGTTTAATTTCATAGAGATCTATGAAATTTAACTTTTTGATGAAACTGCATTGTGGTGAGTTTTTTTATTTATTTATACAATATATCCATCTATATAAGGGTTAATTGACCCTGACCCTGAATTAGGCGATTACTCGTATCTCGAGACGCAAATATTTATTTTCAATCTTGACAATGGAGGGCAAACGAGTAAGCATGCCACCTGATGGAAAGCAATCAACGCCACCCATAGACAACCGCGACACCGAAAATATATCTTAATAACATGTATGAATATATCTTACAACATGTCATATCTTAATCAATTTTCAATAATTATAAATATGAAAATAAAAAAAGAGCTGTTTAAATACTTTTCATTATTTTGTATAGTTTTAGTATTTAATAAGACAAATATCTCAGATGCCTCAGTATCGTTTTATTTTTTCTCATAAAGCTTGCTGTCTGAGCCACTTTTAAGCCACATTGAACATACGAAAGCCCCATTCCACAAATTGTATTTTCGCTTGAAGTGCTCTAACTTGGTAGCATCAAACATGTACAACTAAATTAGGGTAATATGCCTCGCTATTTACATCTAGGCTGGGGCAAAACGAGGTATCTGCCCCGAGTTATATTTAAGGCGACGCCAAATTCAGATTTGAAAAGAGGTATGTTTAAGTGTGTATATCTTATATAGTCACTTAAACATATCTCTCTCATATCTTATATAGTGGTAAAGCCACACTACAGACGAATACTTTGTCAAGAATGGCATAATATTTGTCTGTAGCATGAATGGGCCCGCTCGCCCGACGAAGTACCACACTCTCGCAGAAAACCGGCGTCTGAGTGGTAGCTTAGTTACCGCGCTATGTACGGTGAGCGGCCGAGTTCAGGAGGCCCAACACACTCCTCCTCCATCTACCCCCTACCCCTCCCATTCCCACTCCCATAATGACACTTTCCTTATAGGTCGCAACGCTTCCTACTTTTCCTACGCTTTCAACCTATGGCGCTGCGGATGTCTATGGCTATCCATCAGGTGACACGCCTGCTCGTTTGCCTTCCTATCCCATAAAAAAGCGCCTTTTATTCAAAGCGCGTGATATTGTCGATATAAAATCTACAAGCTGTCACCGAAGTTTAAGCAAACTAAACATAATTAAATCCTAAAGTTGACCCAGTATTTCACTGAGTCAAATTTAAGATTTGTGCATTTTTTGAAATTAATAAGCATCTTTGCTGGAGACAAAGGCCAACAAATTCAAGGTTTTGCCCCATTTCGAAAATATCATCTTTTCAACAAATTAAAATTTCAACCGTGTCTAAAGTTTAAAACCCTTAGCTTACGTGTTAGTTACTGTAAGCATAAAACAAATCCCTTAGAAAAACCATTTGATACTTCATTTAACAAATATACCGTAACGTTGAGAGAATTCCCCAAAATCCCAAATTAATCGCCGCCAGTGGATCACAAATAAGTTACTTGTGACTTACTTTATAAATCCATCCTATTTGATATGTGTCATCGATGTAACGCCACGACGTGGATATACATATCGTCGGCCTAATTATCAGAATTGTCACTCCAAAAAAAAAAGTATTTTGATAGTGGAATACTTCGTATTTATCTCAAAGTTTACCTCTTTTTGTACCTAAAGTAACAATAGCAAGAAATAGATACATATATAATACATACATACATATGTACTTGTACTTTGTTAACAAGGTAGGCCGTCGCCTGAAAAATAAAGGATTAATCCCTCGCTGCGAATCATTCCTTGTTCAAAAGATTTCCATCGGCATCCAACGTGACAATGTAGGAAGTGTGATGGGAACCTTTGGACAGAGTGACACACCACAATGACAAATAATAATAATTTGCCATTTTGGAGATAAAATAAAACTACTTGTTTATTTATTTATTCTTAATGTATATTTTTGGTACAAAGGCGGACTTAATGCCGGAAGACATTCTCTGCTAGTCAACCTTTGGGTTGATGGAAACTTAAAAAGTAGGTTATATAATTTTTGACTAAATAAATAAAAACATATATATATATATATATATATATATATATATATATATATATATATATATATATATATATATATATATACATAAAAATACTGGATCTCATTTAAATGGCATTTTTAAATAATAAGTGCTTACATTAGTAGCCCTAGATTAGGAAACCCTTTGTAACAAATACTCATTATGAACAAATAAAGACTTACACCTTTAGGCCATACAAATATTTTGCCTGCGGGAATCGAACTTACGAACCTTTTCTTTAAAAAACGAACACTGCCATTGCTCCATTTGTATCCTCCAAATTTTTCTTTATTAATCTTGAGCTTCAAAGAAAGTCATAAAATATTGTCTAAGTGCTAAAAAAAATTTTCACAAATGCAATAACCGTCACACCATATAAAAATCAAGATCGTTCACCCTCATTATAATACATTGTGAACGCCAAAAAGTGGTAGACGCAAACTTTGACTAATATAAAGGTGGCGGTATACAAAGAGCGCTCCAGACAATAAATTATCTTTTCACGTCACTCCGAATGCAATTTGCTGTGACAGCCGCACTATAGTGAATCTCAATTGTACGCAGTTCAACCAGATTCACTTGAATGTGCTCTTGTAAGATTGACAAAAGTCAACGACAGCTTGAATAACTCTGTATTTATTTTCTCAAATAAGATTCACTAATAATTATTTATGACATCAATATCAAAAGTTACCACTGATTTAAAAATATCGCTATTTGAAAGAAGAAACAGCACAAGGTACTTTAAATAGTGGTAGAACCACCATCAAGTACCACACCCTCACATAATATTGCCGTTAATTGGTTTCATTCTATAATACTCTGTAAGCGCGTTCCGTAAGATGTTCGTGGGAATACAAAGCCCCAATTCGTTTCTCCTTCCTATATTTCCTTTTTCCCCTCCCATTAGTTCCTTCTGACCCTCCGATTATTCACATTCTTATCCTAATATACGATGACGTCGTGACGACTAATTGATTCAGTGGCGAGGCTGCCGCTTGCAGAGACAATGGTCGCGGGTTCGATCCCAGCATCCGAATAAATATATGTATGGACATATATGTTTGACCTATAGATATTTATTTCTGGTTACCCCATCAATGCGCATAATCAAGTTAATGTATGTAAAGGTGGGTTAATGTCCTTTCTTCTAGAAAAGGGGAGGGCCGCGCCCAGCAGCGGGACATATATGAGCGGTAAATATATTTTCATCAGCAGCGTCTGTCTGCTGGACATAAACTTCTCCCAAGATTTGCCACCGAGCCGTATCTTCACGCATCCACTTTTTGTCAGCAGACCTGTGCTGGGCGTTGCAGAAATACAGATGCTCTAGATAGAGTTCCTCCTTAGTCCTACACTACGTTTGTAGTACTACATTTGTACTATGTGTCCAGCAGTGGAACATATTGAGGCAAAAAAGTAATTCATGGCAAAATGAAAACTTACCACCAAAGCCAAAAACACTTAAAGTTTCTAAAAATATGGTATATGATCACTCAAAACAGTCAGTTCTAATGCTGCACAAATTTTTCTATGGGTCTTAGAGCTATGAGTGACGTACAAAATAAAACGGGAACATGCACACCCCGCACAGGAGTGTGGGTTCGAGCCTCGGGAACCCCACTGCTCGCGCAGCAACTCAATGGGGCGACCGCCCCTCGGTCCTAGTTTTCACTGTTCCCAACGGCTTTTGGGCGTCCTTTAACAACTTAGCATCGTCGAAATATGGCCGAACCTATTCCTACGTTGGGTCCGTCGCTGGCCCTCCCCTCTCGCGAGAGCCAGGCGACGACAGGAGGATTTCTCATGCGAGCAGACGTCCCTCAGGTGGGCGAGCGTGGGACTCTGACCATTCAACGCGGTACTGATCCAAATATGCAATAAAAAAAATTTCACACCTGCGTCATTTACAGCGTTTTCGCTTTTGTGAGTTTACGTAGACTGTGTTTTTATCCTAAGGTAAGCAACGCATGTGCTGGTCCCTTAGTGATGGTAAACAACCACCGTCCCTTCTAAACATCTGTTTAGGAGCGGTGATGGTCGCTTACCATCATGTGACACATTTTCTCGTTTATCTATTGCTTCCATAAAAAACTTATTTGTACTTTTGATATAATTTTTAATGTAATTAAAACGAAGGGACTTGACTTAACCAATACCCTGATGGTTAGTTACAAGGGGTATATATAAAATTTTGGACTAAAATGGCTGGACCATTTTTAAAATGGCTGAGCTTTTCTCAAATTTCAAGGTTGAGCAATGAAACAAAAAAATGTATTAAAAGTATTTAATAATAAACTACAACAACAATGGCGATTGTGTTAATTAATATAACATAATTATTACAGCTACAAAATTAACAATATCTTTTAAAGATATTTTGTATATAATTACACAATTATATATCTTAAAATTAAATAGGCATTCACATATATACAAAAATATATAAAATTAATTTATCGAATTGCGACAGGACTATATTCCCATTTGTTGGTACTATGGCACGTGTTTCTGTATATTATCAGTTATTGCAAGATTTAGAACATTTTATCTAATAGAATCATATTATTTTTATTAAGCAATTTTAATAAATTTCAGATGAAGAGTCAGGAATTGATTTACTACAATCCGCAAACCAGTTGTAAAAATATAGTTATATAGTTAAGTAGTAAAATATAATTTTTTATGGGATTGGAAGGCAAACGAGCAGGCGTGTCACGAAATGGAAAGTAATCAACGCCGCCCATAGACACCCGCATGCAGTACGGAAGCGTTGCCGACCTTTAAGGAAAGTGTCATTATAAGACTGGGGGGGGGGGGGTTATTGGGCCTCCACAACTCAAAGTACCCCTAATTCATGATTAAATAAATTTGAATAACGGATTTCCGCAAAGTAACACCAGACGCCATTAATCAACAAAAAACCCATTAAATTGAAATTTTTCCACGCATCAAGACTACACATCGTCGGCCTAATTATCGGAATTCATAAGTTTTAATGACTAAACTTTAAAGGAATAACAAAAAACTGATTTCATTTTTTTATAAAATCATATTATTTTATAAAAAAATCTCATAGTATAAAATAAAAACATATCATATTAACCTCTCAACTGTGGCTTCGCCAGTCGGGTAACCCCCATCTGAGGCACCGCGCGGCGAGAATCCCACCTGCTCACAGTGTCAGTTCTTATTGAATCCAGTTTTTTTTCCAATAAGACTATTAAAATAAGCTAAAACTAATTAGATGTTGGTATTATTAATTACTACTGCCCTGATGACGTTAAAAGTAACTTTGAAAAAATTCGACCGCAAAATGGTAAGCAGGTATCATAACAACCGCGCTGCGAGCGTGCCACAGTTGGCGGTCGGATAACCTTGCTTGCAACGCAGTGGCCACTCAGAGAAGGGGTTATTCTTAAAAATACCTCTTTTTCATAAAAAGAGATATTTTGTTAAGTAGATACGAAGTATTCCATCGAATACACTTTTATTATTCGTTAGATGGCATCAATTGTTTATAAAAGAAAAAATGATTTGTTTGTAAATACGAATTCTGATAATTACAATAATGCCGACAATATATGCCAACCAACTTTGAATTGACTTGAGTCGCTAATACATTAGGATCAAGGCGCCATCTTAGCTATAGTAATTAGTGGGTTATTAAGTTTAATTCATTGATTTTCCATTCGACCTTATATTTTTTAACAATTGAACTACAATATTATCAATAACAGTGCTACTTCTCAAGTTAACCGTCATGATTTCATAAGTTAATGCATTGCATTCTAGTGTTTTCTACTTAATATTGCTGAATCGATAGAGACCACTATTTACGACCATAATTTAATCTGTACACTCATTAATCGTTTAAATATACAACGTATTTCATTTGCCAACAATCCTTCAGATATTTACGCAACCTTATTATAAGCCTAAATTTAGTATATAAATACTTAATTAAAATATATATACAATCATCATATTACGTCACAATATATACACTAATGTACATTTAAGAAGACCGCGCTTCTTCAAAATTCAAATCAGGAAAAATATATTTGTGGCATAAAGAACTGTTCTCACCTCCTCTATAATTAAAAAAAAACTAGTTTACTTTTTTTTACACTTTAAGGCAACAAACAATACATTCCGCGAGTCTAATCGGCAAGATATTTTTTCTTGGCAGTGTTGTTTTTGAGCTTTTTTATATATAGGAACTTTGTACAACATAGCCTTAAGCCATTGATAAGTTTTACATTGTCTTGTGTACGAAATAATATATTTAAACATGACAATAATACCAAAATATTCATAATTGTACGCCAAGTTATTTTTTTATGGAAATATTAGCAATTCTTCTTTAATATTATTAGAATTCTTGTTAACGATTCCAACTTAGCTAATAATGCTTGTGGTACACAAGATAATATATGTAAACGCGATCCTTACTAACTGCGCTATTGCTGCTTTTTTCTTATCACATATTTAAATTCTATATATAATTATAAAAGTTAATTTAGTTAGTATTAGGTAGTACATAATTGTTTGTTTGCTTTTTCCTTATAGATTTCAAAACTATTCATTCAAATGTTGAAAACTTTGGTGATATTTTATTGACACGCACGGAAAGGTTTTGAATTAGTACAACCATTTCACAATGGGCAAGCGTGTCGCCTCATGAACAGAAGCAATGAAGACCGCCCTTTGCAAATACGTGGTCGGCCGTTGAGATAAGAATAGGCTGGTTTTTTACAGTTTTTAATCTTATTTCTAGGTTCTGAAGTACCACTGAAGACAGTTGGATCCATGGAGTGGTTGTGCGTGGTATAAAGTTTCGAGACAAGACATCGTTCTGAATCGCCATTCATGTGTTGTCTTCATGATGTTACATGATATATAAATGGTGAATACAAAGTAGTTTCAAATGAAAATATATTAAACACAATATAATATATAATATACTGAAATTATTTTAAAATATATCCATACATTCTAATAAAATATTATAATAAAAATATTTTTTAACATACATATATAACATATAATTGTATCAAACATATTTTCCATGATAGAATTTACGTCAGAATATTTTATTTTATGACAGATAACCAAAACAGAACATGACATAATGAATAAAATCAAGGCACGGAAAGTTTCCGCAATTTTACTCCGAAAAGGTTTTGTCATTCCCCTAACCACACCAATTTTACACAGTGACTTGCAATAATATACATTCATAAAACATTATATTGAACAAAAAATACATTCTTTTGACACTTAATTTCCATTGAATATACATTTCCTGTTTGCTTAAAATAATGTAAAATATTAAAACGATTTGTAAGAACAAAATTGCATATTACATTTATTTTTTTTTAATATTTTCAACACTGCATAAGTTCCCAAACTTTTTACTGTCGCGGATCATTCAACGTTTGACAATTTTTTTGATATTTTTGTCGCTAAGGACGTTGATTGTTTATATTTTATTGTTTTGATTTACACATTTTACCATAAAGTGTACAACGCTACTGCCTCTCAGCTCACTTTAATCTCTTGTTTATGATAGGTCGCATAATCCAGAGAGAAATACTCAACAGAAAAAATAAAATAATTTAATATGTCATACGGACCGGTATCATTCCCCCACTGCCCGGTACCGGCCCGCAACCGGGGCGTTAGGAACTACTGACAATTATTAGAAGGATTTCACAATTATTAGGAGGATAAGATATAACTGTCAAAAATATTATTATAGCAGAATACCGTAATAATACACAACTGTTAATATGACTGGACATAGTTCTCCGCCAAAGCGCATCATCTTGGCCGGCATACACATCAAATTTTACATACTGCCTATAAAGTGTGATCTTTCTTCTTAAAAATCTTAAATTATTTGCATAAGCAGAAATATTTGCTATTACTAGGACTATTGATAGCAACGATGGCACCGACCACACAATACCAGTGTCGTTTAAAAAATTAAAAAAACAAGTGTCATTAAAATAGATCAAGGTAGAGAATAGATAGAAAACCAACTTAAAAAAATTGAAATAACAAAACTGAAGCAACCAAGACGACACATACAATGAATATTATAGTCTATATAGCTGACAGTATAATTAAAAAATTCAATATATCAAAAAAACGTCAAAAATCACTATCTATCTTTATAAACATCAGGTTTCTTTTTATTTATTTGTATATTATTTACGGTTAACTCATATTGTTGCTTGTGGCTATTAACTTTGTTTATCAATATGTTTCTATCATCCTGACGATAATGTATCACCAACCTATCTATTTGACACTTCTACGTCCATCCTACGGTTGTCTGGAAGAAATCTCTATTAACACATTAAAGACGGGAGACGGGAATTCCCGTCTTTTATTTTTCAACTGTTGGCGACGGATGACGGGAATTCACGTTTTTTGGAATCTGATGCAATATTGTGTAATTACAAATAAAGACAAGATAAAGACATGAAAAAATTATAGTTTTCTGATAATAATAAAAAATGTGCAGGAACTAAGGCTAGACACTTTTCAGCGCATACCGTCTTCAATGGGATTTCGTTAGACCAATTTGTATAATATTGCAATCAATAATTGTATAACTTTGTTTTTGGTGTACAATAAAGAATATAATATATATTTAAAAAATTTCAAATAATCATTTCTAACTTCTGTCAACAAAACCCAGGGTTAGTATGTTCGATAACACAGCGCTTGCAGTATTTCTTGACGGCCCTATAACCACGTAAGGTAACCGGAGTGTCCTGTATGTTGAGTTGAGTCAAACCGCGGCAGTAGTACGCAACCGCCTCTAATCCGTCATCACCTATCAGTTCACAACCGCGTAACGCCAGCTTCTTGAGATTGGGGCAGCAGCGTGCGAGAATCTAGAATTAAATAAGTGATATTATTTAAAAAAAATTAAAGTCAATTCCTACTATTAATTAAATTAACTTTATAAACCAACTAAACGATTTATTAATTAACTCATTCCACGCTATAGAACCTATAGAATAGATATTGCAATCCTCAAAAATTAGCCTACTATATCCTATAAGCCTACATTTTAAAAACCGGCAGCGTAACTGTGATACCTCTGATGTTGCGGCTATGTATTGTGCCGTCCATTGCTTTCCATCAGGTGATACACTAGCTCGTTTGCCTCCCTAGCCCATAAAAAAAATTAATATTTGAAGAAACTGTATTAACATCAAGTATAAAAAAATATATTTGAACTCGAGTTGATGAATACAAGTATTTTGTTAACGAATAAAAATTTGAACAAGATATATAAAAATTGAAAAAGAAAGATTTAAATAAAAAAAAATAGCTCAGTCACCGACATAGTTCTCGGCGTTGCCAAACTAAAACGGCAATGGGCTGGGCGCGTTAGACGGAGAATCGACAATCGTTGAAGTAGACGAACGAATACTGGAGTGGCGATCGCGTCTTTGCAAATTTAGTATGGGACTCAGGAGAAACTCTATCTTAAGTTTCTAACGGTTGACCACTAAACTGCAGAGGTGGCCAATTTGATTAATACCAACGATCTTAGAAGACGTAAGCTTAGGCTTACTGAAAAGACTGTGCAATGTACCAATTAGATAATCAGCGCTTCTTCATAAACTCAATATCTAATTATATTTCATAGTGTGTGCTAAGTATTTTTTACTCATAAATATTATTACATTTTTCTTCGCTTTTCTACAATCAACTGAACTCATCAGTTGCGATCAACCGGTTGGTTACCCCTGGAAATTTTGATATGAACCATATTTTTACCAGTGGTTACTTTACCTGTAGGCCAGCTTCAGACACATCAGTGGCTCCTAAGTCTAGTGCCCTAAGCCTGGAGCAGCCGCGAGCTATCGCCTCAACTCCGTCATCACCAACAGCGCCGCACCCCCGAGCGTTCAGGTAACGCAGCTTATAGCATCGACGGGTCAACGTTCGTATCCCTGAGTCTGACACCTGAGGTACAATGTATTGTATTTTTTATAATCATTAATATTATTAAAATGACAATGAAATCAGCGAAGCTAAGTATCACTTAAATTGTTGTCTAACTTTACACCTTTCGATGTCGCACGCTTTTTAAGACGTATTTTTAGTGCAGTGCTGTAAAATAAGAGACGACGAACTCAGTATAACCACGAAATCAAAATCAAAAATTTAAAGTCCTGTGCCCAATAGGTATGACAAGTATATAAAGGCTGCAAAAAATTACCATTGTATAAATAGTTTTACCATATGAACAAGAAACCTAATGTTACTAAAATCATTAAAATTGGACCCTTACGGTAGGGAGAACCTGAGAAAAGAATGCATTAAACCAGAGCACCCAAACGTTTACTTAATGGTAAACTGAACGGGTGAAGTCTCGGCTTGACTGATTAGACAAAGAAAGCTATTAATAGATCGTAGTAGAGGGATATTCTGAAACAGGCCAAATACAGGCTGTAGCGCCTTTTGATGATGATACTTTGTTTCCCACGTGGTCAGTACAATACGAACATATAATTTATGTATTTTATAGTTGAAACTGCCAAAAAAATTCATATTTTGCTATAACGCTGTATTTTATTTTTAAACATAGCTATGGTCCTTCGAGCCGGATATGAATCCGCGACCTTTGGATACATATATATAAATAAATAGATAATCTAACCTGGGAACATTTAGCAACCGAAAGGTACCGCAGCGCTGGGCCAAGCTTGGCGAGCTCGTACAACCCAAAGTCGGTCACCCCGATGCAGTCTGACACGCTCAACTCCTTCAAAGCGCAATACGACGGGATCCATCTTACTCCCGCATCTGAAACACAGATTGTTTGAAACTATGAGTGCAGTAGGATAGGGTATATACCCACAGGGATTCCTTGTTTATTTATATTATTATTCCTTGTATAATAGTAGTATTATATATCGTATTAGTGTAAAAAATTACCTACTTCTGGTATATTCCAAAAGCAATAATATTATTTTATTTTACACAAAATCATTTTTAACATATTTATTTTTGATACATAATTCGAAATATAGTCTCATAAAAGTAAAAAACGTGTGAACAATCTGTGTTATGTGGATACCTGTCAAAGAACTGCACCTAGTAACTTAGTGCAGTGCATTCAATCAATATCAATATCAATATTAGCCCGCGGCAGTCCACTGCTGGACATAGGCCTCACCCAAGGCACGCCACCTAGCCCGATCTTCGGCTACACGCATCCAGTCTCTGCCAGCCGCCTTGCGCAGATCGTCGCTCCATCTAGCAGGAGGACGTCCCACACTACGTTTGCCGAGTCGCGGTCTCCACTCCAGCACTCGTCTACTCCAACGATTGTCGGTTCTCCGACAAACGTGTCCAGCCCATTGCCACTTCAGTCTGCTAACTTGAAGAGCAATGTCGGTGACTCTGGTTTTCCGGCGAATTTCTTCATTTCGAATTCTGTCCACCAGAGAAACCCCGACGAGGAGACGGACTGTCAGTGTCCACGTCTCGGCACCGTAAGAGAGTACGGGCAGGACGCACTGGTTGAAGACTTTTGTCTTCAGACTTTGTGGTATGGGCGACGAGAAGACTTGACGGAATTTCCTGAACGCTGCCCAGCTCAGCTGTATCCTTCTGTCGGCTTCTTTCTCGAAATTGTCTCCGTCGAATCGCACTATTTGGCCTAGGTAGACATATTCCTGGACAACTTCGAGAACTTCGCCATCGATCGTGGTCGGTTCTGGCTCAATATGTTGGTTTACCATTATAAATGAATTTTTAATTTAAACAAAATATTTAAAAAACTATTTTTAATAAAAAATGTTCGATCAAACGTTACTTTTTATAATGTGAACTTGACCAAAGTATTGGTTTTTTTTTTAATCGAGAAAAAGAACATCTGTATATTTTAATTAAATGAATTATAAAATAAATAATGTTATTGTGTTGTTGTTTCATATGGCAAATACGGATACGGATACGGATACGTATCTACTTTTCTATGTTTCTACAACTTCATTTGCCTTTCTATAGATGGCGTTATAGACAATAAAAAATAAGAATGTGCCCGAATATCTTTTTTATGTCTTTGTCAATTAATTAAAGAAGTACAAATCATTTTCTAACACGCATTCTCTCCAATATACTTCAATAGATGATAATCAATAATCATTTATTACTTTCCTCAAATAATGTTTCGATTTATGGAAGTGTTAATGAAATAAATATCTTCTAATCATTATTATTTCTCTCACACCCATAAAATAAATTATTATATCCATTACCACTTATAAAAGGAAAGTCAAGGATGAATAACATCTACTTGCAATACAAAATAAAGATAACATATGTTAGAACCTAAAAAAACATTTGAACGTATCAACAATCAAAAGGAGAATGAAAAATTAAGATAATTAATATCTATACACTATTTCAATATATGATATTTATACTATTATTTTAAAATTAATCCTGAGGTATGGATTATGGATGTAAGGATTTGTATTACTGTTCTCTATATTATTAAACAAAAATAATAAATAATCACCAAAAAAATGTCACACACACTCTTCAACATCTTATTATCTTTCGTTTTAAACCGTTCTGGGTCTGTTCATTTGGGCTACCTACTAAATGACTTTCGTGAGCACATATAAGACTATAAGAAACACCTGAATTTGTTTATACAGTCCAAATATATTCCATTGTTTGGCACAAAGCCACCCAATCGGAAGGCCTCTTGCGTCTATGCCCTGCGCATCACAAGACGTTTATTATTACAGACATTTCTAGAACCCATTTTGGATTAGACAACTTTTTGACCGTGATAATTAAAACGTTCTTCTGCAAAAATTTAAAATCCTTAATAATGTTGTACGAAGACAAAACCGTAGTAACTTGCTAAGGTAAAAATAAATGTTATAAGGCGAGAAAAACGAGGGTGGTCTTAAAGAATTGCATTAGCGTAAGGACTTGTATGGATGCGTAGGTCGGTAAAGTTCACCGCGTCATAAATCATCACCTGTAACGCTGTCCGCGGATAAATCACTGTTATTATATTTGCATCTCAGCGGCCATTAGGCACGCTGGCAACTTAGCTATTAAATATCAATACAAGACTGTCATTAGCGCATATTGCTGTCTCGCTAGATTGCCTTCATTTAATATTACAACTTTATAAGGAACTTATAACCGAAGACCGATTTAAATGTTGTGCCTAGACAAGAATTGAGTCACTTTATACAATTTTTATTATTTATAAACACCTTCATCTGGATTCAGCATAATTTTTTTAGTAAAATTCACAACTATATCGACTTCATTCGTACTTTTTGAGTTTTCTACTAGGAATCCTTGGTTAAGTAACAAAGTTAATAAACATAGGTTGTCCGATTGCAGAATTAGGTATTCAAAAATAAATAGTAACTACAAATAAAGATAAAATTTAATTACTGTTAAGATGAAGAGAAGTGCGCGAAGGCATGATGTTCTCTCAATATTAGGAGAAAATAATCAGTAAGCATACGTTTACGGATTATTCAACCTACAAGTATAACCTAATTCTGTTATAAGACACCCTATATACATATGTACGATACCATACATATGTATGGCCCATTTTTAAGGTGGATGTTGCCTAAACCGCCTTGAACAAAGTATTGAGTTGAGATAGAGTCTGTTCTCCCAATTCGCCTATCAAGTCTACAACCTCCATAATCGAGGTTCGGACTGCGGAAAAGGGGGAGCAAAAAACTCGCCGACCGACATCTGAACCTCAAGGTGGTGTATATATATCCCCAAAGTAGGAAGGGGTTGGGGAGTCCATCTCCACTCCCACTATGAGATTGGCCCCTAAAAAGGGACAGCGCGGTCGGGACTGCGGTAGCATCCGCCACCGTTTCCCTTAATTCTGACAAGTGGCGCAGAGAGCTTTATAAAAAAAAATAAGCTTCTGTTCGTTCAGAAATGGGAAGACGCCGTGCTCAGCAATGGACGTACATATACACACATACATGTGAAGTTTTAAGTCATAAAATACAATTAATTATACACATTCATAATAGTTACGATGGTTTTAATTACATGTTTCTCATAAAACGCTTAACGTGCAAATTAAAAACTTAAGTGAATTTAATCAAGCATTAATAATGGTCGAACATTAACTGTAATAACGATATTTCAAATAACAAAGTTTTCTGCTCCTTCGGAAACTGATTTAACTTTTACTTTTCGTTTTTCGTTCCAAAAGTTTTAATTTGAAATTTCTTTAGTAAAATTTACACCAAATATCGATAGTGAAAAGCTTTCTTTTTAATGTTATTTTATTTGGCAGAATATTTGGAAGTAGACTACTGGGAACAAACAGTAAAAACGGACTCAATGGTCGCGGATTCGATCCCCGCATCGGAATAAATATATGTACGGCCTATAGATATTTATTTCGAGCGTGGTTCCCGCCAATCCATGTTGGACAAGCGTCCGTTCCTCCAGAAATGGAGAGGCCCGTGCTCAACATTGGAACAATATATGTCCCACTGTTGGGCATTAAGATGTTAAAAAATATATAAATTTTATCTATCTGAAAATTTTCTTAGTGGTATTTTTAACTACATATGTCAAATTATATAATGTCGAACGATTGGCTCAGTGGCGGGGCCCCCTGCCCACGGAGTCAATGATCGCAGGTTCGATCTCCGCATTGGAATAAATATATGTATGGCTTACAGATATTTATTTCAAGTCTGGTACCGATCCGCTCTGGACAAGCGTGAAGGATTAACGTCCGTTCCTCCAGAAATGAAAAGGCCCGTGACCAGCTGTGGGACATATATGGACTGTGAAAAAAAAATGACAAATACACGTCTCCATTTGCTTAAAAAGGGTTACAAAGCTTTTTCTTAATATATATAAATATTTAGAGATTACTAACCCGTGACTAGAGTGCACCGTCGAAGATAAAAGTACTGCAGAGAGGGGCATGTATGGAGCAATGCACAGAGGCCGGCGTCGCTTACAGAATTGCAGTCCGTTAAGTCTACGTACTCCACAGGAGGCCTTCGAGACGCCAGTCGACTCTCCAGCCACGCCCAGTCTGGCCAGTCCACATTTGGACAACCTGGAATATTCAATATTTGTTTTTGTTCTTACATAGTTCGAAAACCAAGGAAAAATTATTTTATCACTTCAACTATTATTGTACAAACCAGTGTTAAGCACGTCCCAAAAGTTAAACACTGTTTTCCACGAAAGAGTTTTTATTACTAAATTGTGAGTGTTTTTGAGATGAAACATAAAATGTCAATTTCTTAGTCGACCCTCAGCGCCATTTATATCCAAAAATTATATTATGAGTAAAGTGTATGGATACGCAACGCCTAAAAACCTCTTGCAACGTTGGCGCAAAGACCGGGAGGCGGTCATAGGTCCGAGTAGAGGGGTTCAACCCCGAGGCTCGCTCCTACACCCCTACAAGTAGATGTCCCTGATTGATTGATTGACTGTTCTAGATAACGTATAAAAAATATAGGGTGTCCGATAGCAGAACTAGGTTATAGGTCGAATAATCAGTAAACGCATGCTTACTGATTCTGCCAACACCGAGAGAACATCCTGCCCGATGACTACCTCAGCTCTATAAAAAATATAATTCGCAAGTTTAACGGCATCCCCACCCATATCACTAGTTCAGCGAGTGGCACAGAATGCTGTGGCTAGATTCCAAGAATATGCCTGAATGGCGGTCTACAATTTGGCAAAATAATTTTAAAAAATATAACCTTACTTTCCTTCTTCGTAAAAGTTATTGAATTTTATTTATATTTTTTTATAGTTTTTTTATTGTTTGAAAACCTAATTATGCTACCGGACACCTGTATTCATGTTCTAAATTCAAAAAATAATACACAGAAGACACTGATTCATACGAAAAAATCTTTTTAAATAAAAGTCTTATTTCCCGCTGTGCGGTTGGCGGCAAAGAATATTTGACCAAGATTTCAATTCTTCCAATGTCATTCGACAGCCACTGGCCATATTGGGACGGCTATATTCTACACCTTAATTTTCTTCGCAGCTATTTTATGGGCTACTTCTCTCTATTTCTGGGGGAAACTGGCATTAACCCAACACGCTGGTTCAAGACAGATTAGCGTAGTACCCAGACCCGAAATTGATAGGACTTGTAAACCATATATATAAGGTGGTACTATCGCCACTTAGACAATCAGTTCATCAATATTTACTTGAAACACTTAAAATGATTTTCATACTTTTACTCTTGACCCCCATTAATTGCATATTTCACGAACTAAAAGCATACACTTATTTTTTGCACGGCGCTTCATATCGCTTTCAGTTTATATTATCGTGCTAAAAGATCGATGCAGCGTTTCAAATTGATTTCGAGGTAAGTCACGATCGCGTTGTAAGTCCACGTAATAACAGTAATACTGTAAGACTAGGGTAACCATTGGTACGAATAAAGAAAGATAATAAAAGAGTCTACGTTAATCAAAGAAAACAACGGATAACATAAGAACATATCTAATGTGAAAATTGCTTTTCTAAGATCCCATTTTTATCTTTTTATCCGTTCATCTATTTACTTCCATATCTGTATGACTAAATCTATTTTAATAAGAGAATTAAAAAGTGAATTTTTAGACTCTTATGTCGGTGAAAGTTAGAAATATATTGATATTTATTATTTTATTTGGTATTTGGTATCCGATTGGGCATTTGATTCTAAATATGATGGAGGAAAAATTTAATGAGGAAGCGAAAGTAGAAGACCAAGGAAACCTAATAAAACTTGGAGCAAGGTTGGAGACGCTAGCCTTAGATGGAGGAAAACTCTTTATTTATGGATGATTCAATTTTATTTCAAAGTATTTTATGGCATTTTCATTATTATAAACGGTGCTTAAAATAATATTTAAGATGTAAATTATTAAAAAAAATGTACACCCTACAATTCGCTATGCACGTAAGTCTTCGTAAAATAATTATACGAAATGGGGAGGTTTGAGTATTCTTTGGGGAAAATATCTAATATCGACTATCTTTGAAAATATTAAATATTTTGATGTACATACATAATTATATTATACATAATATTTTGATGTACATATAGTCACGCCTGGTTCCCGTAGGGGTAGACAGAGACCACAGACCTACATCTGCTACGATCCCAGCACACTTTTTTGCTTCATCCACACTCATCACTCTGTTCATACAAGTTCGTTTCGAGTACAAATTGATGTACATACTTGACATATTTCTCTTTTTACACCATTATTTCATTTTTATTGTTCAGTCATACAATACTAAGGAAAGGAGTAACAAAATGTATGAAGTAAATGCTTATCTTCTGCTTAATCGAACGTAGTAATTGACATTGCAATATATTTTTTTTTAGTATCAAAATCGCTAAACGCTTTCCTACCAAAGCATATTTGTCTTAATATCCGTACTGGAAGTCATAAAACGAATTACTTTTGGAATTCGCCAGTAACTGTTTCTTATAAATTATAGTAAATGAGAAACATTGTATGCCTTTTTTGGACCGAAAGCTCATAAACGCAAATAGCTTTGTATAAGTTATGTTCATTGGCCACAACCGAATAGGCTCGTTCTGTTTTAACAACGGCAACTAGCTTTCAATGTAGTTAACGATCTATACTAGCCATATATTCAGACAAATATTTTCATATATGTGTGTACTAAATTAATATTACTAACATAAATATGTTTAAAATATCAAAAAATAACATAATGATGAAGATTGTATTTCGAACTGGTCGATAACATTTTTCGAATTTAAACTAATGTAACCACACCTTTAAATAAAAAATAATAATATATTATTATTTTCTCTTAGTTATTCTTATTAAAATAAATAATTTTATTATCATAAATTGATTGTAAAGATCGAAAAGTTATTATACGAAAGTATTATATTACAATAGTTTAATTTCCATTGATATTTCTTTCAGATAAAAAATATTTTTAAAATGAATTCAAAATAATGTGTTTTAAAAAATATACATACAAATTACAAAAATATATAATTAATATTAACAATAATTTACCCGTCAGGTCAATATGCCTTAAGTCGACGAGATCTGTTATTATAGGAGCTAAGGCCCTCGCATCCATGGTGTTGGAGCCAGTGATTGCAAGGTGGGTCAGGTTTCTGAACGTCGCTGCTAATAGCTGGGCTCCGGCGACAGTTACCTAGGCAAACAAAAATCATATATTTATGTCAAAATTGTCCATACATAATCTTTCAGATTTTCGTTTCTTTGATGGCAATTAGTTATTACTATTATGTCAGTGTCAAGTAAAATACAATAATATCCAATCTCTTGAAATGTTACAAATCAGCTTATCACATTACGTCATGATAAAATAGTGGCTATTCTACCAAAACCTTCTATGGACTTTTTCAGTCAACTTAAAAAGTCACGATACACACATTTATTTCATATCACTTCAGTTATAAGCCTTAATTGAACTATATTGTATAATACGCCACCACAATGAAACAATATAAATGATAATAAAATAAGATTATATAAATGAAATAAAAACACAACATCACTGATGTCAGTTGGCGGGAAAAGTCAATCTTTCAGATTTATTTTAATGTTTGTATTATTAATGACTACTGAAATACTGTTTTATTATAACTATATAACTGATAATTAGTTATAACTACTCTGTCAGTGTCAAGTAAAGAATAATAACATCAAGTATCTTAAATATAGGAATAAAGAAGGAAAGACGAAACCGTAGACCGTGTGGGCTGACTTCGTCTTTGAAGAGCGAGCGTAAGATCTTTACTATTGACACGAGTGCGTTAATCACTGATATATCAGTCATTTTATCATTATCTTGAGCCTGCGGTAGTTCATTACTGGACCACAAATATCATATTATTATGTCAAACAAATATCATATTAGGCATCCAGTTTCTGCCAGGCGCCTTATAAAAAAAAGCGTTCCACGTCTTGTTTATGGAACTAAAAAACACCTGTCACCACAAGAAGACGTGTCATCTAAGGTAAAACAATAATCATTGCCCATGGATATCTGCAACAACTTTCAGAAAATTTTCGATCTCATTTTGACTGGCTGCCTATTCGCCAACGCAGAGACGTTAGAATAATCTGCACCATTTTCACAATTTTAAACGATCCTTTTGCTCCAGTATATCTGAAATCAATATTCCAATACCTAGTAATATCTATCCCCGTTCTACGGATAATCTAAAACTTCTTACTCCTTCACACCGCACTGGCTTTATCTCTAAATCTTTCGCCTTAACGGCTATAACACTCCGTAACGAAATTCCTCTTGACATTAAAAAAGCCTCAAAGACAAATTCATTTTTAAAATCAAAGTCTGGCAGTTTTTGAAGACCTGTTCATAAGAATAAGAGTATTTGGAGCAAGGTGAATTTTTTTTTTAATTTTTTCTTTTATTATTTATTTTCTCGTGAGTTAGTGTGTGCGCGCGCAGGTAGCAAATGCCCAATAGCATTAAGACCGCGTGATGTACATATTGTACAAAAAGATTAAAACAATTAAAAATGTGAACTGTTTATAAAAAAAAATTATCACTATTTCCCTTTCTTTTACAATCTATAATATATATATCTCACTGGTAGACAAAGCCCACCCATCACTGAAGAAACAGACATTACTCACCACGCTCGTCCAATGTGGACTTAAGAGGTAATCAGACTCGGAATAAATATCTGTAGAACCCGCGACCATTGACTCCGTAGACGGCAGCCCCGGCATTGAGCCAATTAGTCGTCATTCCTTTACGTGCAACCAATTTTAAAATATTTTTATTTCTCCCAAGAACCGAGATTGTGAAAACCGGTCAGAACAAATTGCTTTTATCTATAACTAATCAGCAACATACAAAAGCAACGCTTAGCCATTATTTCACATTATCAATAGTATAAATCTCGTGTGCATTAGTGTAGTCGGGGACGCATGGAATAACAGGCCCATTAGCATCTCGGCTTGTAAACCGACGCGCGCAGGACAACGTGACTGCGATACCGTTATTCTAACAAAGGATACATTTCTGATTTAATACACTCCATATAAACATTCATTGTTAGAATTCCTTTTGGTTGAATCAACTAACAGGTCAATAGTATTTTGACGGGTAGGTATTTAATTTTTTTTTTACTTGCAGAGCAGTGGTAAACAATCACCGCTGCCGACAGAAACGGCCAAACAAATAATATATGTATTAAATCAGTTGTGTATGAATAATAATTTAATATGTATATGTTATTTAGTATGTACTATGAAATAATGTGTAATAGATGGATATATTTTTTATTGTACACCAAAAATAGTTATACAGTTATTGACTGTAATATTGATATACAAACAGGGGTCTTACAACCGTAAGATGAACTGGATGGATGGATTTTAAAAAGATAATTTGATGTAGGTTGGTGATACATTATCGTTAGGACAATAGAAAAAAAATAAAAAAATGTGCTACTACAGAATAAAAGAAACTTATCTCTCTGTGTATTAATTGCTCGCGGCTCCTTCAAGAAGATGAAACGTGTTCTCTGTATTCGTTATCTCAAACTTTCCTTGTGCATTAGAAAGGTTTGTTACTACTACATCTGAACCGTCCTTCTATAATAATTTGAGGCTTGGACGTTTAAAGGAAATTCAATCTTCGATCAAAAACCTGTACACATGCATGCGAAATAGATTCGGATGCTATAAATATATGTATATATACAGTCGACTCTCGATAAAAGTTAAGGGGACCTTTCTAATACTTCGAATTACTAAGAATCCTTAATGTTGAGAGGTTTGTAATACTAAGACGAAAACAAAAAAGTTGAATTACTGAAAGTAATATTTATTGAAATGTTAAAATGTAGTATTTATTGAAACATACCAATAACATTATGTACATATTTTCCACATGTCCATATTTCGATTTGTCAAGTGTTTGCGTGAAATAATTTCGAATTACGGCGTGTTTTTGATAATTATGGATTGTTTTTTTTTTTCTTCGAAATACCGAATGTACCAAAAACCATTGAAATTATTTAATTTAACGAGTTTTGCTAGGGAACCATCAATTACTGAATTGGGCAATGGCTGATATTGTAAGATAAAAACTCACATTTTTTTTGTATATATTCACGCCTTTTGGCAGAGCTCCATCCGCTACCATTCATCGCAGCGAAACGGCTCTCCATTGGTCGCTTCTCACCCTCGTGAGAATCAGGACGTGACGGGTGGCGAACCACGTCGCCGTCATTTTCAACAAATTAGGTATTAAATTCGTCTTAGTGAATCCATACATATACATACATACATATCGTTACGCCTGTCTCCCATAGGGGTAGGCAGAGGCCACAGATCTCCATCTGCTACGATCTCAACATACTTCCCTTGCTTTCTCCACACTGGTTATTCTCCTCATGCAAGCCCGCCGATTAAGGGTATTATAAAATAAAAAAAACAATAGCAGTTCAAAGTTACCGGGCAGGCCTTCGAGCGCCACTCCCTGAGTGCGGCCGCGCAGGGACCGGCGCGGGCCCCGGCGCAGCGGGCGGCCACCTCCAGCGGCCCGGCCGCGCGCACCCTCCGCCACGGCTCGGGGCGCGCGAGCAGCCGCGACGCGAACCGCGCCCAACGCCGGCACACCCGCGACATGCGACACAGATCCGACACCTGCATACAAACGTGTTACAAAATATAATTAACTAGCTTCTGCCCGCGGTTTCGCTCGCGTAGAATGTGGTCTGCCACATTAAGTTTCGTGACAGATCATTTTATTATAAATAAATATATTTTTTTTGGATTATATTATTAATGGAGTCAGGCATTACTTTGCGGAAATCCATCACTATATGGACAGTCAATAGTTTTACTTAGCTAAGATCCGCGACAAGCAAAACAGTAACAGAAAATTAATAATGTGTGTTTTTCTGTTGGGTTAAGTGGATTTATTTGGAACTTAAACCGAAAACTTACCGAAATTCGGCCATCAATTCTCCACCCACCAACCACTATACACAACACCAAACACACATTATCACTTTTCCATCTTGTAAACGACACGTGTTTCGCCCCAACATGAGGCATCTTCAGGTATAGTAGACTCTACGGAAGACAACCGAAAAGTCACTTTTCGGTTGTCTTCCGTAAAACTTTTGACTGTCCATATATTTTTTTTGTACTTAATTTATGGTTCACAATTAATTAAATATATAACAGAAATAAATACATATTAACTCAAAACTTACCTCTAAATATGAAAGGATTTTCATCCATAAGGCATCGCTAAGCGTATTATCCCGCCGCCTTCTCGGCGGCCCACAGTCAGCTAGCGTGTGGTAACCCTGGTCTAAGCTCAACTCGCTTAGATCAGCGGCGAGGGAGATAGCCGGCTCTGGTGGGGGTGGGGGACGTCTACGCGCTCCACCACACACCCCTGGGGCTGAGCAGCTCCCGGTAGACATAATGCTGTCAGCCTGCGAACAACGAACGCCAAAGTTAACTCTTCTCTTTTTCGATGTAAAACATATTATCGCAGGGTATGGGAGTGAAATCGTAGATCGAGACGTCATCTAGGTTCAGGCTATGCTCTCCTCCACTAGACTCTATACAAAGTCACTTACACGTGGCCATCAGCATACGGTAGAGACCGAGCCGTCGTTAATGTTTCACATTTACCAAGCTTCCCATGAATTTTCTCTTTTTTTTTATCAAATATTAAATAATATATGTATATAACGACTGTAAAGTTCTGAAATGACATTATCCTAAGCCTCTAAAAAATATCTTTTCAAACTTAAAGTCCGGGAATTTGTTAATTCCTATTCACAGGTATGAGATTACACGCTGCAAAGTGAATATTTTTTTCGTATACATGCGTTATTGGCAACAACAAGTAACAAACAAGATACAAAACAAAATGTTAATTAAACAAAAATAAAAATAGTCTCTAAATACTCTTTGAATCGTGAATTCAGTTGCCGACGAATAAGTCTATCTGTTCATTAAGGGAAATTAGGTTATATATATAATATTATATATAATTTTCATATAGGACCTTTTCAGTTAGATCTCACAAACGTAGGTATAAAACACCGGAAAGATGTCTCAGCAGATAAAATTTTACATTCCGTTACCCGAATTAACATAATTTAAAATTTTGCAAGAAGGCGAGACTTTTTTTGACACTTCGTTTCTAAAAAGTATAAATAAACGTCCTGCGCCAGACCATAATTTCACTTCATAGTGAAAAAAAATAACATTTGATATTAAATAAATTTAAATTATTTTATGTTACCATTATTTATAATCCATAATTCAAAGGTGCCAACCATTACATGTAAAGGCCATGCAATACACACCAACAAATAAACTTAGATGTCGCGGAATCAATTGGTTGCAAATAACGCCACACAAAGGCGGTGACCTTTGGTGAAGTGCTATATGCCATTAAGACCTCCATAGATGTGTCTAACTTACCATAAATTCAGTCAATAAAGACAGAATTATTATTCTTGTATGTTTGAACATGATAATAAAAATTCTAAATACGCATTTCCTAGACATAAAATTTATTATTTTGTATTTCCAAGTTGCTTTTTTTCTTCCCACAGGTGAATGAGGTGAATACAGAAGCAAACACCAGTGACAAGATGTAGTTTTTTTTTATTTAACAGCCCATATATGTCCCACTGCTGAGCAGGGGCCTCTCCATTTCTGGAGGAACGGACGTTAACCCACCACGCTTGTCCAATGCGGACTGGCAAGGATACCAGACTCGGAATAAATATTTGTAATCCATACATATATTTATTCCGATGCGGGGATCGAACCCGCGACCATTGACTCCGCGGGCGGAGGGCCCCACCACTGAGCCAATAGGTCATCAAGTATTTCTAGATGTAGTATCTGTCCTAAAATAAAATCTACGATCTTCAATCCATTCACCAATCCCCAATTCGGAGTCAATAGTTAAGAGTTCGATTTGAGTATCGAGATAAATAACTGTATGGCTTGCAAGTATTATATATATTTTTTCTGCGTTCGTGTACCCAGCCAATTCGCTTTGAACAAGCACGGTGGGTGGGCTCAGCTGTGGAAATAATCTTGGTTGGAATTACGGCTACACTCCATTTTGAGTAAGTCCAATGTCCACGAGTGGATTGTTACTATTTTATTGACGATGGTGATGATCATCATTTCATTGACGATGATGGTGATCACCATCAATAAAATAGTAACAGTATGATCATTGCCCTAACCAGAGCGAACACAGGAAAAATAAATATAATAAGGAATATTATAATACATATTGTAGAATATATATAACCATAAGCGGGTATTATGTACGTATATAATACCCGCTTATGGTGGTATTAACAAGTGAGAGTACTGGTAACTTCTTTCCACGCACAGCTTCTCTATGAAACCAGCTAGTTTCAGAGGTATTTGCGAACCAATACTACATTGGAATTTAAAAAACAAGCCTACAATTTTTTCCAAGACACGACAATGCTTCTACAATGCTTATAGTGTGATAGGTGATAGAGATACGGATGGAGTTCACTGTTTTCCACCAGACGACACGTATGCTCGTTTGCCTTTCTATCTCATAAATAAACATGCGGGATCTAAAATGTTAAAAAAATATAAATGTACATTATGTAACTGCACATAATGTGACTGTTTCAAATATATGAAAATTTAATGCATATTCACGCTCTTGACCTTGAGAATTTGCAGACATGCTTTATCTATGACTAATATTAGTAGTAATGCTTTTGCATACTAAATCACCTATTGTCTAACATTATAATCACATTACATTCATTTATGTACTACCAACTCACTTTATCTGGAATATTTTCATCAGATTGATGCGATAGATAGATTCGTTAAATAAATTATAACTGCACGCACACAAACATGTTTCCACTTTATTACTTTTTTATTTTTTGTTTGTGGCGTCAACTGATACGTTTTTGCCAGTAACCAAAAGATTGCGAAACTAATTTACGGCAAAGGAAAATCTTTATGTATTATAATTTACGGAAAAGGAGAATATTTATAAATAAAAGTATAAGTTAGACAGGTGTATTCGATAATACAAAGCTGTATTTGTATTTTCAATTAATTTACTTTAGTTGGAGTAAAGCAGATTACTTATGAATGATAGAACCTTAGTCAACCTAAGAAGTTTTTAAAAGATGTTTTTTATTAATAACAAAAGTCTACTACAATAAAATGTTTAAGTAACTAATTAAACAGTTTTTAGCAACATTGATATTTTCTATCCGATGCAAATAATGCAAAAATAATAATGCTTCTGTACCCTGAGAGCAGAGTGCGGTTATCAGATTTTTGGACTTCAGCTCAGGCGGTACTACTTTGGGAATACAAGGCTTTGGCTTCCTTGTTCAATTCATTCATCTCTCCTGTACCTATTAAAACACCACGCTAGTACCATGCGGGGTCATCCAAACTAAGTAACATATCGGAATAAGTACCTGTAGGCCACACACACACACACACATATATATATATATATATATATATATATATATATATATATATATATATATATATATATATATATATATATATATATATATATATATATATATATATATATATATGTGTGTGTGTGTGTGTGTGTGTGTGTGTGTGTGTGTGTGTGTGTGTGTGGCCTACAGGTACTTATTCCGATATGTTACTTAGTTTGGATGTCCCCGCATTGTACTAGCGTGGTGTTTTATATTTATATATATATTCCGATGCGGAAATTGAACCTATTTGAAAGTGGTAACTTCGTAACTAAGTCAAAGTATATAAAAATGATATAAAATGCTGTCAGTCATCATATAAGTATATAAAATAATATGTCAGTCCACAATCTTGCGTAAAACATGTCTATGGATCTCACGAATTCCAAAGTTAACTCTATTAACAAAACTAGCCACTTATAAAGCTGTCAAGTTGGAATTGTTTCACTTATAGAGGGAGCCACAGTCATTACTACCACCACTTTAATTAGCACATATATATTTGGATTCGCACATATATTTTTGCTGGTAGCCTATTTATTATATTGACTTTTACAGCTTTATCGGATACTGTGCTCGGGTAAAATAAAATACGTGGGAATCTGCGCACACCGCACATTTCATCGGCCTTACGCCGCATCGGACGGACAGATATATTTGATAATTTTTATTTATTTACAAGAGTGAGCGGAACGCAAGCTTATTGTATATTATAATAATTGTTTTATGTGGCAGCGCCATCTACCTTCAACTATAAATAACAACAATAACCTAAATAGTTGTAATTTACCATTCAATTAACATTAATAACAAGTAAACGATGAAGGTAGACTATTGTTTGCAGCTAAACAAAATCTTGTTGACCTTAATCTGCTTTAGAGTTATTTAATAACAATGGATGAATAAATCAAACAAGTATGCAATCCTTAAGAATAGTTTATCATCCGTTTAAATGTTCTATTATTACTAGAATTGTTATAAAACATTCTTACTATGCTTATTTGTTAACAAAATACAGTTCACTTCAATAGTCAATTGATATAATTAATCCCAAAACTTTAGATCGTAAAAATCCCTAGCCAATTGAACTATGGCTGCTTGATTGTAAGAAACCACTGTCGCGTATGGATATATGTATGTATTCCCAGTGGCATTCTATATGCATTGTCTGCCGCTATAAATCATTAGAATTGTGGAGGAAGGAGATGGAAATAAGGAAAAGCTCCCTCTTGGTTGTACCTCCGATTTTTAACGTTTACCGAATGAATAGTTATGGCAAAGGTCACAAATACGTAGGCTTACTAAGTAAGCGTAATAAAGACACTCCAGGACATTAATAAATTACAGTCAAAAACATGAAAATTTTTTTTTAATAAATAAACTTTAGTATGTAAAAACAACCGCTTGATTAATATAAGTTGCTATAGAAAGGTTCTGTGTTGAAAATTCGTTCAAAGGCTGAAGTTTATTTGAAATAAAATCATTGTATATATGTGTGTCTATTTTTTTCCACACCCCATATATGTCCCACAGCTGATCACGGGCTCTCCATTTCTGGAGGAACGGACTTTAACCCACCATGTCCAATGCGGATTGGCGAGGTTACCAGACTCGGAATAAATATCTATAGGCCATACATATATTTATTCCGATGCGGAAATTGAATCAACGACCATTGCTCCGTGAGGGGCCGGCCACTGAGCCAATTAATTGTCAATGTGTGTATATAGTGTATCATTATAATCATTAGCAGCACATGGAAGTCCACTGCTGGACATAAGCCTCACCCAAGGCGCGCCAACTATTCCGATCTTCGGCTTTCTACACGGACAGGCATCGGCCATTGGCGTTAGGCGGAAAAAAATGAAAGGAGTGCATCTTGTTCGATATATAATTCGTAAAGAGCTTAATTTCATGCTAGTACAATGCTGGTACAGTAAACTCGTTAAGTGATAACTTTTGCATCCCTTATACGAGGGTCCTTACTTTACGAGCTTAGTTATAACTGGCAGCTTCGATTTGTTATTTAGTTATATAAACCAGACGAAAAAGATGACGCTATTACACATTGTAACAACAATAGTTGAATGCACTAGCAATATATTCCCGTCTATATCGAATCTTGTACATTTGTTACTGAATAACGGGTGTTCAATCATATTGCTAGTTCCTCACAGCCGCAGTGCGGTTTTCAACGATACGTTCGTGGATGGAAGCTTGTACTAGTCGTGAGTTGTTAACTACTCATAGTAATACTATGGTGTTCCATTTACATGATTAAACTTCCTCATAGCGTTATATCCATCAAATTATATTTTATATAGCTTTCAAAGTTCATGAGTTCATATTATATTGTGTTCATATTGTGAATGTAAAAAGTGGATGCTTGAAGTCAAAGGTCGCTAACGCGTTTTGTAAGAAGTCCATGTCAGGAATTCTTAAATTAGAATTTTTTTTTAAATGATTTTAACAGAACCACGTTGCAGACGAATACTTTGTCAAGAAGGTCATAATATTGGTCTATTACATGAATGGGCTGGCTCGCCCAAGTACCACACTCCGTAGAAAACTGGCGTCTGAGTGGTAGCTTACCTACCGCCCGTACGGTGAGCGGCCGAATTCCGGAGGCTAAACACCCTCCCCCTCCCTTTACCCATCCCCTCCCACTCCCATAATGACACTTTCTTTAAAGGTCGGCAACGCTTCCGCACTGCCTATAGCGCTGCGGAAGTCTATGGACGGCGTTGATTGCTTTCCATCAAGTGACACGCCTGCTCGTTCACCTTCATATCCCATAAAAAATATAACATTCAAAGATCATGAGGTATTATATATTATAATATTATGTGCATCTGGCAAAAAGTGGATGCTTGAAGTCAAAGGTCGCGAACGCGTTTTGTAGGAAGTGCATGTCCAGCATTCTTAAATTTTAACTTTTTTATTACATGACATTAATTATTTGTCTGCGATTCAACAACGAAATTGAAGAGCTCGTCACCTATACCAAAACAAATTTAAGAGACAAAGGCGCATAACCTCTGATAGCTGGATCATCTAGAGGGGAGAGAGATAAGAGAGGATCGCACAACTTCATATCTAGTGGCCTGTTCTCGTATCGGAGACAAACACAATCTTTGGAACGTTAAGACGGCGAAGTTAATAAGGTAACCTATTTTTTTATTTTTTTTATATATATTCACGCCTATCCCCCGCAGTGGTTGGCAGAGACTACAGAGCTCCATCCGCTGCCATTCATCGCAGCGAAACGGCTCGTCATTGGTCGCTTTTCGCCCTCGTGAGAATCAGGACGTGACGGGTGGCGAACCACGTCGCCGTCATTTTCGACAAAGTAGGTATATTAAATTCGTCTTTAGTGAATCCCACAAGCCGCAAGGGAGGATGGAGGTCAGCCCCAGCAGAACCCTGCATGCTGAGGTAAGGCACCATAGTTCCCGGGGGAGCCCGACCCCGAGACGATCGGCACGCTTACGACTAGGCTCGCCCCTAGCCACGCATCCATTAGCACGGCAGACCGTGGATTGGCGGAGAGGAAGGGAAAGGATAGAGAAGAAAGGAAGGGGCAGGAAAGGAAATGCATATTGGGGGGGTTACCAGACTCGGAATAAACATTTTAAAATACATATAAATATTTATTCCGATGCGGGAATCGAACCCGCGACCATTGACTCCGCGAGTGGAGGGCCCCGCCACTGAGCCAATCGGTCGTAAGGTAACCTAAAAGGATCATATATGCTGGATGCTATTTAAATGCCTTAAATATTTGCAAAACTCAGAAGCAGGGAATGAAGAAAAGATTTGTACTCTTGCCTGTACAAATCCTTTCTTCATTCCCTTTCTGTACGAATACCTGTACAAATAGAACGATTTTATTCGCGATGCGATTGTATAAAAATTAAATTGGACACTACAACATATTGGATATGGACAAATTATCCCACAAGAAAGAGTGCACCTGATATATACATACTTGCAGTTGTATATAGCGTATATAAACATTTGAAGTGGGAACCGTTTTGGCAAATTCCACCCCACTAGATGCACCGACGATGTGCGTGGAATGACAGAAGATCCGACTAGATAGGTACACATACAAACGATTACTAACAAATTACGATATTATAGTTGGTAATTTAATTTTTGATTCACAAAAACCACTCTGAATGGCTCCATTATTTAAGAAAAAGATTTATCACTAAATATCTTTTTAAGTCCCACACAAAGACGACAAATATAAATGAGACTACATTCGCAATTGCTTTCCTAAAATTGAATTCAAACGAACGGACCTCAATGTAGACCATTAGTAGAAATGGAATTAGTCGTTGGTCATTAAGCTCCGAGACTTAGGATCACCTAAATTAAATTATTTTCAGAATGAATGTAGGGATTTAATCAATTCATAATAATAAACTTAAATCTTCTATAATTAAAAAAATCTACCGCCTAATTAGAGTCAACAGTCGCGGGTTTTATTGTCACATCTAAATATAGAATATATAACATATAAGGCCTAACATATTTATTCCGTGTCTGGGTTCCCCTCCAATCCAACTTAATTAAGCCACTCCTCCAAAAATGGGGATGCCCTGTTGAAAAGTATAATAACTTTTTATGTCTCTCTACAAAATGTCTACTCTGTACAGTAGTGTAAAGGTAGTAATAAAAACGTTTAGTATTATTAAATCATTTCTTTCAAAAGGCAAAATAGTGGTAGAGTAGAGCCACGCTCCAGACGACTACTTTGTCAAGAGTGGAATATTTTTTGCGCGGGGAAGTATCACACTTCCACAGAAAACTGGCGTCTGTTACTACAGTATAGTATAGTACTATACTACAGTATAGTAGTAGCTTAGCTACCGCGCTTCCTCCAATTGTGCGGTTAAGTTCCGAAGGGCCAACCCCCCCCCCCCCGTCTCATAATGACTGCGGATGTTTATGGGCGGCGTTGATTGCTTTCCATTATGTGACACGCCTGCTCGTTTGCTTCCTATCCCATAAAATACACATGTTTTGAAACTCAGCTGATACGAATAATCAGAATAAAAATATTTTAATAACAATACTAAACAAAACCGTAACGTTGTTAACGTTACGGTTTTGTTTAGTATTGTTATTAAAAAAAATAAATTAAAAAATTAAATTTAAACCTAAAAGTTAAAACGAAATGCGTAGGTGTTGCTCTCACGTTATAATTTAACCGCATATTTGTTACATTCAACAAAATCTTAACAGTACGACTCATTAGCCAGAAATATAACCATAAAATAAACTGTAATTACCGGATGATGCGCCTATGAAAATCATAGCTCGTTAAAATCAAACGTGTTAATTCAATCTGATATGTAATCAGGTTTAAACGGTGTCAATTATAAAAACGAGTCAATTTAAATGATCGGAAGTAAACATTTGTAAAGAAAATGTTTTCATCGCTTTGTAAAAATACTCGTTTTACATTACCAGTACTCATTTAAAACAACTTACTTAGCTTTTTAAATTATTATAATCTGTTAAAGCTGTGTCACATACCTTTTAGGCGGGAAAATATAAATAAACCATTTTTTTCTTTTTTAATAGCAATGGTGTAATTAGTTTTAGGTTGCCAGGACTAATGAATTACATTTTTTTAAATCTTTATTTACATTACAAACTGAATACGCTGTCTTATAATAGCCTCTTTATATAATAACAAGGTTCTAATATTTTATTGCTTTCCATCAGCCAAACTCTTGTTCGTTTGCCTCCCTATCCCATAAAGAATTTTATGCAAGTAATTGTAAAAGCTGCCAGTACGCAAAAAAGTACAGCTTCGTAAAAATATTTTTTTTATTTTTTTTTTGCATAACTGTGACTAGGATCACAGTCACGCAGCCAATTGTAAATTTACCATTTTTACTTCTTTGATTGCAATATCAATTGAGCTATTACGCCAATGTCAATTAAAATAAAGATTTACGATGTCAACTTGAAGTCTACAGTTAAATCACGTTATATCTTGATAACTGTTTTACAAAAACTTGCTGCGGTCCTTTTGAACCGACTCCAACAGTCATGTCATGATACATACAATTATGTCATTTTGTATCACTGACTCAAGTTAAACTGCATCGATTTTCACCATATTGTATGGCAACTATATGAAAATAAAGTTACCGCTATCTCAAAAAAATGTTTTTTAGTTGAGTTACTAAGCTGTCGGTTTAGTAAAAACCGATGTGTCAAACGTTTTCATATCATTAATCATAATCCGTATCTGGGGCTACGACTCCACAGCTTTTATGAATTATACATAATTTATTCCGGAAATTATAAATTAGTAATGTTGAAGTGCGTCACCGGAAGTAAGTTAAATTCGGCCCGCTTTCCTTTAGATGTCGTTTTAATGTTTTTGTATGTCACAACACATTATTGAAGAAAAAGACTATTGAGCATTTGTCTCCACAGAGTGCTGCATTATTACTTCGGCCACATTGAACGACAAACCTTTCCGACGATCTGAAAAAACTCAAGTTACCGGCATATTGAAAGAAACACACATGATATGGTAAAAATATTACTACAAGGCAAATTTTCCTATATTATTTTTCCATAATATATTTTATTTTTATAACATCGATGTAAAATCACACTACGTTAAACACGCATGAGTTGAAGCACTCAACGTACAGTTATTGCAATTGTTACAAATTGCCGTACTCCCACACATCGCGATTTACATTCTTCGACTTCGCAAGGAATCAAATTATTGTATTGCATACATTTTGATATATTAACTTGCATTTGTATATTATTTCGATCCGTGATTGAGTGTTTTATTACCTTAACCTCTAAAATAAGAACAAAGTCCATGAAATATTAAAACACTTTCAACAGCAATATAAAGTAAGATCTAAATTAAATCGAACAATATAAAGTTCTGTTGTAGTGATTGATACATTGACTAATATATCGATAAAAAAGCGAAAACGCTGTAAATGACAGAGACGTCAAAAGATTTTTATTGCAATTTCAGCTCAGAAAAAATACTGCGTCGAATGGTTTAAGTGTCGCAGCTCTACGACTAATAGAAACTCGGACTCGGACGGAACTCAGCCGCTCACTGTACGAAGCGCGGTAGCTAAGCTACCACTCAGACGCCGGTTTCGCTGGGTGTGGTAATTCCCCGGGCGAGCCGGCCCATTCATGCTACAGACAAATATTATGCCATTCTTGACAAAGCATGCGTGTGCAGCGTGGCTCTACGACTATGTACCTTCTATGCTATACGTGATATTTGTCCGCTAAATAAATAATATTTGTGTTTATGTGGGGAAATTAATAAATATTTATAATCCTTCAAATAAGAGAGAGAGATAATCAAATAATTGAAGAAACCCCCTTAAGATTCCGAGTAATACAGTAATACGGTAAATTCCGAGTAATTCCGTGGTAATACAGTGATGTTATACTACCATGACTCTACTTGTATTAAATCGCCTATTCTATTCCAAAATTGAAAACTACTTCGAAGATCAGTACATATAAGAAATCGCAAACAAAAAAAACTTAATTTTAAATTACGTACTTCTAACTCACTCCACTAGCTTGACTGAAAATGAATTCAGAATTATTGACGGATTTATATCCTATTCTGTCAATCTGTTAGATATAATATTTAGGTTAATACAATGCCTCAAGATGTACGTGGCGGCGCCAACATTCACCGGACCCACGCATCGCCCTTGAGACACTCAAGTGGTGCCAATCGTTTAAAACGTCCCGGGATTGTAGTTCAATTGCCATTCACTAATGAGCAATGACTAGATAACTTCACTCTGCTTTACAAGAATATATATGTATAAATAGCTAAAAGACTTTTTCCCCGCCAACTTAAATCAGTGACGTTGTGTTTTTATTTCATTTTCATATTCTTATTATCAGTTATAATGTTTATTTGTGGTGGTGTTTTACACCCATATATCTCCCACAAAATGAACTGGGCACAAGAGCAAATCAATCGATCAACAGTTATAAGCACTAGAATTTATTTAATGAACCCCCCACCGTGTGAGCCATATAGCCAGAAAACATATAGTTCTTACAATTTTTTTATGAGAGGTTGGCCAACGGTCACCTGATGGTTAGCAATCACCACCACTCATGAACATTTGAAATATTATAGGCAGGAGAACTCAACATTTAGAACCACTAGTTTTTCCCAAGTTATTACAAGACGATTGATAGATTAATACGTAGATTCATAATACATACTTGTAGGTCATACAATTATTTATTTTTTATGAAAGAATTTAGCTACTAGTTACCTATAATCAACAAAATCAGTGCCTACTTAAGGATAATGTGAATAGGATAAGAAGAAAAAAATAAAAGATGGAGGGGATCTTGTTATAGGTCCAACATAGAAAAAGGTACCCATACTAGAGAGGTGTGAAGACGCCCACCAAAAGCGTAGGAGCCGTTGGCGTCCGAGTTGAGGCTCGTGCAGAGGGGGTTCAGACCTGAGTCAAGACCACACTTGCAGATTGATGATGCTTGACTCCTCATTATTTATATAAAATAAAAGGTGAAATTGGGTTTTCCGTCCGATTAGTGCAAGATATAATATTAGGTTGGGGAAAAAGAAATTCAGTATTTTGTAATCCAATAATGGATTTATTTTTCCCCGACCTAATATAATACATTCAAAATGGTAACATAAAAATGCTACAATCTAACATCAATATTTTATAATAGTGCTTCACCTCACTGATGCATGGCTCTATCAGTTTTATTATTTAATATTTACCGCATATCGTAATTTAAATCGTTAGCGCTTTGGCAAAAGTTCTTTTAGATTACATAGACATTAACAGGAATATAGCAATATATCAATAATAAGCATTAATAACTCCACGCTTCGATATAAGTTCGATATTCGAAATAGGCGTCAATAAATCATTTGTATAAATTACGAAAACACAAATATCAACGGCCTCCCGATAGTTACCGCTACTGAGTAAACAATCATTTACGATTCTATTGGGGAATTATTAATAATTCATTTATGCATATAAACATTAGTTATATATCATAGCAGTAACCCTAATAATAAGGACTGCACTTACGATTGTAGATACACACAGACGAGTATACTTAGTGTTTAAAATGAGACTGGCAGCTATGAAAACCTATGTTTTCTTTATTATTATTTTTTTCTTGTTGGCAAGCTTGTTGTCAAATAAAAAAAAACGGGCAAACTTTTCCCGCTTATTTATATCAGCGTCGTTGTGTTTTTTATTTATTTTCATAGTCTTATGTTATTATTGTTTAATATTGTTGACTTATTGTACAAGGTGTAACATTGAGTGAAATGAAGTATAACGTGACTTTTTAAGTTGACTGAAAAAGTCCAAGCAAGTTTTGGTAGAATGACCACCATTTATCAAAAGGTGCCCGTCGTGAAAAGCTGAATTTACGTTTTATAATAGTTATTATTATTTTATTTGAGACTGGCATAATAGTTAAAGCTAATTGACATCAAAGAAAAAAATAATGCGCAATTAACTAATCAACAGGAAACATCTTTTATTTTCACACTAAAAAATATACGGAATTGATTAGCTTTAAAAACTTGTGAAAGGCCTAGTACAATTGTTATTAATTTAGTTGTGATGGCTAATAATGACTAATAATTCTAGGAATATTAAAAATATTGCTAGAATTCTTAAAAAAAGAATTAAATATAGTTGGTGTATTACATAATAACCATTAATAAATTTAATACACGAGAACGAATTACAAAATTATTCATACTGTTTTTGTAGTAAAGCCACGATGTCGATTCTCTATAAAATTTGCCACAATTTTTTTACGGTCAAAATCAATAGACACTTACAGCAACAGCAGTATACTTGTATGTTTTATAAAACATACAGTATACGAAATAATAGCAATACCGCAGTATCTGACGGTTCCACATTTGTACCATTTTTAGTAGAAAATTATGATTAAATCCCACAGTACTGGACTACCGTCCATTCAGGCGACGCGAAGGGATCATTGTTATACAGCAAATATTTCGATGATGAAACCATACGGCATGTAGAATGTTGAGCAATCCCTTAGAACATTTGCCATAATAATTTTGATATACGTTATATATATAATATATATATATATATATATATATATATATATATATATATATATATATATATATATATATATATATATATATATATATATACTTTAATGAATTTAATGCAAATGACCTTCAACCATCATGACTCGAGAATGCCTTCAATAGTCACAATTGAATTCGTTAGTTGAAAACCATCGGCGCGAGGCATTCGCCAGTGTATGTGGCGCCTTAGGCTTCGATTGAGTTGCCAGTCAACTCTATATAACCAGTATTTTTATTAAACTGTGACCGCTTCCATTCGTTAGACCGCGTATCCGATCACTTATTAATAACGCTGATAAAAATAAATAATATCTTCGTACCAGTACCTCGTTAGTTACGGTCGTATAATTTATACTTAACTAGATGCTACATGGCATGCGTTACAATGCATTACTATTTAAAGGAAAAAACGTGTTTGTATTTTCATACAACAAAAACAACATGAACTGTATTTAAACTATCTAAAAACTTATTGTCATCATTCAAAAACTTGGGCGAGCATATAAAACAAAATTTCATCGTGATCGGATTATTAATTTTGTTTTGTATTAGTTTGTTTATATATGTATGGTTTTATATAGTATGTATTGCTTTGTTTATTATTATTATTATGTTTTGTTGTTGTTATCACTTATTTCTATCCTCACAGCTTATCTTATATCTCTGTCACTCCTGAGTTTGCTGGAAGAAAACTCAATTTTGAGTTAAGCTCGCCTTTGTACGCCTTCTTTCCTTTTAATTCTTGTATGTCGCGTTGTATGTGTACAATAAAAAAAAATAATTTAGAAAACTTAGGAACTTATAATTCGATCCCTAAAATGGCATCTATTTTCTCTTTTTCAGACCTTTGATAAAATTAGAGGCTGATTCCGTTGCAACATCTTCGAGTCGCGTTATACATACAAATTACATCTAAAGCCACCAAAACGAATTATTGTTTTAGAAAAACTCTTGCCTCCAACTAGAATTTGAACCCATAACTCTTAGCTCAGAAATTAGGTGTTTGTACCACAACACTTAACCTTTTTATGAAAAAACTCAACATTTCTTCAGTTAGAAGACGGTTTTGATGGTGGTAGAGCAACGCTGCAGACGTATACTTTGTCAAGAATGGCATATTTGTCTGTAGCATAAATGAGCCGGGGGAAGTACCACATTCCCGCAGCAAACCGGCGTCTGAGTGGTAGCTTAGCTACCGCGCTTCGTAGCGGTGAGCGGATGAGTTTCGGAGGCCCAATACCCTCCCCCCTCCCACTCCCACTCCCATAATGACACTTTCCTTAAGGTCGATAACGCTTTCGCACTGCCTATGGCGCTGCTGATGTCTATGGGCGGCGTTGATTGCTTTCGCCTTCCTATCCCATAAAAAAAACATGCATTCACATCAATGAAATTAAAAATAGTTACCGCCTGCTCCTTACATATAGCTTATTATATTTTATACGCAAAAACAGCAAATATTTAACAAGCTAAACTATTATAATGTCGTAGCCTAGAACAATTTAAAACTCATTGAGACACTAATGAGAGTGTTGTTAATTCTTGCCAAGAATTTTAATCAACAACAGTGATAGTGGCCTTCTATGAAAATATACAAAGTTAAATAGGTTTGCAAAATGTGGACAGTTAAAACGTTTACTTAGCTAAGATCCGCGACAAGCAAACAACAATAGAAAATTAATAACTTAACGATTGTCTTCCGTAGAGTCTACTATACCTGAAGATGCCTCGTGTTGAGGCGAAACAGGTGTCGTTTGCAAGGTGGAAAAGTGGTAGTGTGTGTTTGGTGTTGTGTATAGTGGTTGGTGTGTGTAGAGTTGCTGAAGGCCGTTTTTCGGTAAGATTTAATTGAAGTTTTAAGTAATTTTAAAACCACTTCATTCAGCAGGAAAACACACATTATTAATTTTCTATTGTTGTTTGCTTGTAGCGGATCTTAGCTAGGTAAAAGTTTTAACTGTCCACATAGTAATGGATTTCCGCAAAGTAACGCCTGACTCCATTAATCATCTTTGCAAAATGTTTTAACTGCGTGTGTTAACGGTTGTAATAAGGCGTTTATACCTTATAGAGAAAAGTGTGCACATTCATAAAACTTACTCCATACAAGCGTCAAGTAGATGAGTGCTGCAATGACAACCGCGTGGTAAACGTAATGTGGGGTGCCTCCTGATCTGACAGTGCGATGATCTGCGTAGGGCAATCGGCAGAAACTGGATGACAACAACAAAACAGCTACACCGAAGATAATGCTAGATGACATTCTGTGACAGATTTGGTATTTTAATGATAATAATAGTATAAATAAATAAATACGATCCAAAGACAGTTCTCGAGAAGAAGTCGTGCAACATTATACTGGAATCGATCCATTATCACGGATCGGCACATTGTTGCCAATAAGCCTGATATTGTGATAGTGAATCGAACTACACGCGAGGCAATGATGATTGATATTAGTGTTCCGCATGACGAGAATCTCATTAAAGCGGAAAAAGATAAACAAATAAAATACATAGACCTCGCGCATAAGATTTCCGCTATGTGGCACGTTGATTCAACTGTCATTTTTATTATCGATAAAAATTTGGACGCCCATCCGTCCAAGTCAGGTTTAGGTACGTGGGTTAAATTCAAAAAGCAGCCATATTATGCACGGCTACGATCGAATAGTAGAAGGTTCCTTTCATTGGATGCATAACCCTTTGTGTATTTGGTTTATCCCGCCACGAAGGATTATTAGCCCTAGTAATAGTATTATTTTTATAGAGATTTCTTTTTTATATTAATAATATTGTTATTAAGAGAAAAATATGTAAATAAACGTTAATAATAATAAGTAAGCTATAAGAACAGCTTCTTATAGCTTACTTATTATTAACCGTTATAAAAATCAATGTTTCCTTTTATTTTTGTTGTTTGTCGGTATTGTCAAATAAATCACGCCACGCCACGCTATTAAAAAGATTAATTTAAAAACCCATAGATAGATACAAATCCATACAAATCCCTAATACGTATAATAATATAATATATTTATAACATAATATATTATATGAATAGTTGGATGTGAATAATTACCGTTATATATTAGACAAACAAGTTTTTCAGGTCGTCACTAAATTATTTGCTTGTTTTTGGAAATGCCGAGAAACTTGATGAATATATAAGTTAGCCACTTTGTAAACAGAAACATAACTCACGTTTATGTGGGTGGGAGTATTGTTCGAAAATTTACGAGGGCCATAAAAACTCAAGATGTATGAATATAACTGAAGACAAATAGATACATTGACAATATGTATTGTTTTACTAACAATAAAGACACAAATTTTATTCACTACGAAAATATTTTGAAATAAACCAATATCATACAAAACTACCTTGATTAAGGGGAAAAACAGATAGTGATACGACATATTTCATCATACACATACACAGACACATCATATACATAGACAGATAGTGATCAGACATAATTTCAAACTTTATGACCGGTTTTGTACTTATTTTTTATGGGATAGGAAGTCAAACCAGCAGGCGTGTTACTTGATGGAAAGCAATCAACGCCGCCCATAGACATCCGCAGCGCCATAGACAGTGCGGAAGCGTTACCGACCTTTAAGGAAAGTGTCATTATGGGAGTGGGAATGGGAAGGGGGGAGGAGGAGGGGGAGAATGTGGAGCCGGTTTTCTGCGGGAGTGTGGTACTTCCCCCGGCGAGCCGGCCCATTCATGCTACATACACATATTATGCTATTCTTGACAAAGTATTCGTCTGCAGTGTGGCTCTACCACTATTAAAAAATTGTTAACGTGTATTATCGTAATTATATCATATATTAATTAATGCCAGGTTACCTTACAAAAGTTCGATTATCTTGAAAATGGCTACCGTATTATTAATCTCATCAGTAACTTATTTATATGTATATAAAAGTAAATTAGTTTGATTAAAAAAAGAAAATATTAAGAAACCAGACTTTGATGCACGTGATAATATAATGATATTGTACTTAATTTAGAAAATTTATAAAAGAATTTAAATTCTTTCAAAAAAAATCTACCAGTCAATCTTAGAATTAACATAGAGTTAGGTTAATAATCAAATTTAGTTGAATATATAAAATATAATAATATTAAAAGCATAATAGTTAGACGAATGAAAAAAAAGAGATAAATAAAAAAACGTGGCTTTGCGAATGTCTTCTTTCTAAAGACGCGCCGCTATAGTGACTTTTGCAGATAGCATCTTCCTGGAAAATTCGCCACTATAGTGTTGCACTATAGTAGTACACTAGCTTACCGTTTAAATAATATAAATATTTCATATGTTGCTTCATACTTGTTTTGCCTTCACATCAGCCGTATAGAGAAACAGCCCCGTGCAAAATTCAGACATGCGTAAGAAGTTAAGTAAATACAATTGCTAGCAAATCAATTATAAAACGATCGAGTCCGAAATGGAACATTGTCAACCTAGTCCTAACTGATAACAAAAGTGAAATACACACCCGTCACTAGTTGTATTCCGACGAACAATTTATCTGAGTAATTGGTTTTGTATTAGTACGAACGTAACTTATTCGAAACGTATAAATTGGTTTTCGCGCACCGGCCGACACTAAAACAGCATCGGCTTAGTATTTCCACATCCCACGTTCGTAAAAATACGACCACATATCTTCGGCACTCCTCTTAAGAACAGAATATCCAGAATTCTCTAGTTTCTAATTTTTTAGTATTTTTTTTATGGAATCGGAAGACAAACGAGCAGTCGTGTCACCCGATGGAAAGCATTCAACGCCGTCCGTAGACATCCACTGTGCCATAGGCATTGCGGAAGCGTTGCCGGCCTTTGAGAAATGTGTAGGTTTGTTTTTTGAAGGTTCCAATGTCGTATCGGTTTGGAAACAGTGCTGGGTGTAACTGGTTCCACAGGGTAGGGTTATTTAATCATTAATAATTAATGAGCCTTCTAGCAAGTGCAACAGCAAGCAACTAAGAGCGCAGGGCAGGCAAACGAGCATGCGAGTCACCTGATGGTAAGCGATCACCAACGCTCATAAACACCCCCACCACTGGAGGCTACGCAGATATCGCCGGCCTTTAACGAACACATACGCTCTTATCTTGTATACCCCCATGTCATAATCACGTGGGAATACCGCTGGTGATAAACTGTTCCACACTTCCAAAGATCATCGCAGAAAACTGCGACTAAATCGCACGGTGGTTGACGACCAGCGATCCAGGTGATGAATTATGGGGATGGAAACTATTTTTGTGGCGCGTAATGCGATGGTAGAACTATGCGGCGGAAGGAAATTTATAAAAATTGTTCATTTCTATATTATACGTTTATATAATACACACTAGCACTCCTCAAATAAAATCTTTTTTCTTCATATAAAACCAAAATTTTTATTTTTATGTTTTCTTATGGAAGCGAAAGGCAAACGAACAAGTGAATCACCTGAAGGTAAGCAACCACCCCCGCCAATTAACATCTACAGTACTAAGAGCTTTGCAAATACGTTGCCTACTTTTGGATAGCAATATTTTAAACAAAAAATAAATCATTTTCGGATCATTTGATGTATATAGATAGATAGACATATTCTTTATTGTACACCAAAAATAAAATAGTACTTGATTATAATATACATATACACAAAGGGCGATTTTATCAATTTCTTCCAATTTGTGTATACCATTTTTATCTCTTAAACTGTATCATCATTCTCCTCAAATCATATTAAAAAAATGGAAAAAAGAGTCTCGAAGGAGAGTGAATAACTTTTGTATTTGCATACATTTTTAAAGCGGAGAAAAGATAATAGGAAGGAAGTGAATTTAAAATATTGCCAGAACAATATATATGTAAATGCTCCTATAGAAAGGGCGAAATTTTTAAGAAAGACCAGGTCAAAAGTACCCTTAACCGGCGGGCTTGCATGAGGAGAATAATGGGTCTGGAGGAAGCAAGGGAAGTATGCCGAGATCGTAGCAGATGGAAATATATGGTCTCTGCCTACCCCTACAAGAGACAGGCGTGACGATATGTATATATATAAATTATTAAGAGAAAATTATATATATATATATATATATATATATATATATATATATATATATATATATATATATATATATATATATATGTATGTAGAATGGACGAAGGCAGAGCTAGCACGCTTTAAAATACTATTAAATTCCATGTTTTCCTTTCTACACTATATTATTCGTGTGTTGCGAGGTGGCATTAGAGATTCATCGCAGCTATGCTTCCACAATAATAATTATATACACAACAATTAAGATTCAATTTCGCAAAAATTAAATGCAAAACGAAGATAGATCATCGTATACGTGCGATAGGGACAGACGTAGTACATCTAAGTCGAAGGCTGGCAGGTTAGATGCAGCTTACTCTAGAATTAATTAACTTCGTGGACTTAGACAGCTCGAGTAGCAACGTTTGATATATTACTACGATAAGGCTACATGAAGTCGACACAAGAGCATCCTAGATACCGTGAAAGCATATAAAGTTTATTGGAATAATAATTTAGTCAATAGGGGTGTCTTAACAAACGCAACCAAGTATCGATAAGATATTTATTTTCTTATTTCATTTTTTTAAGCTGATGTTGTAGAAATGGTTTTAGCGAGCTGCAGAACGCGTTCTCATCCTAAATTAGAGTACCATCATCTGATTCACCTCACTAGCGACCTGTGTCGACAGGAAAATTCAAGACTTGACTATCCTGAAGAAAGTGTATTATTATTGTAGTCTAGTATTATTCGTGGTAGAGCCACGCTATAGACGAATACTTTGTCAAAAATGGCATATTATTTGTCTGTAGCATGAATGGACCGACTCGAACAGGGAAATACCACACTCCCACAGGAAACCGGCATCTGAAGCGCGGTAGCTTAGCTACCGCGCTTCGTACGGTGTGCGGCCTGAGTTCCGGTTGCCTAATACGCCGACCAATTGGCTCAGTGGTGGGTCAATGGTCATGAGTTCGATCCCCGCATCAGAATAAATAAATGTATAGCCTATAGATATTTATTCCGAGTCCAGTAACTTCGCTAATCCGCATTGCACAAGCGTGGTGGGTTATTGTCCAGTGGAACATATATGGGCTGTGAAAAAAAATAATTTTAATTATATATTTTTAATTCTACCGGGCAAGTACCATACCCTCACAGAATATGTGTGTTACCATGTTTCGTATGATAAGTGTTGAGATTCGGAGGATCAACCTCTGGCATTAATTTTGTCTTCATTACTCCATTCTCTTCCACATATTTACTAATACTTCTTGCTTTCCCATTAACCTAGGATAGGAATTATTTTATTAGCATTATATTAATTTACCTTACCTTCCTACTACATGAGAAGAGTAATAAGTATGTAGGAAGCAAGGAAAAACATGGCCAGATAGTAGTGGTCTCTGTGGTCTCTGACTACCCCTACGAAAACAGGCATGACGATATGTATGTATGTAAATAAAATACATTTATATAATATATATTCATGTATTATATTAAAGATAAAATAGTAAATTAGAACGTATTAACGGGATGTCCTTGTTACCTTAAATAGTTTTTTTTAACTGCCTTAGTATGCAATGTGTCAGTTCTGTAGACAGAATGACAAATAAAGGAATGGACAACATGATATATTAGCAAATGCGTTGACTTTACCGCTAATGAAAGAAAGCGATTCGAGCTACTTTAAACTCAGTGCAAAGCAAATAAACGACCCAAAGTTGACTTAGCAAAACGAAGATGCATTATTTCTCTAAGCTGTCACTTTACACGCTTGTTTTATGGCCCCATCAGTGCTTGTGATAATCCACGAGTTCTTATCGCTGTTCAAAGTATATTTCGAAGTAGTTTTAGAAGGAATGCGTTAAAAAGATTTCTACTCGGTAGTACGAACGTGTCGGTCACGAAAGCAAAAAATTGAACTTTTCAAGACGGTCAAAAATAGTAAATCTGCTTACCTCGGTCTTATTATGAGATCAAGTGTTGTACCTAATCATGATAGGGTTCGATTGGGGAAAGTCAAAGGCAAATGAGGAATTGGCCTTTCTGTTTTATTCGCCAGCACATTTTTTGTAGTATAATATCTCAATAAGGATATAAAAAAAAAATTGATACAAATTACGTGAGTTTACAAAAATCTACACCCGCTTTTATCAGTTATTTATAATATTAACACGCTTTTTTTTTAATTTCTTTTATAATTAAACATTTAAGAAAATCTTGGAAATCACTTTTATATTGTAATATATTGTTTATATAACTGTAATACTATCTATGTGTATATGTATACTGTAATAAAATATATATATATATCTTGCATATATAGTGTATAACTGTCGTAACGTAGTATAGGTTATACTAAAGCCGTTACGGAGTATACAAAGGGAAAAAATTAGATAATTATTTTTGAGGCATATAAAAGCGTGTTTTTTTTAAGTTTTTAAACTTAAATTTTATTATTTTATTTGCTTAAGTTTTCCGCTATGAAAAATAATAATAATAATAATAATTCTTTATTTGTATAATGTGAGGTATAACAAGATGAAAAAAAGACGTATAAAAGCTCCATCACATTGCCACTTATAAAGTACAAATTTCATTAATTATTACATACATAAAGATCTAAATACATAACTGAACTATTGTCATTATATTGTCATATATTGTCATATATTGTCATATATTGTCATTAAAATTATAATTGATTTATCTATTACATACATTCGATTGATATTTAAAAGCAAAAGAGTCCTTAATATCATAAATATTGCCATCTATTAGCCATTCGTATATTCTTATTTTAAATAATATTTTATTCAGTTGTTTTAATTCATGAGGTGTATTGTTGTTGATACGTATATCTTGTATTATAACTATTAAGACTTTAGCTTATACGCAATAAACGAAGTAAACCTGAACTTGCAGACAGTTACGATTTAGTTTCTAGATTGTGAACGAATTTAGCGCACGCTCTTTGAGTGGTGTTGCACCTATTACAAAATCAACACCGACAGCTAGTAACCGCTACCTATAGCAGGCAATAACATGAGTTTACCTTATTCACGACAACTTCTTTGTTGTTATTTAGTTCCTAACTATTACGTAACCGAGCAACCTTCTCACAGCTCCGACCCATATGGCGTTCTAGGATACTGACTCGTCGAATCGAGTGAAGCTCAAAATATTTCGCTCAAATGTACCAAAACCGTACTGCTGTATGGGTACGAAACGTAGAGGGTAACGAAGGACATCATGCAGCGGCTTCAGGTCTTCGTTCGCCGAATTTGTCGACAATTCTCGGAAACTTCTGGCCCAAGAATATATCCAACTAATGCTTACTGGATCTTTGTCACGAACCGCCGATAGACTTCAAATTTTGCGCCGCACGTGGATTTGGATAAACCATACTCTCCGAAGCAACCTTGATCACATTCCGAGACAGGCGCTGGAATGGACGACGTAGCGATCGAGATGAAATCCATCGGGTTGACGTGGTCTGAAGTGAACCAACCCAACCCAATGGAGAAGCACTGTGGACGCCCTCTACCCCACCTCAAGGACATAGGACCATAAAACAGAGAACTATTACATAACAACAAATTTATTGCACTCTCCGCATAATACGTGTAACAGCACCCAGCTTTCATACAAACCGCTTTTATCATGGGGAGTGTTTGGAATTCCACAACCGCACAACTCGCCGTAAAGAAAAGTTTCATCCCCACCATCTGGATGAGTGACGATCTACTACGATGCGCTTCTCTCGAAATTTCGATCCACGTACCATCACTCTGTGGTACCTTTGACGGTCTTTCCGAACCGATACGACATTGGCACCTTTAAAAAAACAAGCCTACAGATACCTAAAAGGCCAGCAACGCTTCCGTGACTCCTGCGGTGTGGCGGTTGTCTATGGACGGCGTTTATTGCTTTCCATCAGGGGGCACGCTTGCTCGTTTGCCCTATCTCATAAAAAAAACATGACACAATTTCTTTTTCACAACCCATTTATGTATGTCCCACTGCTACATACAGGTCTCTACAATGCTGGAAAAGACATTAACCCACCAAGCTTGTCCAAGGCGGATTGGCAGGGTAGCCAGACTAGATCTCTTATCTCAATACAAGAATCGTACCTGTGACCACGATCTCCGAAAGCGGTAGTCGCTCCACCAAATCAAATGTCGCTACGCTTGAAATAAAATTGTTCGCTATGCACTTATATTATGAAACAAGTCGGGGTTTTTACACACTCTTCTTATTTTTTGTATTTTGTAGTAACTTGATATATAATTTTTAGGTGTAAAATTTGACCCAACTTATTCCGTTTTCCTTGTTAATTTACCGTCCATCAAATCAATCAAAATCGATTCAACCGTTTCTAAAAAAAGTTTGAAAAGAAAGCAGGGGGCAAAAGAATTTTTATCAAAAATTTAAAACAAATTGACTTATGCAATATATAAATACATCGGAGACTGTTGATTAGTTAATTTTAACAATTTAATTTTAATAACAGATTAGGTTTATTAAAGGAAAATAGATAGCAGTTTCAAAGTTAAACAACCTTTTGAAAGACAAAATCGCTTCAGTCTTATTTATTATCATTCAAGATATATATGTACAAACAGACAACAGTTTCAATTTTATTTTATTTGGATTAAAACATATCGTAATATAATTTGTTATTTTATTTTTCGGATTGTATTACATGTAGAGATATGAAGATGTTACACAAGTAAAAGTAGCTTTTGATTACAGCATGAATGAGCTGATTTATCTAAATAAATAATGCACTGACAACTAACTAACACAGTAAGCTATTACACTTTCCATTGGTTTTCCCACATCATCCATTCTCCCCTTCCGCTAGTACGCTAATCTCACCTTTTATTCTCTTTCATCTTTCTTCAATAGTTTCTATCATTACTTATTGTAGTGTATGCATAGTGCAGACATGTATTGCTGTCCTTGTCTCTATCGCAATGGCACGTGAGTACACGGCGTCGATAAGTTGATAGTGGCTGCCGTCCAAGTAACACGTCTTGATAATGCGTTCACAGGCTTTTTCACGTATCGCGTATCTAACTAAAGTAAAAAGTACAGTGTTATATGTAAAGACATTACATCGATCATCAGGTGAATGATCTTCTTTCTTGTTTCCCTCCCTCTTCTATTAAAAAATAATAATTCCTACGCTACATGTATTTATAATATAAAATGTATCTCGTTAAACATGAAATGAGAAGCGTTCGCCATGCATTTTATTAGAAAATAACTTGTTAGTCGCAACCAACTCATTTTAATCAATTTCCATGTAAATAACTTCACTATTCGAATACCCTTCTAAGATAAACGTTTTTGCATTACATTTCAAGCGATACCTGTTTGCTTTTTTAATTAAATTCTGTTCTTAGGTGCTGGAAATGGAACTTGAAATACCAAGTACATACTTTGTATCGCTTACCAAGAAAATAAAATAGAGATGTTGATATTTATTTGAATGAAATCTGACGTTTCAATGTTGTTGCATTTTTATAGTGGTATCCTCGGTTCTTAGAGTCAGAATAACACAAATACTAACATATTAAATATTCCTTGAAGAAATATATAGCAGAAGAAATACAAATTTATAGCAAAATAAAAAATCTAGAATGTGGGGTGTGAAATGCATTTAAACATTTAATGATAAGTTTAACCAAACAATTACAATAACTGTTTATATTTTAACATATCCTGCAAAGAAATCGTACCAAAATACTCAACTAACAGAGCAATGGGTAGGCACGCAAGGTTAATAATAATATTCGTAGAGCGGGCCGCAATAAATATAGCGTAGCATCGCTCCTACGCAAAAAAGGAGAATCGTGATCATCCTTAATCGTCGATCGGATGCATCTACATCCCCAAGGGCCACTAAAATGTTCTACTTATCTTTATACATGAATAATTCAGGGTTGATACAAGAGTTACATACCAGATGAATTTTATTTCGCATTTTTTTACTTATATTTAAAATTAAAAATAATATAATGTAATTTTTGAATTGTTGTCCTTTAGTAAAATATATACAAATGTAAATTCAGATACAATTCAATGAAATTGAAATCAGATTTTACGTGCCCTTTTTTTTATTGTAAATTTAACTCTAACTCAATAATACGTATATAATCTCTTTTAATGCAATTGCCTATCGCAAACAAGCAAGCAAGTCACCTGACCGTGTTCGACGACGAGTGTTCATCGTCCCCCATGAACATCCGCAATAGTAAAGACACGGTAGATGTCTTGCCTATCTCACTTGTAAAAAAGTGAATAATAAGAGAAAAAAATTTGAATCAGAGAAGAAAAAGGAAGTAGAAAGAAACTCGTAAAAAAAGAAGGAAATAAGAAATGTGGAAAGGAACTGGGTTTCCGGGATGTCGTAACTATTTTACAGACATACATATCATCACGCCTGTTTCTCGTAGGACAGAGACCACAGATCTCCATCTGCTACGATATCGGGACACTTTTTTACTTCCTCTACACTCATCACTCTGTTCATGCAAGCTCGCCAGTTGGCACTATCGACCTGGCCTTTCCTAAGAACTAACTAATTATTTTATAAACTTACTATTTCATATTATTTCTACATATATTAAAATAGAAATATAAATAAAAATATAGTAACATTTTATTGGCCCAAGCACATGGCCGTTCCACGATTTTCCCGCGGCGAAACTGGGTGCAGAAAAAGCCATTTTTTACTTTTAATTCTATTTCGAAAGGTTATCGTCGCCAAGAGCGAGTGTTTCACGTCCACCGAACGTCCAGTATAATGTATGCTTATTACTTGACTATGCTTATTACGTATCTGAATTAAATTGCCACATGCCTTCCCTGCCTCCTTTCTACTCATCCCTAGCCATGCATCCTTTGGCGTGGTAGACCGTTGATTGACGCATATTCTTACTGATTTCTTATAAAAAGCATATATTAGTTAGGTTTTGGCATATACAAAAAATCGATCGATTTGGTTACACAATAATAACAGAAAACAATACATCATTTTTAAAATTTTTGTTTTATAAAACTAGGAATACTTACCAACGAAAAAGTATTAGCAGTTTTACAAAAACAATAAAAACAATTTACAATTCTTGGTAATCGTTCCAACCAGGCTAATAAAACTTATCAGGAAAAAGTCAAGCATTTCTATAGTCCATTAAATGGAGAGGTTGCAATATACAAAAACACAATCTCTACCCAATTAGGCTATTATAGCTTTAAACTTGCATGAAACATACCATGAGTATAATACAAAATCAATAGCTAATTTCCTGTCTAATTGTCGTAGGAAAAAAGTTTCTGTGCGATTGCAAAATAAAAAGTATATAGTCAGATACAAGTTTAGGACATTCATCATTAGTAATCGACAGACCGTGGGTGTCCACAACTGGAAATAGGCATCACCTAAGACGCGCCGTTTGTAGTCTCTACCAGCCACCATCAGCAAATTACTATTACTACAGCCAGGAGGGGGAAGGAAATGGTTAATTAATTCTAGATGAAATCCGGTAATAAGTAGTCAAACAAAATTCGTTTTCGCAAATAAAAAGGATTGTATCCGGCTTAGATATTTTTAATCAAACGCAATACAAAACAAAACTTTATCTAATACAAAAACCACTTTAGCCACTATTACAAGATGGAACCAATTACAAGCGCATTAATATTAATAAATACAGACATGAGATTAACTTAAGGAAGTTGTAAAATGATAACTTGTTCAGTCGACTTGATACAAAGATGCCATATAAGGTTTGAGCGGTCTTCTCACCCGCAGACGACGAACACTAAATTAACAAGACTGAGCCAGTCCACGACCCCCGGGTCACATTCCAAGCGAAATGGTCCCGGTAACTAATATCCCGTCCATAGACAATGCATCAACGATGGTCCGAGATTAAAATTTGCCAAGCGATTTACGATGGGAGATAGAAAAGCTATTCGCTGTATACGGCTCATAGTTTACAGCTTCTATTTATTCCGCAGGAGATTTATCAGTAAAATTATCTATTCGTTGCTACCTCAAACTGTTACTGGTTTGTATAAGAAAATTTTAAATTAAAAGTAATAACAACTATTATAAATAAATTAAATTTGTGTAAAGCTTTATTAATAGGAAAAACACAACTTTTTCACTTGGCTCAAACACAACAACAAAGAGAAAAACAAGCAAAAATTTTCTATATCCGTATGAAATTACATGAAAAGTTTCTACAATTACAATCAAACAATCTTTAGTTCTTTCTGATTTCAATTTACAAGTCCATCTTGTTCAGGTAAAAGCGCAAATTTATATTTTAGAAAAAGATAATTAATTGAGTCAGGCGTTACTTTGCGGAAATCCATCACAATGTGGACAGTCAAAAGTTTTACTTAGCTAAAATCCGCGACAAGCAAACAATACCAGAAAATTAATAATGTGTGTTTTCCTGCTGGATGAAGTCGATTTATTTGGATTTTAGAAAAAATAATTGGTATTATAGAACAAGGCAAACAACCAGTCTTGTTATCATATGGTAAGCAATGGACACATCTGCAATACCGGGGTGATATGGGGGAAATGTGTGGTAGAGAAAGTGATGTTTGCAATTACTAAAAGAGATGATTTTTCTTTGGATTAAAATTGGTATGTTGTTTCAAACAATATCACAGATTTTCTGTGTCAAGACATATCTAACGAATAAAATCTTTGAAAACACGAAAAAATACTAAAGGAATTAAAAATATTTTTATTACCGAATTAGTAATAAAAAAATAAGTCTATGTTACGTGTACAAATACTTTCTACTGCACTAAAGTTCCATAATTTATGAACGTAATCCCAAAACAATAATCGAAAGGATGTAAACCATGCCGATTAAATTAACTTCGTCGTAAAATTGAGAAACCGTTTGAGATATGTGGCAACAAAACAGATCGTAAATCCAAACTGTTTTTAAAGTGTAACTGGGTACGTTCCTCTTCATCGATTTACATTAAACATGTCTGCTGTTTTAATGTAAAGTCAAACTCCTATAGTAAGCGTTCTGTGCTGAAACTTCTACTTACTACCTTCTGTGCTACAATCAGTTGTAGCTCTTGGCCCATTCCTCCATTCCTCCATTTCGCTGTATCTGATTTCTCTTCGCCGACACGTTATCTTTCTTATACACCGAATATATTCCTCGATATAGTCTTGCCTCCGCTTACCGAGTCTTCTTCTAGGTCGTTTTTTTGATACGGCGTCAATTTATGAAAAATTCAATGCTAGTGCAATTCATTCGTTCCAAGAGGTCTGTTTATTTCAACTATTTTGACGTGCAGAAACTGACGAGCGACGAAAATCATGAAAAAGACGAACTGATTCTTACAGAAACGAGTAAAAATCAGGTCGTCTTTTTCATGATTTCAATAAAATTTTACCCAATAACTACGGGAAATGCTCTGAGGGTGTGTTCGTAGTAATTCCTACTATTGAATTCCACTACTTCACATCTCGTTATAAAGATAAATTATTTCATCCTTCCAAACATGATGAGCAATGATTAAATATAGTGCGTCTCTCAAAAAACTTACTTTCATGCACATCACTCTGTGGAACCAGCTTATTTCAGCGGTACATTCAAAGAACTAACTTACACCTTTCTCAAAGACCGGGAACGCTTCTGTAATAGGTGTAGCATTGCAGATGTCTATGGGGACGGTAATTATTTTCCATCAGGTGAATAGCTTGCTTCTTTGAGTACATCTTCGATAAAAACACTTAAATTAAGAGTTCTATAAAATACAGGAAATAACCAGATTCTAACCAAAAGCATCATTACTTTTCCATGAGATTGCTTTGACATTCAAAAGGAATAAAAATAGGAATGATGCAAAAAACACGGGAATATTGCGATACTAAGAATCGCTCTAGAACATTTTTTATTATAATACTACTAACTTTTAGTTTTTTGACCTGTCTAGTTCCGCGAGCGTTCTAAGTGTAGACATTTTTATGCTTATACTTTGATTTATTGTTGCATTACATTCCAGACACGTCTGCTCGACTTTTAATGCTCTTGAACTTTTAATATTACTAATTAGTCATTTATCAAATCATAAAACCATTAAAGAAAATGAATTGATCAAATATCCCTGTCGTGTAGCAGATTTAAAATAAATATGATTTATTTTATAATAAGTAATTACTAAAACAGGCTGCTTTTAATAATTCAGCCTATTTAATTCTAGTAGTATTTAAGCGTCTGATTTCATTGTATAATACCTTTCGAAGTTTTACTACTATGGCTCCCGAATTTATATTACATCTTTCTAATTAATGTTAATTTTTTTTTTTATTTGTATTATCGCAAGCACATAAATATTTCATTATTAGATCTTATCTAATACAGAACATATTATGGGTATTCATGCGAATTCAATGACTAAAGTTTTCGCATATATTGTATAATATCACATTAAAAAAAATGGCAGCCGCTGGTTTTTGTTTTAAGTATTGTATAATATTTATTCCTGTTTTTTTATAGAATATTTCTATTTAAATATATTATACATGTATGTATGTATGTATATAATATTATAATCATTTTTCACTTCTTTTTCATTTGCTTTTGTTTTACTTTAGATGTAACTTTATTCTATAATTAATTGTATGTGGTGTTTTTCTATAGTTACTTTAAGTAATTGTCATCTTTATTGTTTTTAAAAATGTATGAAATATATAGTAGATATTTTATACATTTTGACAAACAATAAAGCGCTAAATAAATAAAACAGTTCGAACTTTATATTTTGTATTAATGTAGCAGAGCAAGTAAATAAGCGTGCACTTTTTCTTTTCTTTTCTTTGATGGCAATTACTTAAAACTATTATGCCAGTGTCAAATAAAATACAATACTATCCAATCTCTGGAAATGTTTTAAGTCAGCTTATCACGTTACGTCTTGATAAAATGGTGGCCATTTTACCAAAACCCTCTATGGACTTTTTCATTCAACTTTAAAAGTTACGATGCACGCATTTATTTCATATCACTTCACTTATACACCTTAATCGGATATTTTGGATAATACACCACCACAATTAAACAATATATAATATTATACATTATATAATGATAATAATATAATATTGTGAAAATTAAATAAAAACACAACGTCATTGATGTAAGTTGGCGGGAAAATAGAGCGTGCACTTTAACGATGGTATTGATCACCGCCGTTCATAGACAATTTAAAAATAGAACTAATTATTATAATTCATTTAGCATTCGATACAGTTTTTGTTTAAGACGGTCGTTGAGTTCTGCGCGTCACGTCAGTCGTGGGAAAAAATTGCGCATTACCAAAATTCATTATGATGTAACATGACATAAAACTGACACTTAAATGGACAACATTAAAACTTATTTAAGAAATAGAACAAAAAATCTAAAATTAGCATTATAATAATATCTGTACTTTTTGCATCGGCTATTAAAAATATATGATGTTTATTGGGTCTTCAAGGCTACAAGACACTGTTTTACATTACGTTATATAATATATTATATTTTCAATAGATTATAATATATTCATAGACCCAATAGATGTCCAGATACGTCGACAAAAATGGAGATGGATAGGGCATACTCTCCGGCGGCACGCCAGTCATTTTCCCAAACAAACCCTCGAATGGAATCCGTAGGGGAAAAAAAATGTAGGCGCTCAAAACAAACTTGGTGGCGTACTGTGGCGACTGAAGTACGATGAAGATGGGCCTATCCTGGAGCGAACTGAAGCGTATGGCCTTCGACAGGTCGAGATGGAAAACCGTCGTGTCTGCCCTATGCCCCACCTTAGGACTCAGAGAAAGAGATAATATATTCATATAATGTCGAAGATAGGTTAGTTGAAAAAAAAAATCTTCGTTACACAATATCAGGAGGTTGACATACATATAGTTGTTAATTGGGTTTCAACCTTCGTTCACCTTCGCAAATTCTGCGAAATTGACACATGTAAGATTTTGTATAGCCATGATAGCAAGAATGGGCTCACCCGACCGGGGGATTCCCCAGTGCGGTCAGCCTATTCTTAGGTTATTAGGCAGGCAACGCATCTACAGTGCCCATAGTATTGCATATATCGATCAGCGGCATCAGTTGCTTGCCATCAAGTAACCTACTTGCCAATTTTTCTACCTATTCTATAAAAAAGATCAGAAGGCAAAGTTTTTTTATGGTCTAGCAAAACATATCTAATCGTAAAATAAGTAAAATAATATTCTCTGAAATCATAGTTCCTATACCTAGGGGTTTCTAATAGCATCTATCTCCATTACATAGATAATTTTAAAAGTTTTACTTCTTCACATCGCACTGGCTTTATCTCTGAATCCTTCGTTTTAACGACTATAAAGCTCTGGAATGACGTTCCTCTCAGCGTTAAAAAAGTCTAAAACAAATTCCTTTTTTAAACTCAAAGTCCGACAATTTTTCTCTCCTGTATATAAGGATGAGTACTTCCAGTAAGTTGAATATGTATTTTCTTTTTTTTAATATTTTTCTTTTATTTTGTCTCATATTTATATGTATGTTTAAATATTTATGTATATAAGTGTGTATATATGTGTATGTATTATATGTAGTCAAACTCATAGAAATATTTAATTTATTTTCATTTCAGGTTAACTCCCTAACCTCCAAACTAATTTTCTCAGTTTTGCCCACAAGTTGACTGGTAGAGAACGCCCAATGGCATTAAGTCCGCCTGCTGTTTACTTTGTGCAAAACTTTAAATAAATAAATAATTTTAATTTCTAATTAAACAAACGTTGTGTTTTCACACATCGGTCTCTTCACCGTCACATGTAAAACAAATATCATCAAATAATATTACGTGGGAGCAACTGCTCACTTGTAAGATCGTATCAGACTGTCAATAACGCCTAATCCACCAATTAATTAGGGATCGTGCTAGCCGCCGATTACACAAGCTCCCCGTGTAGGTTGATGTGTAGGCCCTTAGAGAAAATTACATAGATTGTACAGCCATAACTCAAACTGCAGCCAACTCAACTATCGGAGAGTCATTTATTACATTTTTGTAACAACTTCTCACTGTGACATATAAAGACGCTACCGGACGTGAGAGACAGTTTTAAGAATTCTAGCAATATTTTTAATATTCCTAGAATTATTAGTATATATATATATATATATATATATATATATATATATATATATATATATATATATATATATATATATATATATATATATATATATATATATATATATATATACATATATATATATATATATATATATATGAGCAATAATACTTTTTAAAATGTTTATTTAAATTTATATTATAGGAGGCATTTTAAACATTTTGTTTATCAATACTTCTTTTGTAGGATTAATCGATTTGGATTTGCCAAATGAATGAATTTGCCTTACTTTCCTACCACGTCCCTACACTTTAAACCTTTACCACCTGCGAAGTTAATAGTCGCATCGAAATAATTACTATGTATGGCCTTAAAGTATTTATTCCAAGTCCTTCCTATTAACCTCACCCATCCGCATTGGACAAACGTGATGGGTTAATGTCTGTTCCTTCAGAAATTGGGAGCAGAGCCCAGCAGTAGGACATATATAGGCTGTGAAATATCTACCCTAAAGTAATAAGTATTGCGGATGTCCATGAGCAGCGCTGATTGGTTACCATCATCGTTCCTATTCCATAAAAAAATTTATTTCATACAAAAAAACAAAACAAAAAGCGTTCTCTTTAACAGAGAAAATTCAATGATTTTTTTTTATATATTCACGCTTATCCCCCGCAGGGGTTGGCAGAGACCACAGAGCTCCATCCGCTGCCATTCATCGCAGCGAAACGGCTCGTCATTGGTCGCTTTTCGCCCTCGTGAGAATTTCAATGATAGCCAATGATAACGATTACAAAAAGCAAAAAAATCAAGTGTTAGATCTTATTTCCATATATATTTATCTGCTCGTTCCGGATATCTGATATCGCAGCCCACCTATATAAATGAACTATAAATTAAATGCTAGAAGGCTCTAAGTCTCTCAAGTCCATAATGCTGCTTACAATATTGCAGATTTGGAGAACGAGTTCTGACAATGTAACGGAACTTACGTAGTGATAACAGTGATTCCTATGCAAATAAAGACGAGTTTTCTATTCACGGACATCCTTGTGCGTTTACCTCTGGTAAAATTTAGTTATAGCATATCAAATCTATAAATGCTCCAGAACTGCTACACCTCGCGAAGTTGTGTTGAATTGGCTGCCAACCTTCGCAAGTCGGACAGGCACTCTTAGAAGAAAAAGAATCTATAAATATTGGTTTGGTTTTCCAGTAGTTTCCTAAACCGATTATTATGAAACTTTATTGAGTTTATAGCATGCTAAAGAATGTGTGTAAATTGAAATGGCGCGCGAGAATGCTTATGAAAACAGACTCTTACTTTCTTATAAATTGCATTACAATACATGCCGGTTAGTAGCTATCAATAATTAAAATGGAATGTTATGAAGCAATTTTCAAGATTGATTGCATTCTTTTATCAAACTTTGTTTGCATTATTTATTTCATTTTCATTTATGGTCCCCGAGGTGGTTCAGAGGGCGTCTACAATGCTTATCCATTGCGATCGATCTTGAGCGACGCGCTTCACTTCAGGCCACATCAACCCGATGGATTTCATCTCGGCTGCTACGGAGCGCTTCCAGGTGTGCTTCGCTTCCTTTTCCCTTGAGGAGTCCAATCCAGCGCCTGTCTGGGCATGTGATCGGGGTTCCTACGAAGAGTATGGTCTATCCAAGTTCACTTGTGGCGCAAGATTTGAAGTCCAATCGGCAGTTTGTGACAAAGATCCAATAGGCATTATTCATTTTGTGTGTTTTGTTGCGTGTGTTTAAAATTAAAACGTCGATACGAATTCTAATAAGAAACAAAAGCGCACGTACCAAATGAGCATATCATATCGGTATCTAACAAAGCATAAAGGAATCCGATTTAACCAATAAACACAAAGAGATCAAACAGTATCCCGTTCCCACGAAATCGGGCCGCAACGGCGTGAGTTGGAAATAATAGGTTAGACGAAGGATGGGTTTGGGCACGCGAGCTGAATTGATAATGTATGTATGCAGATAACAAGGCACCGTTGGCTTAATTAATTCCCGCCGGTGTCTGGACAAGACATTGCAAACATAGCTAAAAGTGACTTGCATTAAGATGATAATAAACAAATGGATAATAAATTTTAAAACAAAATTTAATTCTATTTAAAAAACATATAATTAATTTAAATATATATATATATATATATATATATATATATATATATATATATATATATATATATATATATGTATATATATATATGTGTGTGTGTGTGTGTGTATATATATATATATATATACATATATGTGTGTGTACATTAACCCACCACGCTTGTCCAAAGGTAATTACCGGGACCCCCATACTCGAAATAAATAACATGTTATACATATTTTTATCCCGATGCAGGAACCGAACCCACAACTAATAGAATCGCCGCTAAGCTGTATATATATAGTTCAATAGTTTTTATTTTGCTTCTGAAAGTATGCCGAGATCGTAGCAGATGGAGATCTGTGTCTACCCCCACGTGTGACAGGCGTGACGATATTTATACATACATAATGTATAAATTATATTTTGTGTAACCTTGAATGATAGAATAAGAAATGAAGATATAAGAGAGCAATGTGGAGTAAAAGAAGGTGTTGTGACAAAAGTAGAAAAAGGGATGCTTAGATGGTTTGGACATATAGAGAGGATGGATGAAAGACGACTGGCAAAATAAATTTACCTTGCGAATGTGGATGGAAGGGCCGGAAGAGGAAGACCACGAAAAACGTACCTTGACCAGATTGCTGAACTTTTTAAGAAAGGCCAGGTCAAGAGTACCCTCAACCGGCGGGCTTGCATGAGGAAAATAATGAGTGTGGAGGAAGCAAGGGAAGTATGCCGAGATCGTAGCAGATGGAGATCTGTGGTCTCTGCCTACCCTTACGGGAGACAGGCGTGACGATATGTATATGTATGTATATTTTTTTATGCGATAGGAAGGCAAACGAGCAGGCGTGTCACCTGATGGAAAGCAATGAACGCCGCCCATAAATATCCACAGTGCCATAATATTGTAATTATAATATACTCGTATAAATAGACAAAACAAAAAGAGAATAATTTTATTTATTTTGGTTCTTGCTCAACATATGCCATGCAACATATGCCATTGGAGCACCTGGCGCTGGTTTTCAGCAAGAACGTGGTAAATTTATAGAACATTAAATTGTTATCATAACATTAAGGCTCAAATCTTATTTTAGATGTATATCATCATCATCAATAACTTGCGGCAATCCTTTTCGGGCTGCCTCTCCCAAGACGCATCACATAGCCTATTCGATCTATGTACAAAAAAAAATATTTAAATTTATCTTCAAAGAAATCCACTCCAAATGAAAATATTTTATCTTCTAAGATTTTATTTCAAAACGATCGCACCAACTTACAAATAACGACGCGTTTATGTATGTATGTACACACCAAATCTCCAAGTACAGTGGTTGCAATAATGTGGGAACGCTTCCGAGAAGCGAGCGAAGATTTTTGTACACTGACGTCATTTGTCAGGACGTATCAAGTTGACACGATCGTTTCTTTTGCAATTTTTCTGGTGAGATATTGTACACTGTCAATTTTTTTATTATCCTATTTTTTTAAACAAGGGATAAGCAAATGTAAAGAAATAAATTCGTTCCTCTGGATAAAAAACGAACGGGATAAAACAGTGGTTTCTGTAACATGTGCAACACGTTACGACTCGCGCCGTCGAGTGAGGCCATGTAACAGGCCCCCCCTCCCCCGCCTGTATGCTCGTCAAAGGCTCTTATACGGTCTCCATAGTCAAAGTCAGGCTGCAATATGGCAACCTGACTTTGACTATGGAGAACCGTCGGTTAATCTCGCCGACGATTGTGTTTACATTACCTACGGTAGCTATTTACACGTCACGAAAACACGCGACACTTAAACACTGCAACATTTTTTTAAACAAGGGATAAGCAAATGTAAAGAAATAAAATCGTTTCTCTGGATAAAGGACAAATGGGAAAAAAAGTGGCTTCTGTAAAATCCGTAACACGTTATGTTCCGCGTCGTCGAGTACGCATTTCATTTTTATATCAAATCATTTATTTATTTTAATCTCTTTGTAATTTCGGCTATTATATACAACATTTAAAAAGCGTGTATGTAGTTAATATGATTTTCAATAAATATATAATATTATAATTATATCATATTTTTATTAAACATTATATCTTGTTTGAAAATATTTTTATAATGTACCATTAAATAGAGGCTGTATTTGGCTTTAAGACTTTCAACAATTAAATATAATATATAATAATATAATACTGCTATTTATATTGTCACATGTTTAAATGTCGCGTGTTCTCGTATCGGTACTTCGATCGTCATAACCAAGCCGTGACGTTGGCAACCCTGTCGGACAAGCAGGCCGATGACTAGCTTGACGCCACGTCCGGTTGCCATGTCTGTAGCAAATCATTTTAGCAAATAAATAGTACAACGAGCTCGTTTTGTACTTCAGTCTATTTTGTATTGTACTTGAACTCAAAAAAATAAAAAATATTGTAATATACCACCCGCGCATATACTTAAGATACTTAAATATTTTTTTTTTCACAGCCCAGATATGTCACACTGCTGAGCATGAGTCTCTCCATTTCTGGTGGAACAGACATTAACCCCACCACATTTGTCCAATGCGGATTGGCGGGGTACTAGACTCTAAATACCTGTATATGCCACAGATATATTTACTTCAATGCGGGGATCGAACCCGAGACTATTAACTCCATGGGCGAGGGGTCCCGCCACTGCGCCAATTGGTCGTCAAATATTATATGTATATGCCCTGCGATATGATGACCTCTGTGATTTTTCAGAAATAACCCTAGCAAAATCGGCTACTATAACATCATATTTAAAAAAAGACGTTTAATATTGTCTCCTTACGAATAATATTGGTCTGTTCCTATGTATTTCATAAATATTAGTGGACGGCGTAGCCCCACGGCATAACTGAACATGACATAATGGCATGGTAACATGAGAAATAATCCAATTTGCCTTCAGCTATATCAGTCGGTCTCTAACAGTAAGAGGTATTACCAGAAATAAATTTACTAGCCAATGTCTCAATAAGTAATCGCATATTGCTCCATTACTTATGAATTACTACTGCAATCGAAATATATCCCAGAGGCTTGTTGTTGGATGTCGTAATAACATTTTATTTAATATGAAGGATACTAGATCGGAGGTGTTATAGCATTTTATTTATCATTCTTCGTTATTAACAATTATTTATATCAATCTATTATTACTAAGACCTATTTAATACGTAGACAGCTGCAGTAGTGTGGGCACGTATCCCGGATGACTGAAGCTAGAGTAGCACAGCGCATCTTTTATTCTGAACTGGAAAGCGGAAAACGTAAGCATGGCGGCCAATATTTAAGATACAAAGATGTGCTTCGCTTGAGCACATCATTGAAAGGATGCGGGATAGAGCCTGACACTCGGTAGGCACAAGTATCAAATCGTTTGAAGTGGAGACGATCGGTTCACGATTTTGAAGACCAACAAAGACGAAATCTTGACTCCAAACATGAGCGCATTGAATATAAACCGTCTTCAAATATTTCTTACAACTATAGTAATGGAGATCTCATATGTAGCACCTGAGCCCGCATATTTGCATGTTCACAGCTAAAATAGGTTATATCAATCACGTAAGGTCTCAAAAGTAGTACAGTGTGCACTCACTGTAGTCGAAATCGACTAAGAGGAAGCAAAAAAAGTGTTAAATAAAATAGTCATCAAGTTTCTTGAAGTGAACATTCTTATCACAGCAGATATAGGTAAAATGTCTTTGGTTCTCTAATTGCTTATAGATCGATCTGATTAAATCAATAAACAAGCTACCGATTGCCAATCCGGCTAATTATATCTATCGCCTTCAGGTGAAATAGACGTTCAAGTCAAGGCGTCCCGCAATTCACCTTTGAAAGGCGTGTTAGATATATATCCATTCTTTTAAAAATAGGGAGACATGTGCCCAACAGCGTTACATCTATGGGCTGTGAGATTATTTCATGTCTGTTTATGCAGTATTTCTGCACCATAACCAAACAATATCTATTATGATAGATATTTAGAAAGTAAAAATTATAGCTTTCGTTCAATTTTAAACGCTGTCGTTTTGATAAATGTTTGACTTCAATGGTGGTTAGATCACCATCAAACAAAATATAATAATCATAAATAAAAATATTATTCACTTTCTAAAAAATTGAACAAAATACGAAAAATCATATTCTCATATTTTATTCAATTTTAATTGTTATTTTGTTCAACAAGACGCATTTTGAGAAAAAAAACAATGAAAATACGAAAGAAACTAGTCAGTATACAGAGACTTGTAATATAACATCCCTTGTGACGATTCATTGTATTTTGGACGCTATTAAAATAAACAAATTGAGAAGCACCCAAACTCGAAATTGCAGGCATATAAGTATTCTTTGAATAGAACCTGCTAGCCTTGACTTCGAAAGCGCACATCTCATCTCTGCGACATTTAGGTCTTGGTAGCTTGCACAAGTGGGTACTTGTGCAAGCTCAAGACGTTATAAATCAACGTGGTCTCACAAAAGTCATCATGGGCCCTTAGGTCTGTTACGGACTGTTCACCCAATAATATTCGAGAGGCATCGTTTTTGGCAAGCAGGCATTTCAAGATAGAAATTAGGCAGACGGCCAATTGGCTCAGTGGCGGGGCCCTCCACCCGCGGAATCAATGGTCGCGGGTTCGATTCCCGTATCGGAATAAATATATGTATGGATTACAAATATTTATTCCAAGTCTTATAACCCCGCCACTCCGCATTGGACAAGCGTGGTGGATTTACGTCCGTTCCTCCAGAAATGGAGAGGCCTGTGCTCAGCAGTGGGACATATATGGGCTGATTTAAAAAAAGCGTTTTTGGCAAGCCTGACAAGAGAGTGCCGCGTGGCTTGACATCAAGCCGCCTTGAGATGGAAAGCCACCTAGTTTTCCATTTCTCCTCAACATGTTCCAAACCTGACTGCATCGCTTACCTTACGATCATTTACTAAACATTTGCGCTAACTTATCCGCCTGTCATAAATTCTCTCCCAATTACAATAAACTATTTTAAAAGCGGCCATGTCATGCCCTAACGTATCGCTTTACGTAAACGCAACAGATTATCAATGTCTGTAGTATTAAGCAATCAAAAATACATACATACGTACATATTGTCACGCCTCTTGCCCGTAGGGGTAGACAAAGACTCCAGATCTCCATCCACTACGATCCCGGTACACCTTCCTTGCTTCCTTCACACTTCCTCCACATCATCTTTTCGGTCATCCCTTTTCCCACATTCATCGTAGCGAAACAGCTCTCCGTTAGTCGCTTCTCGCTCTCGTAGGAATCAGGACGTGAAGGGTGGCAAACCACCGGTGGCGAATCATCAGATATATCTATCTATATAATAATACTTTAAAATTACTGTGTATAACTTTTAAAGCTCTTTTCGCCCATGATGGAGTGTAAAAATTGGCATAGTTTAAGTTCATATGTGCAGAATGATAAAATAAAAATTTCAATAATAACGGTCGAATATCGACCACTGAACGATCACTAATACTAATTAATCTCACACACATACACACACTCATGATTCATACTCAAATTTATAGATTACAAGTAAGTTAATTGGTACACAGGTAGGTACGCGACCCTGGCCTCCCGAGCTTCTATCGTATCACTCGTTGTCTAAATCAATAAAGACAATCCATCATACCCCTATCATCTTGTCTAAATCAATATTTCCTTTCCCCTGCCCTTTCCTTTCTTCTCCATCCTTTTCCATTCCTCTTCGCCAATCCACGGTCTGCCATGCCTATGGATGCGTGATTAGGGCCAGGCTTAGTCGCAAGCCTGCCGACCGTCCCGAGATCGGGCTCCCCCGAGTACTATAGTGCCTTACCTCATCATGCGGGGCTATGCCGAGGCTGACCACCATCCTCCCTTGCTACTCGTGGGATTCTCTGACTAATTTTAATACATAATTTGTTAAAAAATGACGGTGACGTGATTCGCCACCCGTCACGTCCTGGTTCCCACGAAGGCGCGAAGCGACTAACGGAGAGCCGTTTCGCTACGATAAATGTAAGAGGAAGGATGGATGAAAATATGGATGAGTGTGGTGGAAGCAGGGAGGGTGTACCGGGATCGTAGCGGATGGTTGTGTGATCGTAGTGTTCTGTGGTCTCTGCCAACCCCTACGGGAGATAGGTGTAAATATATGTATGTATGTATGTGAATGCCGTAAGACATTAGCAAATAGCCTCAACTCACTTGTTCACTTCTGCCTGCAATAACTCTTGAGAAAAAGCAGTTACTGGCTCAAGTTTTCCCTTACTATCACCGACATAGATAAAAAGCAGTTCGCAACTAATTGCCTCGCCCTTTCTCAGAAATAATAGTAGACGCTTAACATAAATTAAATGTAGACCAACATTATTTACCGACTATTTTATTAATTCTCTATATAGACCGGACTCAGAGTATCTATTCTAGCTAAATTGAAGTTAAACATGTTGCATTAACGGTATATTAACTGTGTGTTTTCTAAAGTACAATAAACTAACAGATATACAATAACTATTATATAATAATTCTTTGTTGATTGCAACTACATATTTTTATAGGATATAAAGTGTAGAGTAGAAGTAGTAGAGCCACGCTGCAAACGAATACTTTGTCAAGAATGGCATGTTATTTGTCTGTAGTATAAATGGGTCGGCTCGCCGGGAGAAGTACCACACTCCCCCAGCGTATGAGTGATAGCTCAGCTACCGTGCTTCGTCCGGTGAACGGTTGCGTTCCGGAGACCCTACCCCCTGACCCCCTCCCATAATAATACATTCCTTAAAGGCCAGCAACGCTTCTGCACTGCCTATGGCATTGCAGATTTCTATAGACGGCGTTAATTGTTTTCCCTCACGTGATACGCTTGTTCGTTTGCCTCTCTTTCCCCACTTTTTTCAAAAAAAAAAAAATATTATTAGTAGTCCGTTCCCATTTGAATATTGTACCGCTTCTCTTAACTCACGTAAGCTCACGCTTATCTGAACATTGCGTTCGACTTCTTCAACCTATCAAGCGTCGTTTAATTGGTTACCGTCAAGGGGGAAACTGTCACAGATACCGTATATATAAAGGTGCGGTACATTTGCATGTAATCTAGCTCGTTTTAATCTGTGAACATACCTTAATGATTATTGTTTTTTGAACGGCAGCTATTTAAATATGTTTTTTTTATTTAATTGTAATATTATTATTACATACCTATATGTAGTCACGCCTGTTTCCCGTATGAATAGGCAGAGACCACAGATCGCAATCTACTTCGATGTCGGCCTAGTTTCCTTGCTTCCTCCACACTCATCACTCTCTTCATGCAAGCTCGTCAGTTAAGGGTACTCTTGGCCTGGCCTTTTTTTATAAACTTCGGCAATTTGGTCAAGGTATGTTTTCCTTGGTCTTCCCCTACCAACCCTTCCATCCACATACGCAACATAAATTTCTTTTGCCAGTCGTCTTTCATTCATCCTCTCAATGTGCCCAAACTATCTCAAGTTTTGTGACGACCCCTTCTTTTACTCCACATCGCTCTCTTATATCTTCATTCCTTATTCTACCAGTCACAGTTACTTTCTTAATGCACTCAAACCCAACTTTTACTGCCGTACATCAGAGTCGGAACAAGCACTCACTGATAAACCACCAGTCGGGCCGTTTTAGACGCATTCTGACTTTTCGTAAAGGAATGTAGGGCTCCTATTAACCTGATTACCAGCTTTCACTCGCCTGGCAATATATATATATATATATATATATATATATATATATATATATATATATATATATATATATATATATATATATATATATATATATATATGGTTTTATAAATATTTATTCCGAGTGTGGTAACCGCCCCCAATCCGCATTTCCTTTTCTGCCCTTTCCTTTCTTCTCTATCCATTTCCTTCTCTCCGCCACGGTCTGTTCGCCAACCGTCACGTCCTGATTCTCACGAGGGCGAAAAGCGACTAATGGAGAGCCGTTTCGCTGCAATGAATGGTAGCGGATGGAGCTCTGTGGTCTATGCCAACCCCTGCGGGAGATAGGCGTGAATATATAAAATATATATATATATATATATATATATATATATATATATATATATATATATATATATATATATATATATATATATATATATATATATATATATATATATATATATATATATATATATATATTGCTAGGACTGGACGCGTAAAGATGAAGCTCGGACTAGGAAGCTAGGCCCATGGATGTTATGTCCAGAAGAAGACTATACTGCAGACTGTTTTGTTCCCTAGAAATTTTTTCTACATGTTTTGTTTTATAATAAACATGTCTTATACCTAATATAAAGACAACTTTATTATAAGACAAAAATATTTCATAGAAATCTGCTGCTACGTTCTAAAATGTTTCCGGTTTGGCCGACCTCGCACTGACCGTCCGCAGGCATTTTGTATCGAATACTTTGAGAGTAGGTAGACTAACAATGCTGGCCCCTTTAATAGATTTTTTGTTACCACACAAGTTTACGACCAATTGGCTCAGTGACGAGGCCCCCCGCCCACGGAATCAATTGCCGCGGGTTCGATCCCCGCATTAGAATAAATATATGTACGACCTACATATATTTATTCCGAGTCTGGTAACCCCGCCAATTCGCATTAAACAAACGTAGTGGCTCAGCAGTGAAACATATATGAGCTGCAGAAAAAAAAACACAACTTTAAAAACCATGGCGTTTGATGATAATTTATGTTTGCAAAGAACCTGTAACTTTTAAAATGTAGCCAATAAGTGGGATTGTATAACCCACAACGTCCCGCAATTGGGAAAGGAGACTTCCGTTTTCTAGAGGAAGAAGCACTATTTAAAGCTTATTAAAGGCAATTAACGGGATATACAGACTAGAAAAAAATACCTATAAGCGATATATAGTATATATACATTATCACGATTTAAGAATAGAGCTCAATGCCTTTAACTCCGAAAGTGATAGCTTCGCCACGAAGCCAGTTAGATCATATGTTAGTTCTATTATATATAGTTTTAAATAAATTATACCTTATTCTATTATAAGGTCTTAGATTTGGTATTCCAATCCGTGTTTAAGTATCGCATTGTTTAAATGTGTGTGTGTTTCAGTGTCACATATTCTCGTATTGTGTAACCCTTGAATTAATATTATAATTAAAGTTATTCATATATTATTGAAGAATTTATTATTAAAGGCTATTAGCGAATTTGAACAGATTTTCTCCTATATTTGCCTCCTATATCGCACTCAATAAAACCGTTTATACAATTATCTTAAAAGATCTTTTCCAAGATATTTCAAAAGATGTCGCCATAGCTGAATCAGTTAGAAGAATGTTGACGTAACGGTTGTCTTCCGTGAAGTAAGTAAAGATGCACCGTGTTGAGGCAAAACGTGTCGCATACATTGTTGAAAAGTAGTGTTGTGTTTTACGTTTTTGTCGTTCTTGACGGCAGTCATTCTGTATTTCATATACACATTATATACCAGTGTGTAAACACAATATTATATTTCAAATTTGTCTTTCATACAAACTTAAAGATAAGATTAACAAAGTATGTTTTGGGGTTTAACTTTTACACGAATGTTATAATTTGTATTTAATCGATTTTTTTCTCTTTACATATTCATAATTTGACATTGTAGTATATTACAAAAAACAGCAATAGAATTTTTTTTGCCATAAAATGTCACCTTGACAACGAGCATAAACTTGAAATTCTTTGATCCATACTTTAAGAGATATTGATCACTACAGCCATCTAACGAGAAGATAATGGATTTCTTTTTCCCCGACCTAATATAATAATTACTCAGGTTCAGTGGCAAATATGGTGACTTGAGAGTGGTGTAAGTCTCATGTTTAGTGGTTGCCATGACAACGGGTAAACAACCCATGGTTACCATTAAACAAGCCTTGGTTACAAGAGTCAGTATGAGACGCATAGCACAGTCATCGTTATGTAGGTATAATATAAACATAATATTATATTTCAAATTTGTCTTTCATTCAAACTTAAAGATAAGATTAACAAAGCATGTTTTGGGGTTTGACTTTTACACGAATGTTATAATTTGTATTTTAATCGATTTTTTCCTCTTTACATATTCATAATTTGACATTGTAGTATATTACAAAAAACAGCAATAGAATTTTTTTGCTGTGAAATGTGACCTTAACAACGAGCATAAACTTGAAATTCTTTGATCGATACTTTAAGAAATATCGATCGCTACAGCCATCTACCGAGAAGATAATGGATTTCTTTTTCCCCACCCTAATATAATAATTACTCAGGTTCAGTGGCAAATATGGTGACTTGAGAGTGGTGTAAGTCTCATGTTTAGTGGTTGCCATAACAACGGGTAAACAACCCATGGTTACCGTTAAACAAGCCTTGGTTACAAGAGTCAGTATGAGACGCATAGCACAGTCATCGTTATACCTACCAAATAACTTAGATGAGTTTTTTCATTCCATTCCATTGGCATGCTATACCCTGTACAAGTAAGCTTGATCTTTTTGACAGATGTAAATTTTTCTGATCGACATAACTTTGCAATGACGAAAATATTATTTTCTTAATTTAATGATTCTAAAGATTGCAGTATACAGTATAGACCGATATAACATTGTACAAGCGTCTATTATTTTCAGTGTTCCAATTTAAATTTTACTTTGAAGCAATAAAAAGTCTTAAAATTTTCGAATAACGCTTGAATCTTACAAAATACATATAACACAAAAATCCCTAATTTTTATGTTATATGTATTTTTTTTAATATTTTTACAATTTGTAAAATCATTCAATAATATGTTCGTCATTGCAAAGTTATGTCGATCCGAAAAATTTATATCTGTCAAAAAGATCAAGCTAACTTGTACAGGGTATAGTAATATTTGAGTTAATAATTGAATGATAATAAAATAAAAGTTCGAGCCAATGCTGTGTTATGTGTGTTTCATGTTCCCTATCGCTTATAAACACTTTCTAAAGGTTCATATATCAACTATATATCACATTCGTTAAAAAACTTTCTTTAACTACCTCTGAATGGGTATTAGCGTTTAATAAAGATTGTTCGAAATCCAGTTCCACAAGCGCCCTCTTTGAGACATCTCGAGATATCGCGGTATAGTTATTGTTAACCAGTTTATGGCAGACATTCTTGTACACAGTAAAACTTTATCACGTCTTTTATGAAAGTGCGCAAACTGCCTACTACCCTTTTGTTGCGGTTCAATGCATGCATACGATGGAAGAAAATTTTTTATGCTTGCTCTTTCCGTTCTGTGACAAAAGATATATTTATTTCTCATCAAAATAATAGCATGAAAATCGTGCAGAGTACTAATTATTATGTTAGCAGTGTAAGTCCAATGGGAACATGCAAGCTGTTAAATATTGATTCGAAGATGTTAATGCTGGTAGCCTATTGGCTTTAACAGCTTTATCGTATTCAGGGCCCGCGGGCTGAAAGCCCGCGGCGCAAGCTGTTAAAGTGAGATGTTCCTGACCGTGTAATACACCAGTAAATCCTGGTACTGGTAATCCATGAAGATAGCACGGACTTCCTAGTAAAGATTTAAGGTCAATATGTAGTAGTTGTACATTGATAAATGTATTACTAATGTATTAATAAATATAAACTTTTATATTATATTACTTCTTTTAACATTAGTAATTATAAAATTTAAAAAGAAATTGTTTTATAAATCAATAACATTAGTTCGACTGAAGTCTTTCAATAGACATAAAATTGATATTGAATATAAAATGTAAAGTGAAAAGTAAAATTCAGTAATATAAAATATAAAATGTAATATTAAAATATTATTAAAGTATATAATTAATATAAAATGTACAATGATACATTAATAAATCAATTGCATTTGGAAGAGTTTAATTATAAACGAAGATGAAAAGATCCCGAGTCTCGCTATAAGCAGTACGGCTGACACGTCATAGTACCTCAAGTATCGGTATACTGTGGGACTTTCTGACTTCTAGGACCTCCTCATGTGGGAAGTTTTCACGCCGTTTCAATGCTGACTTCATGGTTCAATAAACAGTGGCTACGCAACCATTAATCATGTCAAAATCAGGTATCTCTATCTGATTCAACTACTGTATCAACATTACCATTAGAACTATCAAAGAAAAATGAGACAGCCATACTAGTGTCAGTGTTTAAACTAATTTCAACATAATATAAAAGATGAGATGAAAACTTGCGAACGGTAATATCTTTATGGATTAGTTAACTAATAAAATAGTCCTATCCTACTTATATTATAAATGCGAAAATTTGTGAATATGGATGTATGTTTGTTACTCTTTCACGAAAATCTTTTACAGTACATTTTTACATTACAATTCTCTTTTACAGTAATATAGGTTATACATTGGAATAACATATAGGCTACAATTTGTAATTTTGGTCGTAATATAATTTTACTATTAAATAAAAAAAATATATTTATTTAAAATGATCTGTCACGAAACTTAATGTAGCAGACCAAATTCCACGCAAGTGAAGCCGCGGGCAAAAGCTAGTAAATAAATAAAATTATTGCATGAGCAACTACTTTAGAAATCAAAACATAATATTGAAATGTGACCGTTGTAATGACGTCATTTTTTGGATTCAAATTACCTAATAAACAAATAACTACATGCGGCAGTCCACGGCTGGATGTACATACATGGATTTTATCCCAACCTTTAACTTCGCACATCTACAGTTTCTGTCAGCCACTCTATCTAAATCATCGCACCATCTGACCGGGGAACGTTGTAACATTGATCAATACGCGATCTCCACTCCAGCGCTCGTCAGCTTCAACGGTTGTCGGATCCCCGACAAATGTAAACATCAAAAAACTACATTGTAAATATCAAACGGATCACCAGCACGCAAATAAACCTGAACGAGTAACGAACAGTCTGTGGATACGGCTAATTTAAGTGGTAATTGCGAAACAAGCCAACACATTTCTCAATTGGCATATTGACGTAAAGCCGCGGGTGTCTTTCCTCAGATGATACGCTTGTGCATTTGCCTTCCTATCCCATAAAAAACGTGGACCAGCGACTAAGATAAATAAATAACTTGTTTATGCAAGGCACAATACAAACAACATCAAAAGTAACAATCAAAATCAAAATTAAGCTAAAAATAAATACTAAAATCGACGCTTCTGCAAAGCCTGCGATGTATGGGTGGCGTTGATTGGATTCCACCAAGCGACACGGTGTCTATTATGCCTTCGTATCGCATAAAAGAAAACTATACTTTTTCGTGGTGCGGCTCGAATATATTGCAAATTAGTTCTAAGTATATTGGAATTAAAAAAGCAATCTCTTTGCACAATACCATATTTCATAATATGACAGACAAGTTAAGCCTCTACCAAGATTAGCCTAAACGGAGTGACAAAATGTGAAACATTGTCACATTTTGTCACTCCGTTTAGGCTAATCTTGGTAGAGGCTTAACTTGTCTGGACAAAATGTTCAGATGAAGATCACAGATATTTCTGCAAAAGTTTAAATTATATACAAGATAGATACTCAAATGACAAAAAGACCTATTGGCATATGGACGAATTGGCAGTGAAAAGTTCATATAATACTGAATAGTTCACAAAAATGAAACAAGAGAATTAACACGATACGTAATGTTTTAATTAGTTTTAAGGTTAATATTTCGTTATTATCAGTAAAACTGATGTAAGATACATTTAGGTAAAGACCAGATACATATATGTATGTTGACATTTCTAAAGAAATGTCTGTTAACCCATGCTTGTCCAAGATATATTGGTAAGTCAACCAGATTCAAAAGAAATACCTATAGGCCATATCCCATTCATCCCAATGCAGGATTCAAACCCGTGCTCATTAACTCTGAGAGCGATAACTTCGCCACCAATTAAATCGTCAATGGAGGACTTTCACAAAGAAATATAATTTGTCATTTAATAAAATCAAAGTATAATAACTTACCTATTTATTGGTCAGCTTTTTCCTAACAGATTTAACGTAGAAAATGTTTTTCCACATTTTTCAAGTTCTTATCAATCCCATAGCCAGCATTCGATGTTAACCGTAAATAAAGCACAACTCACATCACTCATATCACTCCACTAACACAAACTTAAACTTTTAACTTATCCAGAATTTAACACGTTGTTACCGACGTATGACAAAGTATGTAAGCACAATGATAACTTGTGGGGACCACTTGGAAACTTATTAAGCACGAAAAATTAATTTCTTAGCACTTAACGAAAACTTTAACGTCTTATTTTGGACATTTTAATACACAAATCAATATAATTTGACGCGTGAAGTTATAAAAGGTCGCTATAAAGCGTTTGATGACCCTAAAAGTTGCTTTACAACTGAGACTTGGATGCAAAACTCACGGTTTCTCCTGCGCCCGCGCGCTCGGTATGCGGTTTGTATGTGTGCGTTTATAACTACACGCATTACGCACACATCCATAACACAGGCTGCACGGTTTTTGTCGATGTCCACAGGGCAAGTAACCTTAGTAATAAAGTATTGTAGCTCCAAAACTAAAAGGTATTCAATCATTTACTTGGTGTGATGAGTCACAAAACTGAATTTTCTTTAACCATGATCACTGAAGACCATATACTTGGCTTAGTGACGAAGTAACAGTTTTCGGAGTCAATGTCTGGGTATATTTAGTACGAGTACGTGTACCTCCCATCCACCTGGGACAAGCGTAGTGTATTAATGTCCTTTCCTCCAGAAGTGAGAATACTCTGTGACCAACAATAAAACATATATGGCCAGTATAAAAACATTTACAGCTGTCGGTAAATTTTGATATTTAAAAGTAAAATTTAAAGGAATTTACCGTTTAGATTTTTCGAATAGTAACAATGGTTTTAACAAATTTAAACTTTTTGAAGTGGTAAAATTGAAACTAGCATATTTAATAACGTTAGACATCTTCAAAGTTACAAGGCTTCGATATTCAAAGCTTTTCTGAAAGCTGCTGGTCGATGTCCCGCTAGCGAGACGCAAGCACAATCTATGCATCCTTATCATACAATAATTTTGCCGTACGATAAAAAGAGATGGACATAGCTCCTTCGCTTCGTCATGTATTTGCAGAACTTGAAGTTGCTTTACTCCGGCATTATTAACGATCAAAATTACGGTCGTGTAGGTAAAACCTGACTAAATCGAAAAGCTCTTGAAATATTGTGTCCAGTTGGTGACGAATGCACACTTTCTCGTATCGGGTTGGCGATGTTACCGTATCGTTTGTTATATAGGAATAATAGGCTGATTGGTTATAGTATAACGCTGGCAGTCAATTTGTAGCAATTAGAGATATCAATCTGACCGTTTTTTTGTATGCGCTATGAAATTATACAACATTTTAAATAGCATTTGAATAATTATGTAGTAACTGAATTTTTAACATCAAATAAAATTATAAGGTGAATTCTTTAAATTAAATTCGATAAAATAAATTTATAAGTAAAATAAAAAGGTTTATTTTGAAAGTTCAGCAATTTTTTCCGACCATATATTTATACTTTGGAAATCGTAAGATAGGTTATTTATTTATTTAAAACGGTAATTAAGTGACATTCGAAAAATAATATCCGTTAAAATCAAATAAAGTGATAAATATTGTGTTTTAGTAATATATTTAATCAGTAAATTGAATATTAGTTTCTTTAGTAAATTAAAATTGTCATCCATCTTCTTCAAGGATGGCCATCATTAGCCTACCACAATCTATTGCTAAGCATAGCAACCTACGGATTCATTGCTGGGCATAAGTCTCTTGCAAGACACACCACCAATCTCCTTCGGTTACATGCGTCCACTCCTTGCCAGCCACTCGCCAAGGACGGTAGATCGCATGAGAAATACTTCAGCTGCTACCCAGCCGGTTGGTAATCGAGAGACGGGCCCGACTAAGGGTTAGACGAAGGAAAATCATTGAAGGACGCCAAATCTGCGCTCCTACATAGTTACAATGACCAGAATAGCGGTTATCCCGCAAGCTGAAATCCAAGCAATGAGGATCAGCCCTGAGGCAGTGTCAAGATATCAGATCTTGACACTGCTCACAGTATCCAGGTGTTCCTTTTCATTTGTTTAAATACTTATAGACATACATGCATATGCATGTATGTCTATAAGTATTTATTATTCATGTATAAATAGCGATGATCATTTTCCATCAGTTGACAGACTTTCCCTTATGTGTTGATCAGGAATAAAAGAAAAATAAAAATATATAAACTTTATTTTAAACAGAACGGCTATCTTTTCAGTCTTAAAAGATAACTACGGGTGATGTAATTAAAGTAACTATGTAATATAATAGTAGACATCTGACCAATATGAGGTCGTCCTACAAAAAGGCTGTAATTTAGTAAACTGATGATTTAAATAAAAACACTTGCGTAACAATAATACATCTATGCTTTTTTTTTAACAGAGATAAGAAATACAAGTCAGACATCTTAAAAGGTAATTTATCTTAAAAGTTTATTGTATTTAAAACCGGTTACTTAGCATTTATAAATAATGCATTTTATTGATATTCTGACATTTCAATGAAAAAGTGAAAAACAATACAAAATTAATGATATAGTAACATGAAAACAAATGAGATATTTTCTTAAAATCCTTTACGCGTAAGCGATGTATGTATAGTTCATGAATGTTTACGTATTATTTAGAAAAATAATTTGGTAAGAATTAAAGTGTTAACTACATAAATAATAAAATGCTAGAGTATGGGACATTCCTTGGCTTCGCTATCCCTCTCTCCATTACAGTCGCATAGTGTATGAAAGAGACAGCGCTAGCGAAGGAAGTACTCTTATCGTTCATTCCAGGAATAACTTTCCCATAGCCATAGACTGTTGATGGTGGATGGGTTATATGTTCGGAATGCAAAAAGTTACCAGGGCTAATTATTTACTTTGTGGTTTTATCCTCATATTTATGATTAAAGAATATTATTATGAAGCAATGTCACAGTTCACGATAGCTTAGTATGCCAACGTAATACTTAATAATAAATGGAAACATTTATAAAATAACATTCAAATAGAATTTGCTTAATCATGTATGATTAATAGAATCAGGCATTACTTTGCGAAAACCATTATAATGTGAACAGTCAGAGTTATAATTAGTTAAAATCCGTTTAGAGCAAAAAATAAAAACAAGAAATTATGTTGTGTTTTTACTAAAAGATGTGGAAACTATAGAATAACTTAATGATTAAGTTATTCTACAGCACTAACATAATAACTAAGTTATTCTATGATAACCACTTCTTATAGTAAACACTTTGTTTTGCTTTACGTACATGTAGAGTCATGTACGAGTACCTACTACGTGAAGTAAAATTTACGTATGTTTTAGGCTAATAGTCGATCAGAGAGCTGAGACTATACTCGAAGTTTCTGGTGAACACCAAAGTGATTGACAACACTTTCTGAGTGACCCGTAGCCAGTAGCAAATTCTTAGTATTGCTTATTGTGTAGTAAGTAATTTGTCGGGAATTCCTCGACTGTTACTCTAGTAAACGAGTGCTGAGGTCAAGACCACGCTGGCCAGATGGAGCGACGATCTGCGCAGGGCGGCCGACAGTATCTACATGCTTTAAGCCGATCGATTAGATGGTTTGTTTTAGGGGAGGCCCATGTCCAGCAGTAGAATGTCGCAGGTTGATGATATATCGTACTTTGGGTGAAAATTAAAACGTATGATTTGATTTCATTTACTGTCACAACATGATATTCGGTTTGAAAATTGAACAGGACTTTACCAAAATGGTTAAAAGATTCAATTTTTTTCTTTAATTTTTAAAACTGGCTTTGAAATTGAAAACTTCACGATATTTCCGTTTAATTGCCAGATGGAATTTTGTACACTTAACCTTGTGCACATAATTCAAACTGTCTAATCGCCATTTTTATTTTCACCCGAACACGATCGGTTTTAAAACTTATCGCCCACTTAGCGCTATATGAAAGTGGCACGCCCGTAAAAATCGCAAAGCATCGGCATGAAACAACATCCGCCAGACATGAGTTTACAATGATGCTTTGAAGCCGTTAATAAGCATAACGTAACGTGAAAGATATGGGTCGCGTACAGGACTTGAAGAAATGTTAGTTGAGATAGAATCGTGAGGATCTCGACCCGCTAAATAACCGAACGTTAAACGATCACGATAAGTTAAAGGTGAAAATGTTGAGGCGCGTGTTATAGCTGACGTTAATGTCTCTGTAGATTTGAAGAGAAAACCTAAGCATACCAAAGACCTACTTTGGTATGCTTTGACCTACATTAGTATCCTTAATACTCAATTATTAATAAACAATAAAATGGCAGTTCTGTTTATTTTAAAAGAAGAAAATTTGGTAAATTATTGGTAAGCATCCTTACGATCTGAAGTCATGAAGTTTGTATTTTCCATTGGACTATCGATGTAAACCATATTTTATTTCAAAAGAATTCTAGTAATATTAAAAACGATAGTTTTTCTTAGAAAAATAATGTACGATATATAAATGCGCTTACGATATATTAATTTAAATGTAGGCACTCAGTGATCGCTCTTTTTTTGCCTTTCTTATATCAGTTGTGAGATGGTCTTAACTTCTTTAAAGTTTTCTATCTGGTTGTTGATACAATCGGCGGAATGAGGTTGTAGATCGAATAATCCTTATTTGAAAGTAGTAGCAAGTTTGAAAACCTAATCTTGCCATGATACACATTGCATATGTATAAAGTTATTGATTTATCTATAATAAAATTATGATGCCATTTTAGCTCCAAATAATTTTACTGGTATAATGGTATATATATGTACAGTGGACTACCAGGGTTGTCGATAATAATGATATCAAACTAAAACAAACAATGTCAAGCTTCACGTAAAATGTCGTTACCTTACCGTAATCGTATCGTCGCTTATAAAGGGTCCTTGCATCCAGTTGGCTCGTACGTGACACAGCGCGGCGCACTCTGCAAGGGTTCGATTCAATCATTAACCTAATTAAAACATTCCCCCGCCTTCGATTATCCGCCGGCCGCAGCTGATACATAACTCCGCTGTACACGAAGATAAGTAGCCCGATAGATATGTTTAAATTCAATTAGTTATAGAGATCTTATCTCAGACATCTCAGCTATTTGTATATAGACTCGTCGCTATAGTAAAATTTCAAGCTCGCTCAAATTAAAAAAAAAACTACGTCCGTAGACTATTTTACCTCTAGTACTTTACATATCGACGCAAAGAAGTGAAACTGCTAGATAACAAAAATGTCAAAAAAATAATTGCATATTCGGATCAGAAAAACATACTGCGTCGAATCGTCTGAGTCTCACAACTGTACGACTAATAGAAAAGTTTGTACAGCTTTAAAACTGACTGTTGAGTGATCAGATACATTTTTTTTAGAAATCTTAAAAGATTCTTTGGCTCTAGTACGTTTTCATTTTGCGGTTTACTACGTTTTCATTTGTTTACGTCAATAAAAACTGTCATACCATTTGACTATTTTAATGTTGGGTTTTCATAATAAAACAATATTATCGCTCATTACTCATTACTCACACAACTACTGCGTCAGTAATGAGTTGTAATGAGCCGTAATAATAATTGTTATTTATTATATATGTATATATCAATAATACAAGATTTGTAGTAGAGTTATGATGACCCTAAAGCGGTTTGTTTACATTTTTATGGAATAGGAAGGCAAATGAGCAGGCGTGGAGCACCTGCTGGAAAGCAATCAACGCCGCCCATGGACATCCGCAGTGCCAAAGGCATCGTAGAAACATTCCAATGTCGTGTCGATTCGGGAACACCGCTGGAGGTAGCTGGTTCCACAGAGTGGTCTAGAACGCACCGTACCATATCGTCACTCATCCAAATGGTGGAAATGAAACTTAAACAGGAACTTATTCTACATTTATTCTTTTCTCAATTTGGCTCAGGTATAGGCGAGCCGCTAGCTCATTTGTCTATGTATTTCATAAAAAAAACATTTAAAAAAATAATATTAAATAAAAAAGGTTAAATTCAAGCAAATAACGTGGGTCGTTACTAAAATTAAGCTGTCACTTAACATTCATTTATTCCGTTTTGTACGCAGAGCGGTCATTGCGCGCGTTAAACTCTAATATATGGAGCAAAGCAAACGAGGTTTCCCACGGGCCACAATGCATTGTTAAAACATAGACCATTTAAATTGTGAAATAGTTGTTTTATTAGACGTACTTATCTATTCTTGAAGATAACTAATTATTACTCGCAAATTAAGCTTTAAAGATACTTGAATTTTATAATTTATACGTTTAACTATTAAAGATATTTTAATTTTATAGTTTAATTTTATTAGCAGTGGCAGTCTGTGAGAGTTGTGTGACACAGTTGAATATATGCTATCACCAAGATACGCAATTAGGTATAACCCGATATTTTTTTAGCCAACCAGTTATCACCAATTGTCCTACATCGTCGTCCCACCAGATGGTGTCACGACAATTGAACAATACATGGAATACCTGTCCAACCTTCAGTTTAGTTGCTTAGAAAGCTATGATAGCTTTCCAAGCAACCAAACTCTTTATGTTTTTTTTTCCGGCAGATTTCGTTAAACATATCCTATATATACTTCATTTATTACCATAAAAATATCACTTTGTTAGCTCTAAGTTTGTTTTCCAATATGCTACGTTGAAATAAATCGCGAGAAGGGAGGCTGCAATTTCATACGACATATATAATGTTACATTGTATGTAAGTCGCAATGATATCTAACCTTAAGAGAGAATGTCTAAAAAGCGACCTCTATGATCATCGCTCCTTTACAGTTAAAAACACTTCAACAGGCAATCTGATGATATGGTGGTTTTTATTGACTTTTAACTACACGAAGTTTTCTTAATTAAATATGAGAACTGGCTGTCGTTACATATATGATATATGTAACGACAGCCAGTTCGCGTGTCCCTTCGTTCTGTTACAGTAATACCAACCTTATGTTGATTACAAATTAAAAAGTACACACGAATTGTTGCTAATAAAAATAATAATACTTGGTGATTCATTTTATAATAGTTACATATAATGCCAGGAATTTCAGTGTTTATTAAGACGTTAGTTGTTAGAATCGTCGCCCTTCACTCCCGCAATGGGAACACGGAATTTATTAATGAATAGAACGTGTGTTGTTCAAGCAACTGCTCAGTAAACATCGCGCTCATTAATGTATAGTCAAAGAGATGTCAAATTACTTTCAACTGTTAGGAGCCATTCACATTATACGATGCCGCTACAAACGGACATTTCTTCAAATTTATTCGTCGACAAATCCCCTGCATTTAAAACTTTATTGATTACGACTTAGTTAAATCAGACGCAAAGCTACCGCTTTTGAAGTCAGTGGTTGTACAAGATTGGCACGTGACCCCCAAAAGACTTTTGCAGCGAAAATGAATGGTCAAATTCCCGGATTTTCTAAGTTACATATATCAGTTTACAAATAAACGAACCATATACAATTTAGCTTATAACAACATATTACAGCGCCATCTATGAATACGTTCATTAAAACTTTTGAGACATATAAAACTCATACCGTGGTACAGGTATTTATTTCCAAGTAGATTTCTCTTTTAAACAACCTTGGTGAGTTGATATCCACTCTTCTAGAAGAGATAAGTCCCTTGACCAACAGTGGTATATATAGGCTTTCAAAATGTGATATATAATATAGGCTTATATAGTGGTATATAATATCTAAATCCTCGATTAAAACGTTCAAAACCTCCCTCTTTTAAATGGAAGAGTTAGATAAATAAACGGATCATCCATTTGTAAGCGTCGTCGCTAACTTACAAACAGATATCGTCGTTGTGTACAGATGTGTTACCTACTGTTGTTTAAGATGTGAATAATGAAATGGAAACTGGGAATCGACAGAATTTATAAGACTTTTCCATTTCCCTGAATTTACATCAAATTTTCCACCTGCAGCCTGCGTCAAACCACTGCTGGACATGCCCACCTAGCCTGATCTTTGGATTCACAGATCCATTTTCTGCCAGCCGCCCTGCAAACGTCATCGCTCCATTTGGTAGAAATGCTTCCAATACTACGTTAGCCAAAACACGGTCTTCACGCCAAAACTCGTCTACTCCAACCTTTGTTGGTTTTCCAACAAACATACCCAGACAATTATTACTATATACATATGTATGTAGTTGATTTATGTCTAACACAATCCTCTGTATTCTCGTGAAAAATCCTATCAAATTGATTAAGACATTTTTAAGATTATCCTGAATAAACAAATAGGCTCCAGACAAACTAGCAAACCTGATCCTCATCATTTCACTTTTTTTTCGATTTTTTCTGTATTGTTTCTCTATCATTTAGAATATTGTGTTAGATTCATTCGATATTTTATATTTAATGTACATAAATATTGTATATGTAAAACTAAGAGACTGAGTTCCAACACAAAATTTAAACATTTAATGGAACTATTTTAAGCATAAATAGTTCAGTTAGTATAGAACGGGCTTACAGCCTGAGGTCATGAGTTCATATCCTCTAGTGGACTATGGATGTGGATCATTTCCTAACACAGGCATTATTATATTAGCTTAGTCTGAATTAACCAGATATTTATAATATTAAAAACATTCCTAGTCTTCATTTATTTTATTTTTTAAATGTACATATATATAGGCGTATTAGAATTAATATCATTATTTAATAATTTCACGCAATAGACAAAACATAATTTTATAATATTTTTGGTGCCATCTGGTAGCAGATAATGTAAGAATAATGTTGGTTTATATAAAATAATTATAATAATTTTAATTGATGTCGAATAAATTATTTAGTAACATGTGAAACTCATATAAATATATATTATACGTAAATATTAAACTGTGTTTTAAGATTAGGTTTGCAGTAATTTCATTTGTTTTCTTAAAAAAATATATATTATTGCCATGTTGGAGTAAATATAAATTAATATTTATTGTTTATTGTCACCTTCTCGATTTTGTGTATAAAAGCCAAAATTCAGTCAACACGAGATTCATTCTAATTCCAACCGTCGTCACCGAAATATATACAATCTTCAGGACGTTTTTCCCGAGCATGAATTACAACTACGTGTGATCAAATAGAACGCAAAAGTGATTATACCGCTTATATGGTCTTCAGATCAAATTATACTACTACCGGTATCCTATTGCGGCACCTAGCGCATAGGCTTTAAATGCAGTCGGCGAGAAACTTAGAAGACACTCGCACATTAGACATTTACACCATAACCATAAAGCAATCTTCCTTATAAAGTTGGCCTGAGATTTCTATTCAGTGATAATTTTGAGCGATCAAACACCACTGTTTTAGTGCCGTAAAAAACATTCCTCATATAAATGTGTGCCTCGATATAAGACCACTTCAGTGGTGAAAGAAGGAGGGAGCAAATACCATCTACTTCTGCCGGTACTTCACTAAAGGAAGCAAATTTAGAAAATATTCTCAAATATATATACCAAATATTTTTACAAAAAGCGAGACGGTCCAAATTTATTACCAACAGCGTGGCTGTACCAAATCGACTTTGGTAGAGCCACACTGTAAACGAATAGCTTGTAAAGAGTGGTATAATATTTTTCTATATATAATTGGGCCGGCTCACCTGGGGAAGCACCACACTCTCGCAGAAAACTGTGATCTGAGTGGTAGCTTAGCTACCGCGCTTCGTGCGGTGAGCAACTGAGTTCTGGAGGTCCAACACCCTTCTCCTACCCACTTCCCCTCCCACTCCCATAATGATCACCCTTTCCTTATAGTTCGGCAACGCTTCCGCACTGCCTATGGCGCTGCGGATGTCTATGGGCGGCGTAGATTGCGTTCCATCAGTTGACACGCCTGCTCCTTTACCTTCCTATCCCATAAAAAAAACTTGTTTCCTCTTCCTTTACTTAGCCTCCCATTAATTTTTTTTCCACTCTTTTTATTCATATTACCTTTTAGCATGTGTACCCTATATTCTAAAGTGAGAGATCATTTACCTACAAGCTTGAACTAATCTGCCGATTCAGTATCACATGCATATAAACATAAGATATTGATATACATAAAAGTCTAAAATTTGATTAAGCATATGCTTCATTCCAATAGCATCATGTGGGAAAGATCTTTACACAGACACTGTTCTCTTATGCATAATTAATTCAGATTAAACAAACACATATTTATTTATCGTCTGTAAAGCAGAAACGTCACGTTACAACCAGCCAGTGACTTCAAACGTAATGATAATGATTCGTGAGCTTTGCTTATGAATAATTCAATAGTTAACTAAAGCTTATTCATTAACTTTCTAATTTTCTTGTATTTATTTAGTATAATGTGTGCACTATATTATTGTAAAAATAACAGTGAAAAATAAAAATGGACCTGAAAAGTATAAGCTATATATAAAAATAGATATATATAAAAATTTTGGTAGTAGTAGCATTTGAAGCTATAAGTCTCGAAATGGTTTTTTTTTATCAGAAATAATACTAGCGATTTTTTTTCTTACTAGAATTTTTGTTTACCATTCTAAAGTACATAATAATGCTTGCATTAGATACCTATGGTTCATATAAATAGTCAAATAATATAATAGAATCTTATGCACTGTGTTCTCATCTGATCACTAATCGCCATAAAAAATCGTAAGCTCAAATATAAATAATTAATGGTGATTAATGGCTTACTAATCAAAGATCATAAAATCACTGATCTGTACCAAAAAAAGGTCACAAAACAAAATCAGTCACGGTACTTCACTTCGAGTTATGAAGAAGAACTTGTGAGATTATCTTACAATTGGTTATAGGACAGAATTCAAAACATGTAGATAACGTCTCTTTCACTCGGTCACCGTAGCCAAATCGGTGAATATAACGTAAGCAACAGAATGACGTAACGAATGAGATTAATTTTTAATCCAGTGGTCATTTTGAGGTCGAAATTCTATCGTAATTCATTAAATTCTTTATTTTAAATTTTATATTCCTGCTACAGCACAACACTTTTCCTTCTTCCTTCGCAAGGTGCAGCAGAGCAGAAACACTCGCTATCCCGGTCCACTCCCTGATATTAAATACGTAGCCAAACTTCCTTCACCGACCAACTTGTCTTTTGCCCTGTACCTGTCATGTCTCATGATATGACCCAGGTAATCAACTTTTCTACCTTTGACGATCTGCAAAAGTACACGTTTTTGCTTGACTTGTCGGAGAACCTCGTTCTTTGTCATTGGCCAATTTTTAATTGCAGTTAAAGATATTAGAGATATATAATAAAAAACGGTTAAAATATAAATACTTTATAAAGAGCCTGCGCTGGAGTTACTGGTGCGCCGCGCGAAAAGGGGCCCGAGTGCAAAGGGTTAGTATATAGATTGAATCTAGTATTCAATCTATATACTAACCCTTTGCACTACGGCCCTTTTTCGCCTATGGCGAAGGGAACTCTGATGATAACTTACACTTTACTTTCTCCGAGACAATAGTCGCACAAAAATCACAGCGAGCGGGATAAGCTTTGTGTTATGCAATAGTGTCGTTTCATAACCGAACTGGTTAGCTTGGATAAAACAATGCACAAGATTGAGACATACAGCTGTCTCGTTCTAGAAGAAATTCCGTAATGTATGAACAAATTAGACTGTTATATTGGGTGTGAATTAGAGACAAAGTTCATGAGTAGATCAAAAGATCCAATCGAATCCTAGAAAGATCGCCATGTAATGTTGGGTATAAATGAGTGGAGACGTAGTTCATGAATAGATTGTCGCGGTTGTCCATGGGCGGAGTTGATTGCTTTCCATTAGATGACACGCTTGCTCGTTTGCCTTCCCATCCCATAAAAAAAATCAAAAGATCGAATCGAATACCAGTAAGATTGCCATGTAATGTTGAATGTGAATTTTTTATTAAGAATCTTTTAGTCTAAATCTTATAACATATGTGTCACGTGAGACACAGTACAAGATGTTGTACTATTTTTAAGCAAGCGTGTCGCCTAATGAGAAGATAGTTTTGAGACTTCTATAGGCTTATTTTTTAAGTTTCTAATGTAATATCAGTTCAAAAATAACGCTGAAGGTACCTGGTTCCACGTAATTGGTATTGCGAATAAAAATAAATTAATTAAATACAATCTCCAATGGCTTCAGATATGTGTCATATGCTTGGCGAGATGGAAAGCCAAAACTTACTTAAGCCAAACTAAAAATAAAAATATTGTATAATATGTTAAAACAGTATATAAAAAACTAAAACAACTTAACATATTAACTGAAAAACTAACATCACTAATACCACTTAATAGTGGTAGAGCCACGCTGCAGAAGAATACTTTGTCAAAAATGGCATTATATTTGTCTGTAGCATGAATAGAACCGCTTCCGCACTGCCTATTGCGCTGCGGAAGAAGGAAGAATGGGTGGCGTTGATTGCTTTCCATCAGGTGACACGCCTGCTCGTTTGCCTGCCTATCCCATAAAAAAACAATGTAAAAAATGTTTTAACAATGTACAGCTTTGTCTCAACCGGAACTACCTGACCAGATTCCCAGCCTCACTTCTTCACTTTCAGCCAGACACCTTGAGCAGATCATCGCCCTATCAGACCGAGAGGGTATGTCATACCACACAGTCATACATTCCAGCACTCGCCAAATTAACTATGTAAGTGTTTCACTTGGTGAATTTTTCTTATATGAATAAAATGTTTTCCTGTATTTATACTGTGTTTTTTGAAACTTAATCAACAAAAATTTGCGAATATAACAAAAAAAATTTTTAATCAGCTATTTCAAAAATCAAGATGCCATAACTTTTTTTAACGATAACCTGTTGATGTTTGCACATGAATGGTAAATTTCTTAAGAACGAAAAGAAATAGATCCATAGATATTTGAATAATTTAATAAAACATGCAAAAAAGTTTACCTCAACGATCCCGTTTTAAAGTTAAAAATCTAAAATAAAAAATCAATTAAATTTTTTTAATCGTTTTTTTTACTATGTTTCGGGTCGATATTGCTATTGTTTTTATCTGCTTAGCGAATTACACTTTCTAGCTTTCCAATGAGAGTATTTTGAAGAAAATTTATTGTTTACAATAGAGGAACCAAAATATGAGGTAACCAGTAAAAAAACTTAAAGCACCTTGATTTTTAAATACCAAATTTGTTTTTATCGACAATTTTTTGTCTCAAATCCACACAATGTTTGATTAACTAGAAAAAAAATACATTGAATTATATAATTGTTAGAAATGATTTCCTAAATCAGTAAAGTTGTAGGTTTTGTTGAGCTGTATCTAACAAAAGTTATTGACTACCTTCTCGGCGCCATGCAATGACCTACTGAGTTAAGTTATTTATATAACCCACCTCACTTCTAAATAACCCGCATTGTTTCTTAAATAACAACCTATTCCCCGATTAAGGACAACGCCTGCAGTCTACACCGCGAGAGAACCTTACCACTAATAACTTCGGATCATGAGCTGTAAATTATTTATGATACAGCCAAGTCAAATGAATTATTGTGGTTTATGTTTTATGTCAATTAGTATAAGGTAGTTTATTGCTGTAAGCTTTTGCATTAAATGTTCTGACTAGAGAAATTATAGTTGTACTCACAGTTACTTACTAATCAGGGAAATAGCTATTCAGATAAATATTTTTAACTGTGTTTACCATTTTATAAATGTTATAGCTTAACGTTAATTACTTAATTCATATAATCTATTCATATATGGTCAGGGAGTATATTTGCCTAACCGCCTATTCGGTAATTATAATATTCGTACATGGGTACGCGACCCCCACCTCTCGAGCTACTACCGTATCACTCCTTGTCTTCCGTTGCGGTAGTATCATATCCCTATCATCCTATCTAAATCCATATTTCCTTTCCCCTACCTTTTCCTTTCTTCTTTATCCTTTTCCCTTCCTCTCCGCCAATTCACGGTCTGACGCACCAATAGATGCGTGGCTAGGGGCGAGCTTAGTCACAAGCATGTCGACCGTCCCGGGATCGGGTACTATAGTGCCTTACCTCAGTATGCGGGGCCCTGCTGGGGCTGACCTTCATCCTCCCTTGCAGTTCGTAGGATTCACTATGACGAATTTGTTAAAAAATGACGGTGACGTGGTTCGCCACCCGTCACGCCCTGATTCCCACGATGGCGAGAAACAACTAACGGAGAGTCATTTCGCTACGATGAATGTGAGAGGAAGGATGGATGAAAAGATGGATGAGTATGGAGGAAACAAAGAAGGTGTGCTGGGATTGTGTGTAGTTGATACCGGTTGGGAAGTGTAGAGTTGCTGACGGCCACTTTTTCGGTGAGATTTAGTTTAAGTTCCCCGTAAATCCACTTCTCCCAGTAAAAAACACTCATTATTATTTTTCTATTTTTGTTTGCTTGTCGCGGATTTTAGCTAAGTAAAAAAAGAAAAATTCTGACTGTCCACATCTTAATGGATTTCCGCAAAGTAACGCCTGACTCCGTTAATCGAGCTTGTAATGAAATGAATAAAATCGAGCTAATGGCGTGTGCTCACATGGGAACCAAGACATTTGGATTGTAAAGCCTGCAGAATATGTAAGTAAATGGAGTGGAGTAAAAAAGTACTGACTTTCTGTTTCTTCTTTTCTGTTTGTTTTCGACCAGGGTCGTGAATTCAATGTACGCAACATGACTTATTTGAAGGCATATGTATTCATTCTGTCTGATTAGGTATTTATCCTTACTATTTTTGTATGTTAGTGCTACTCACAACACGGAACATTTAAATTATAGAATCTTGTGTCATATTACACCAAATTAAATCTCATATTATATTTATTTAAATATAAAGGCGACCCAAACGATGTAGTACCATCATTTTAGCCAAGGTTGTGGATCCGCTTATCGTAGAAAAGATAAATGTTCTTATGGCCTACAGATAACTACAGCCTATAGGAAGGACATTTGTCTAGCAGTTAACTTCCGTGGGCTCATTATGATGATAAAAATGGACCGTTCCAATAGTCCAATAGCATTTAGAAAAGAACCTACATCGTAGGCCCAATCTCCCGCAATAGGGCTATTGCGACAGTTTCACACAAATTGGGTCTTTTTAATGCTAAACCAAATTTTACACTCTTAATTTCTTTACTGACCCGATAATTTTACTTTGGAATTATGTGAAGGAATGAAGAAACATGAAATTATGTGAAGGAATGTGCTTTGTTTCCCTTTCTATTTGAGCAAACACAGTCGGCATTACTAAGAAATATGTTTCACAAAGTCGTGTTATTCCTTTCATTCCAACAATAATTGCTTACATCAAAGGTAAAAAAGTAGCAACCCTTTAAATTGGAGCGCGGTAAGTGAACAAGGTGAAATTCATTTAAATGTCCTTATAATCATTATAATCACAATTAATAGGGGCAAATTAGTCTCCCCGAAACGACACCGTGTGTGGCATGTATTCGTTACGCTTGTACATGTATTCCCGCATATTTTTACTAACGATATTATCTTTAATGACGCTATACATTGCAGTTTTTGAAGAGTAACTTCAGTTTGTTTACGATTAGAAAGGAATTTGAAGAAACGGATCTACAACATTTTATATAAACCAGGCGAACATAACAGATTACGCTCTACCTACTCGCGTTGTAATTACAGCGAGAAAACTTAGTCCGTCCTGATAGACGCCTGTACCCACAAAAGTCTAAGTTCCTTGGTCAATCATCAACAACAGCCTGCAGCATTCCACTGGTGAAGATAGGCCTCCCACAACAAGCACCACCTAGCCGGTCTACGGCTTCACGCATCCAGTCTCAGCCAGACGCCCTGCGCAAATCGTCGCGCCATCTGGGAGGCGTCCCACGCTACGTTTGCCTGAGATAGGCAAACGTAGCGTGCACACCAAAGCTCGTCTACTCCAACGGTTGTTGAATCTCCAACAAACGTGACCAGCACATTGCCCTCATTGATTTCTTCATTCCGAACCATATACACCAGAGAAACCCAGAGCATAGCTCTCTCCATAGCTCTCTAAGCGACTATAAGCTTGTGAAGCAAACGAACTGTCAGTGTCCTTGGTCACAGCCTAATATAATTTGACAACATGATTAAAAAAGACCCTGAAATTTAAAACGTAATATGCTCCCAGGCCATCTACCCTAAATGTCGCAATAGCTCGTGTTCGATGGCCAATTAGCAAACTATGAATGATCATGGGGACAGTTGAAGGTGAGCTTATTACAGCAAGACGGCGGTAATAGGTAAATAGTGTTTCTATTACTCTTGCAACACCAAGGCTGCTTCAGAACATACCCATTGCCCATATGGTACAAATGAAAGGATGAAAAAATTGGTAAGAGAGAATGGTGTTGCCATAAAGGTATCACCAGCTTTCAGACCAAAGCAAAACGCAATAACATATATTCATACCTACATACATACGATCACGCTTGTTTCCCGATGGTTGCTTACCATCGGAACTATATATCGAGGACGGGTGACTCGCTTGTTCGTCTACTTATTTTATCAATAAAAAAATATTTATTTTAATATACCCTATCCTATCCTATCCTACTAATATTATAAATGCGAAAGTTTGTGAGTGTGGATGTATGTTTGTTTTTCTCTTTCACGAAAAAACTACTGGACTGGATGAAACTTTACAGTAATATAGGTTATATACATTGAAATAACATATAGGCTACAATTTGTAACGATTTTATGTAATTTTGGTCGTATTATAATTTACTATTAAGTAAAAAAAAATATATTTATTTAAAATAATCTGTCACGAAACTTAATGTGGCATACCAAATTCCACGCGAGCGAAGCCGCGGGCAAAAGCTAGTAATTAATAAACTGTTAATAATATATATTTTTTGCACAGATATTAGTGTACTTAACATGATGAATGCCATGGGGGTCACCGGTGACCGGCAATCAACTTGGCAGTGACGCCATGGGGACCACTGATGTCCGGCGTGACAGATTGTTTTGATTTGTTTGACATATTAATTGCGAAGGGGGTCACTGGTAAACTTAATGATCGCAAACATAGTTAAAATAATATTTCATCATTTTATGTATTGCATAATAGAAAATTAATCGAGACACCATAGACAATTTCATTTATTTTAAACTAATACAAAAAGTATCACTAGTGTAATATATATATTTATACATACGTATATTAAAATCACTCCCTGAGGAAATCTTCCACGAATTGACTACAGTTATAAAGGTTTGAACTTAAAGCGGACAAACTTTCTGAATTTATGACAAACCATCTCTTTACGAGTTAAGTTCGAAGTTAGAAGTTGAAGTTTCTACCACGTTATGCTCGAAAAACTTAGTTTTGCAAACTCTTCAACTTAATTTACGCAATGTGCTCAGTTTGACAGTACAACTTACTTTTTTATTTATCAGATATACCATTAGCATTCATTTAAAAATATAACACGCAATCTTCCATATTTACATCAGTGGCGTTTTGTTTTTATTTATGTTTCATTATCTCATATTATTATCAGCTTTTGTTTATTTCTGGTAGCGTATTGCTGTAATATAAATATTTAGTTCTATTAAGGCGTACAAATGGAGTCAAATGAAATAAATGCGTATATCATGACTATAAGTAGATCGCTAAAGCCCATAGGTTATGGTAGAATGGCATTTAACAAGAGGTAACGCAACAACTTCATTAGTATATTTCAATATACTTCTTGTTGCCATAATCTTTACGCTTGAAGGGTAGATTATGAATTACAGATAACTTCTATTCTCAAGTAAATACTGCCCATCTACTAGTTTTGCTTCCATAGTCGCTTAGTACGATAGTCACTGGAAAAAAATGGAGGAAAAATAAACTCCTTTGCAAAAAACGGACACCTTACTTAATCATTGACTTTTCTATGGATAATATTAATATTTCTAGTATGACAATAGCTTAGATGACTAGAAATTTATTTTTTAGATTTTTTGAACACTTAAATCCTAGAATCGGTGTTTTCGTAAAGGTAAACAAAAAGCCGTGTGAAAGTGGACATTTTATGGATGTAGTGAAATTAAAGCGAAGGCGAGTATTTTATGGTACTTTTAAAAAAAGACATTAAAAAAAAATAAAAATTATATATATTATATAACTTGTAATAAAAATTATATATATTATATAACGGGTATGACTCGTTATATAATTTATATATTATATAAATTATATAACGAGTCATACCCGTTATTAATTTTTGCAACAATTACGACATGTAATCGTCTCGGCATGCTTTCGACTAGGCTTTTGATAATGTCCTGTGGAATGTGTTCCCACTTAGCCGAGATCACACGTTTCTGCTCCCTGATGTTATGTGTAGGTGAAAAGTACTCTCGAAAAGTAAGTAAAAAGTCACAAATTAAAAAAAACAATTATTTTTTAAAAAAACAAAAGCTTTCGCATTTGGAATTAACTTCTTTCATGCCCAGACCCTTTATTAGGTGCCAGTAACATAGTTTGGCTATTACAACCTCAATTAAATTAAATTATTTCAATTAAATTATTCAACCTAAATTATTACCAATAATGTAAAAAAATCAAAACCGCTGGTTTATTTTGCAAAGGAGTGTAGTTTAATGTTACATTTCATTCTTCATCCCTGTCATTTCGCGAACTTTTTGACCTTCCCTCATATGTTACGATTAATTTTCTTTTATGCACGCAAACTAGTACTAACTGACCAATAAGTAGATGGTAAATGTCATAGGAACGATTACAACATAACGATTTTGCTTATCATTTTAATTTATTACATCATTATTTAAACATAAACAAGCGATGTAAATCGTACACATACATTAAACAGTATAAACGATTTAAAAGTTTATATCCTGCGACACATATGATTGATGGTCTCTCATGCATTCCTGGACATATATTATGTGTAAAACAAAATAAAACTTTATTCTTATACCATAAAGATGAAGTTGCTTGCACGTGTTCCCTTTACAGTGTGACGTTCCGTAGAAACATATTTCTCGACCACGATATGCTCCCGATGTCGATGCAGATAAGATATCTTTGTGGATATTCCGAAAATATTTTAAATTATTGCTTAAACCGGATAATGGTTTTACAAAAAAAAAAACAGTAGAGCCATAAACAACATAATGTCACATTAAAGTTTTTATGTATCTGCCAACCATGAACAAACAGATTGTGAGATAAAGGCTTCGCCTACAACCATTTTTTTAGAAAACAGACAAACGAGCAAGTAAGTCACCTAATGGTAAACGACCACACCTACCCATCTGCCGTACTAAGGGCACGGCAAATACGTTGTACTACCTTAGGGTCTAGAAGAATCTAATTGAATTTAATGGATATTTCCAGCTTGTTCATAGAAATAGGTGGATCTAGTAGTAATCAGACTTCGTAGCTTTGTTAATGCGTTTTGCGTATTATTAATGTCATTATCGTAAGATAATGTGCCCCTTTAGGACAATGACATTAGTATTCGGAGGGGAAAAAGGCTTTAATGGAATGGAAGAAGGAAGTAATGGGAGGAGAAGAAGGCAATAAATACGAAACGCGATAACGCTTTTTAATGCTACTACTTCACGCCTATAATATATATATATATATATATATATATATATATATATATATATATATATATATATATATATATATATATATATATATATATATATATATATATATATTGCGTTTAGTTTAAATATAGTGCTCAAAACTTATAAGACGAAGGTACATACTGCTGGTATACATGAATTTCCCGCCAAGAGAGGTCCTGCTGTGCAAACGCATTTCGCCACCGTCACATTGACAGGCGATAAAACAATAAACATCATGATAAACACGACAACCTACTGCAGAACAAACCGAGTGACTGAAATCAATAAGTAATCATTCATAAGACGGGTTTTATAAATATTATTTCAACTAGAACTCATTTTGAAATCTGTATATTAATAAGTTAAGTTCTAACAAAAATCTTATTTTGAGTATGCCATCAGGAACTTGTTCTTTTGTTTGCGGTGAATTTATTACATTAGTTAGTTATTTTTTATTTAATTGTATTTTATGGGTATTTATGTGTATGTGCATATGAGTATGAGTAGTAGTATACATACGAGAGAGAGAGAGAGAGAGAGAGATGTATGTGTGTGTGTGTGTCAGTATGAATGTCGTCACTATCGTCCGCGATCTGACCACGTTGATTCTTGCTGAAAACAAGCGCCAGGTGCTCCAATAGAACGCCTGGCATATGCTGAGCAAGAACCATTTTACTACACTTGTTAGATTAATTAATCTTCTTTTTATTTTGTTTATTTAGTTGTATATTTTATATTATTGATTTTAGTTTTTGTTGAAAAAAGGTGTCATAAATAAAGTTTTTTTCTATTTCTATAATTAATATAGGAAAAAACTGTACCCCTTTTGAAGCACATTGCAATCACGGTGAAGTGAAATTTGGCACAATTAAAATTCATAAGTGGAAGTGTAGGCAGATAATTAATAAAAAGTAAAAATTTAATGAGTTACGATCGGATTTCGGCGACTGGACCACCACTATTAGTAGATTAATATTAAAAGTTTAAAGTACTAATGACGGCCTGTCTCAATGGCGAAACGTTGAATTCATCATTGAACAATCGTGATAGGTTAATGTCCATTCCTCAAAAATCGTGAGAACCCATGCCCGAAAGTAAGGACATATATGGATGGTTAAAAATGTCATACTTAAGAAACTTGGTAGTATTTGTGGTTCGTATTGTTTTTTTTTTTATTGAAGAGTTAGGCAGATAGCACGCAGGTCATCTTTTTGGTAAGTAATCACTGCAGCCCGTGGAATACTTAAGACACACACACAGGCTTAAGACACAGACACTGCACACAGCTTTAGATTAAGGATGCGTATAATAGGAACTTAAGCGAGAAGTTTTGGAGGTTTTGGTGAAATGGATACATCCTATCCGAGAAGTTTCGGTTGCATGTTCTTAGGTTTTATAAGACTCGTCGAGCAGAATGCAAATAATAGGCAAATTAGCTTGAATTTGTATAATTGAAGAACGGTAATTTTAACAGTAAAAAAATAAATACAACAAAGCGCCATTATGTTTTGTAAGGTGTTGCCAAAAAGTACGGAAAGGGACAAGAAGTTAGGTCTACCCTGCATTCATCATTCGAAATGAGATAACAGAAAAACACTAGTAACTAACATCTATGTTTTATGAGGATCGATATTTCCCCGGTCTAGCCGACTCATTCACACACAAATAAAAGACATAAAATACTTCGTATGTATATTTGCAGTCTTATCTTAAGCACACTAAATTCTAACAACATTCTCCATAAACTACAAAGGGAACCATCTCTGCGCGCCATCTAATCTGATTACTTCGCCGTTCAGCATGGGGTTCTCTATTATACTGGTTACCAAATGCGCGAACTCCTCTGGTTTTCCAAGTCTTGAAGGAAAAGGTGTCATCCGCTTTATGAACTCTATCATTTTTTCCGGAAGGTATGTTACCAGTGGAGTTTCGAAAATTCCTGAAAAAGATTTTTTGAAATAAAATAAAACTATTTCATTTTTATGTTAGTATTTAAGTTAGGAATAGATGTGTGCTAGACAGAAACTTTATTGGTAATGTTGGTAATATTTGTCTAACAAAATGTTGAAAAAATAAAGAATATGTTGGTTTTGTAACTTTTACATTATAATGATGACCTCATGAAATTATGATTTAATAAATTATCAAGAAATATAACACTAAATCAATATTTATGTGCAAAAATAAGTTTTAAATAAAAAAATATTTTAAATAATAAAATGTCAAAAATTGCCAATCAAAATTCAATTTTGGGGGAAGCAAGCAGTATTGATGATGATCATATATATAAGTAAAACTGTTACTGCATTCAAAAATACTAAGTTGGGTACAGAGATACAAACAACCTTCTAGTTTGGGGTTCACCAGCAACATAACAACAAACAGTGAAATAGATGTGGTTGTAAAAATGTTAAAATGGAATACACAAACCTGGTGCAATTGTGACTACTCGAATACCTCGAGCTGCTAAATCTCTTGCAATAGGTAACGTCATCCCAATTACGCCAGCTGTAGAAGCCGCATATGCTGCCTGACCAATATCACCTTCATATGCTATGGTTGAGGCAGTGTTAACTATAACACCTCGCTGCCCATCTTTGTCGGGTTTATTTTCGCCCATCAAACCAGCTGATAAGCGTATTGTGTTAAATGTACCCACCATATTAACCTATACATGAAATTTTTTGCTACATATTCTGTTTTTTCACATAATTATAACAGTCAGCTTTGTCAGACAAAGCCAAACATACAAAAGAGACATTTTTCTAAATTTGAGTAAATAAACAGTGTCAATAAATTACTTAAAAAAAACATATAAATAAGGATTGTGACATCAGCACTATTTACCACAAATTGCTACACAAAGTTTGAGAAAAAACTTAAAGATAATAACAATTGTAAAATAAAAGCAGCGGAAAATCAAAATGTGAAGAGGGATGGTGTTAATGTCTTCCATTTTTTCACAAATATTTTAAAAATATTAAGAAATACACTTTAGTCACGTTTGTCGGTGATCCGACAATCGTTGGAGCAAACGAGTGCTAGAGTGGAGTCCGCATCTCGGTAAACATAGTGTGGGATGCCCCCCGGCTAGATGATGGGACGATCTGCGCAGGGCGGCTGGCAGAAACTGGATGCATGTAGCCGAATATCAAGCTAGGTGGGGCTCCATGGGAGAGGCCTATGTCCAGCAGTGGACTGCCGCAGGCTGCTGATGATGATGATGAACATGTGTTGAACATTTGCCTGCATTTCTTGAACTATTGTTGAAGTGAACAATTTATGTGATTAAATCATGGTTGGACAGCCACTAAATATATTCCACTCTACAAGTAGAATAAAATAGCATAGAACACAGATATAACATTGTCGTAAAAGCAGATATTTTAATAAAAAAATTAAGAAGTGTTAAGGGTGTAACATGTCACTCTGAGATGGACTATGTAAGCCACTGGTCTAAAGTATTAGGTGCAAAGTTATAAAGGCTGTGATATTGAAGTATTCGTAGTATTAGCAGATAAGTATTATATTTCTAAACATATGTGTATATTTAGATTAGAAACTTACATTAATACATTTAACAAAGTGCTCTATGCTACATTCTTTATTCTTATAAAAATTGTACACTTGATGAGTTTGTGCATAGCCTGCACAGTTAACCAGAGTGTCCAGTTTGCCAAATTTTGTTTTAGCCAAATCCAATGCTTTTTTCACATCCTCTTCTGATGTTACCTAAATGCATTAACATACATAAACAAGTATTAATTAACACTTTCATTATCATACATACAAACATATAGTCATGTCTGTCTCCCTGTAGGGTTAGGCAGAGACCACAGATTTCCATCTGCTACGATCCCAACAAACCTTCCTTGCTTCCTTTACACTCATCCATTCTTCCTTTCACATTCATTATAGCGAAATGACTCACCATTCATCGCTTCTCACCCTCGTGGGAATCAGGATGTGAACCACGTCGATGAGACCTCGACGAGTGCTGGAGTGGAGACCGCGACTCGGCAAACGTAGTGTGGGACGCCCTCCTGCTAGATGGAGCGACGATCTGCGCAAGGCAGCTGGCAGAGACTGAATGTGTGTAGCTGAAGTTGTAGTCGGGCTAGGTGGCGCGCCTTGGGTGAGACCTATGTCCAGCAGTGGACTGCCGCGAGCTGATATCGAATATTTAAAGCTAAGTGATAAAATAGTTTCTTTGACCGAAAAATTTATTATTTCTTATTGTCTTTTTCTTTTATTATGAATTTTTATAAAACTTCAAAGTAACACTACAGAGTAAATTTAAAATTCTAAATGTTAATTTATGTTTTTATATGTTTGCATATAAATAGACATGTTGACTTACACAGCCGACACTAACAGCTACATCTTGGCCAAGTCGTTTAGCAACTTCCTGTGCTCTGGTACCTTGAATATCTAATATAACTACTTTACTCCCATTGTTAGCAAGTCTTTCCACAGTCGCTTTTCCAAGACCAGAGGCTCCTCCAGTGACCAAGCTTACCATACCCTAAAAAAAAGGTTATGTTACTATTTTCTAATTGAAATGAATAAACTGCTTATTTAGACAGTGTAAACTACTATTTATACTTACCTTCAACATTTTATTAACTCCTTAGAGCCTTGAAACTCTAATTCTTGTTTTTTACTTAATAGAATATTTTATAATAAACTGTTTTTATCCCATATCTCAGGTCGGCATTCGGCAATCAGCATATTATCATTTGTCAGTTGTCATTTCATTATCTTATCATAGTCAGTTAAATTTTAAAGTGTGGCAATCACATAGGTGATCTAATTCAGTGGCGAAATTATTGCTTTCGGAGTCGCGGTTCGATGTATGAACTAATAGTAAATAGTCTGGATATCTCATCATCCCTTAGTTAAATGTGATGTATTAAAGTTAATTTCTACAAGTTTACGAAAACTTTATGGTCAACGACATATACAATGGCGACACATACATGAACTGTAAAAAACTAAAAGAACTTAGCTGCCTCTCGCCACTTCTGTTCTCACTTTATACCGCCGACATTCCCAAGCACGCGAACGTGTCGCTCGCCCTATTTGCGGACGACACCGCCCTCTACACTTCTGATAGGGTCAAATACCGCGTGTCGAAACGGCTTCAAACCGCGGCCACTACTCTTGGTGAATGGTTCCGAAAATGGAGAATCGAGGTAAATCCCGAGAAAAGTGAAGCAATTTACTTCTCAAGGGGCATCAGTAGAGACTCCCACAAACGAGGCGGCCGACTCTTAGATATCATTCTCTTTGGCAGACCTATCCCGTGGAAAAAGTCTGTCAAATATTTAGGCGTCACCCTCGACAATCACCTGAATCAAATCTCGATCCAAAGCGGCCTTCGTCTTAGGTCGTCTTCACCCTTTAATTAACACCCGCAGCAAACTGTCCCTCAGACACAAGCTGCTTCTTTACAAAACATGCGTCCGGCCAATCATTTCCTACGCAATGTCGCCTTCGCGCACGTGTATAAAAGAAAAATAAATAAACTTCAAGTGATACAAAATCGCTTCATTCGTCGAGCCACCGGTGCTCAGTGGTTCCAGCGCAATATCGACCTCCACTGCGACCTTAACTTGCCGAGCGTCAAACAACACTTTAAAACTCTCTAAGAAACATTTTGAGAGATCCGAATCCCATCCGAATCCACTGGTGGTACGTTCGGTAAATTATTCACCCGATTTAAACGCGCGCCCGAAAAGACGACGCCCGCGTAACGTGTTACACGATCCGGACGACGAAACAGCGTCGTTCGAATCCACTCACGACACCAACACTCACAAGCACCCCGGCTCTAGCCGAGCACGTAGAGTAGGGAACACTTCTACACCGGCCGTTTACACGAGATTCTCTCACGTACCCGGTCGGTTCTCACCCCCTAGACCTTAGGGTCTATGGGACTAATAGGGGCTATAGTTACTAAAGTTCAATCCTCCCCTACATGTTTAACGTAGAATCATGACGAGTTTAAAATCAGCACACACACATATGTGTACCTTCGACACGGCGTCAGGCCGATGGAGTCTGCGATTTGCGCAGATTCCCAATTACATTTTACTTGCCCGCGGGCTTTCAGCCCGCGGGCCCTGAATACGATAAAGCTGTTAAAGCCAATAGGCTACCAGCATTAACATCTTCGAATCAATAAAAGAACTTAGGAGCAATTATCATCAATCATCTTGGTCATCGACGATTTTAATTCAAAATTAATATTCCATATAATATCTTGACTCGTGCTTTTAAAGATTAAAGCGGGGAATCGCGCTTCAAGAGAAATGTTTGCCAAACGCAGAGCTACGACAAATTATTGTTATCAGTAAGTATGCAAACTTGTATATTTTTAAGCTTATATTGACCTTAATTCAACTGACCCCAATTTTAAACTTGATCTCATGAAGTCAGTACTTAGTGTTACTACATCTCTAAAAAATGATTTTAGAGATATAGTAACACTACATGGGTTTGAAAACAGCAAAGTGATTAAAAATGGCGTAGTGTTTGTATTGAACTTGCTTGTTTATACTTAAAAATAGTAAAATGAAATAGAATTACTAAATTAACTTACTGTTATAACTTGGTCGAAGAGAACGCATTTTACGTGACTTGATTAAAACTGGTTTCAAACATTTATTGTACCTACGTGAATTATCTGCGGTTTATAATATTTACAAAAAAAGTCGATTCGAGTGGATTTCTGTACAACCCTCGAACATTATGGCGAAAGTTGAGCAGCCACTTTTCATATTACCTAAAAAAAGAAACGGAAAGAAACAGAACGCAGTTGCAGGCCATGTTGACCACATAATAACCGTACAGGTTCTTCATTATATGTTATCAATATAATCTATATCAGGTTGCTCGAGTAATCACTAATTATTTAAATTAAATTTAAATTAATGAGTGAAATAAATTAACAAGAAGCATGAGGTCTTACAAATGACGTCCTTAGTGCATATGTTTGGATTGAAGCTTCTAAAATAGGGCTAGTATAGGTTTATTAGCTCAACTTCAGAAGCAATATTAACACAAATGTAAGCTATTATTAGAGACTAGATTCAGAGACTCTAATGGATGTGATTCCCAATTAAGGAATCTAATCAAAAACCAAAGTTACCAAAATAGCCATATTTTATTTATAGCCTTTCAGTTAGCAAACTGAAGAAGCAGTGAGCCGGTCACTTGTTGGAGAATCAACAACCACAGATAAGTGGTGATGTAGAGATTGCGTCTTGTTAAACTTAACATAAAATGCTGTGATAGAGACAATATGTGCGTCATACATCATTAACAGTCTACTGCTGGACATTGGCCTCCATCAGAAAAGATGGAGGTAAAGTTGAGGGGTATCACTGTTATCCATAATCTTAGCAGGTGAATTGTAGATTATAGATTAGTATTTATTCTCATGTAGACCCTGCTATCTATCTACTAGGATTTTCTCCCATAGTTGCCTTAGTAATACCCATGAGACTAAATAAAGAGCAGCCATATACTATACCAGGAATCACACAATATGAACAGTTCGCTTTACCTTAGTTACTTATCACTATTTGTTGCAGGGTACTGGAGACAATGATTTGCCAGCAAAATATAAAAATGGATTATCACCTGTCACTGAGCATGTAGTATATGGTGTCATACACACCACTATGGAAGGCTTGAAATCCAACTTGAAAATTGATCTGCCCATAATAAATGATATCAATGATGAAGATTTGAATGACACAAACATTAATACTGACCCTCAACAGAAATTACTGAAAAATGGTTATCAGGCACTTGCTACAGTACATAATAGTAGAGAGATAATAGATTTGTCACCAATATATGAAAATTCTTCTGAAGCTTGTTCTAGTCATGGAGATCTAAGAGAAGTTAATGACAATGAAATTCAAAAAGGGTGCAGAATTCTGAATTCTGAAAATAATGAAAGTTCATCTGCCACGCCAAATAGCATATCACAAACTCAGTCAGAAAACAGCTTTGAAATGGGACCGCTCACTGATAGTCTCAAGAATAGTGCAAAAAGGAAGAAGAGAGTTAATATTATTCCTGGAATTGTAGAATCTACAAATGTAGATGTTGACATAACAACTTTAAGAGTTGAGTCTGAAGGTTCCATATCGCCTACATCTCTTACTGACAACTCTAAGGATGGCTACTTAACAATGACGGGCACTATAAAAAGAGGAAAAAAGAAAGGGCAAAATGTTGATGTAAAACTAAACATATCTAGGGAAGAACTTGAAATAATTGAAGCTACTATTGTTGCTGAAGAATATAACAAAATGGATGTTTCTAAATGTTCATTGTATAATGGGCCACATATATTTCTCTTCAGTCTGCTGTGTATTCCAATTGTTGCATGTATTTCTGCGGTATATTCTTTCTACATGGGTACCTTGGCGTGGTATAATATTTTTACCCATGTAACTGAAGAAATGATCTGTATCAAGAAAGTACTATTGGCACCTGTAGTGATTTTATCATATCCATTTTTGATAGTTATTTTTACAATTGGACTTGGATTGTATGCTGGTATTGTGCAGCTCACATTTAGTGGTGCCAATTGGTGGAAAGATGTATGTGATTTTGAAAAAGGGTTTTATGGGTGGTTATGTAACTTTTTAGGTATGTCAGAGTGCAGTCCATATGAGGTAGTTATTTTGATGGACATGAAACCATCATAAAATAATCTTTAATGTAAATTTGAACATAGGCCATATATTAAACAACCATATCTGTTACAATCAATATTGTGAACTTTGTTTAATGCCAAACTTGTGGATTCTTGCCTTCAAATAATATCTTATTTTTTTTATGGAAGTGGTGGGCAAACAAGTAAGCAAGTTAGTTGATGGAAAGCAATCTTTACTACCTATAGACTGTAATACCAAGGCCATAGCAGATCCATTGCCTACCTTAAAGTAAGGATATGAAAAATGTGAGGAAAGATTGAATGGGGGCTGAGTAAAGAAGTAAAGAATGTAAAAAAGATAGGCATCAAATTCCCTGCACTTCCATATAAAGCACAAAATGTAATCAATATTTATTTTCATTATGTTATTGAAAAATGTGTTTATTTAACATAAATTTTGTCATGTCTTAATTAATGAACAGAAACCTTATTGGTGATAATTTTAATGTAATGAAGGGGAACAATTGGTCTGTATTCATGGTATAACAATACTAAAGTTTTGAAGAAAAAAAATATTAGGAAAAACTAAACTGAATTCCTTAGCTCAAATTCTTCCATTTTCAACAAAATGTAGTCATTCCAATAATTTTCTAGTCATTTATTATTTTATTTTAAGTATATAAAATTGAGTGAATCTCAATATTTGCTATATTTTTACATATTTGTACATATATTTATTGTTTAAGAATATTGAAATTTGAACTGTGTTGCAATAATATTTTGTTTAACTGTAAAATTGATCTTTGATCGAAACAATTTTAAATATTTAATAATAAGAAAAATGTTCTATTGAAAGAATAAATGAGACCTTAAAAAATTTAGCTGGGAATACCTGGCAAAAACTTTTTGAAATGCGTAAAAGTTATTATATCTTAAAAAACAAACATGTTTGCATACAAAATTCTTATATAGTAGCAAATGAATTTTTAAAAAATATGACTTCCAAAATTACTCACTAAATTATCACATATCTTTTACAATTTTTATAGTCATCCAGCCAGAATATCTCATGTTACATATACAATATCCATATATATATATAAAGAAATCAACACAAACTATTACAATACTGTTATTGCTACTTTTTATTTCATATGTTCAAATCTCAAAATATTTATGATAAACATTAAAAAGTCAGTCATATGCTTAGCAAACTTTATTGATTTATATAATGCTTTAGCATTTTAGCAAAAGTCAACTGTATGACATTGATGGTTCTAAATGTAGTTTTATAACATAATCAACATTTAAATAATATAAAGACTGATGTATTCTAGTCACTATTGTGTCCATTTTCTACATAATAAAATATTTTACAAAACCGATAATGTTTCACTAACATCTACAAAAATGTACAATGATCTAATGTCCCAACAGGCTTATTAACTGTCTCATGATGTATCTTTAGGTTTGGATTGATCAGATTGCTGTTCGCTTGGTTTCAATTCGGCATCTATTCTCTCTTTAGCTCTGACTATTTTTGATTGTAAATAGAAGGAACCACCTTTAGCTTTATCATTCATATTAAATAAGTGTTCATAGTTATTTTTAACTTTGTCTGGGTCTAATTTGTCGATATTTAAAATTTGCATAGCTTCTTCTAATGTGAGTCCTGTAGAAGCGTTGGCTGCCGCTCTTCTTGCACCTTCTCGCCCTCCGCCAGCTCTTTTTGCAGCTTCTTGCGATGCTGCTATTTCTTGCTTAAGAGCTCGTGCAAACGCTCTTCCTACAACCTGAGCACCCAATACTATTATTTGAGCAATATATTTAGCCATTTTTCATTAATTAACTTGATTATAGATATAACTTTTATCATTACGATAATATTAGCAAAAATGTCAAATTACCTACTTGATTTATAGGTTACATTACAATACAGAATTGAATTGCCACCTAAAAAATTATAGATCCAAGTTTACCTACATCTTAGTAGTTTCTTTAGAGAACTTAGAGGTAAAAATAACATAGAAATATTTTGCTGGTTGTAATGGTTTTTATACAATAGCCACTATTTTATTAAGACGTAACGTCGCAAGCTGGCTTACATTACAAAATATTTGATATTATTGTATTTTACTTGACACTGGCATAAAAGTTTTAACTAATACTCCTCAAAGAAGAAAAATAATAACAGAGGTTACAATTTCCCGTTCTTTCGGTATATAAAATATATCTATTTTAGTCTTTGGTAGGAAACTTTTCAGAATTACAATCATCGATTTCTAACTTTCAATATGCAGCATATTGAAAACGAGCATGGAAATATTTAAAATATTGAGATATAGCATATTTAAATTTGAAACATATAATTAAATGTAGAAGGAAAAATTATGTATATATAATAATACATTTATATAATTTACTCTCAACTATTTTTACAGATAGAGCTCAAGTTTAAGTTATTTAAAAAGTTAAGTAAGACTACGACAATGCTTAAGTTTTAATTTATTGTCTGTGCTTAATTGTAATTTCGCGCGTTTTTTTGACACACAAGTCAAAATAAAACTAAAATAACCTGTTTGCTGTGCTTTTTTCTTGGCTCCACGAAACGTTTTTATGTACTAATTATTTATTTTGCAGCGAGAACTACTCAATATGGTTAGTATGAACCTTTAGTAAACAATAGAATAATTTATTTAAAACTAAATAAAATAGAACAAACGTCGGATTATCAGCTTCGTTAATGTTAAAAACTTAAAATACATCTACATATATAAAACAGTTTGAATAATTTAAATTGTTTTGTATAAAGGTTATATAAAAATAAAAAAAATTACAAGTCTTGCAGTGTAATTTTTTTTTCCTTAGACACAGGTTTCTTGATTGTTTCTTTATTATGTTAGTTTTTGTTTCACTTATTTTTTTGCTTTTTAAAACAAGATTTTTATAAATATATACAGAGCTCACCAATACCTGATACACCATCTGAAAGGGATGGAGCCCGGTCTAGAATGACTTCTCCAGCCCGAGATTATGAAATGTTTGAAGATGAAGGTGCTATTTTAGGGGACAATGCAGCCGAAGAAGAAGAAGATGGAGAGGAGTTATTCAATGACAATATGGAGGCGTAAGTTTGAATTAAAATGAAAGGAGATAGTACTTTTTGTATAAAGTAATCTCACTCTCTTTACTCCTTTCAAAATATTTTCTTTCACTAAAGGGTATAAAGTTTATACACTATAGCCGAACAAAATATTTTGCTAGTTGCAATGGTATATTTATTCATATTTAATAGATTTTAATTGCTGTCATATTGGTTGCAGCCTGTAAATACTCTGTACAGCTTTAGCTTCATAGAAAAATCTATTTTTGTAATATTCATCACAAAACTAATGTTTTAAATTTGGAATCAATATATTATTATGAATATTTTCATCCCATGCTACTCTTGTAAGGCCTGTAGTAGTATAACATAACTTTAAAAGTAACTGGGTACCACCCAGTGACCTTTAAAATTTAAGGAATGAAATCATATAAAGAATTTTCAACACTTTTTAAATGCATTGGCACAACTACCCAAAGTATGCCTTGACCTCCAATATGAAAACTCGGCACTGGTCACAATGTTGGGCTTCTTTTCGTCAAGTCTGCCTGAAGCCTATTCAGGTCGGTGACCACTGCATAATTAATGGCTCCATCGATCATTTTAAAATCACTTCCGCCCATGGAAATTTGCAAAAGTTGAGAACCATAGATATATTGTCTATCTTTGCATAAGGATATGTATAATGATAGGGGATGAAAAAAGTAAGTTAAAGAAAAGGAGTTGGTGCACTAGATCCATGATACAAACACAAAAGGCTTGTCTAAATTTTTGTAGATTCATTTTTAGTTGTATACTTCGTAATAATTATTCTCTCGTTATCATTTTCACATGAATGTTAAATAGTGAAATTCAATGGGATTTCAATTTCATTTACTTATAATTCCAATTGTTTAATAGGGATTACCGTCCTATGCCAGCTCTCGATAGATATGACAATGAAGACTTGGATGATGACGATTATGATCCAATGTCAATTGAAGATCGTGTTGCTGCTGAGCAGGAGTTAAGGCGACGTGACAGAGATGAAGGCAGGCTCCGCAGGGATGACCGAGATTTACTATATGGTGTGTAGTATTAGCAATAAAAGGGTAGCTAAAAGAACATAGATGTGTGAAATCAAAGATTGGGCTAAGATAACACTAATCCAATCTTCGGTTTCAGTCCATATTTTCGTATCCTCCTTTGTGTGTCTTTGGCAGGTGACATATAATTGAAGAAATGTCTACCAACTATGTAATCATATCACCTATGTACAACTGTGGACTGAAGCAGACTGATTATTAATCAATTAGATAAAGATATGGCTTATTTGTATTTCAGTAATTAACATCAACCACATTTCGGGCATCATTCTAATCCGCATAGAGAGCTCTGATGGACTAAATCTACACAAATTGTCACAGACCTGACCTGTGCCTAGCAGCAGTATTACTGCTCTGTAGTTACCAATTTCTCTATCCAGTGGCGTCAATGGACAATGAGGTTTACATCCTACAACAGACTGCTCAATATATATCTAAATATTAGCATTGAAAAACACGTAACGATTTAATATGTGTATGTAGCACATAAAACACTATCAGACATTTTTTATTTTACATAAAAGCACTAAAAAAGCTTACTATAACTGATTTTGTTCATTGTGTATAGATATATTTTATTTATATTTATAAACATATTTGTAAAGTTTACAATGAGATTATTGAAATAAGAATATTTGAAGATACTACGAAAATTATCATTAATATGTTCTAATAATCCAATGATGACATATTTACCTCTTTTATATATGTATATAATTTAATTTATAAAAGACACATGTACATAGTTCATTTGAGCAGAGAAAAGAGTAAATTGTAAAATAAAAATGATATTAAGTAAAAGTATTTCTAGTACATTATAAAAATAAAGTATTAGGAAATACATATTGCTGCAGTCTTGATTATTTCCTACATGAAATATGAACAATGGTAGTTTTTTTTTATGTGATAGGAAAGCAAACGAGCAGGCGTGTCACCTGATGGAAAGCAATCAACGCCGCCCATAGACTTCCGCAGCGCCATAGGCAGTACGGAAGCGTTGCCGACCTTTAAGGAAAGCGTCATTATGGGTAGGGTGTTGGGCCTCCGGAATTCGGCCGCTCACCGTACGAAACGCTGTAGATAAGCTATCACACAGACGCTGGTTTTCTGCGGGAGTGTGGTACTTCCCTGGGCTAACCGGCCCATTCATGCTTCAGATATATACCATATATATACCATTCTTGACAAAGTATTCGTCTGCAGCGTGGCTCTACCACTATTAAATTTTAGAAAGTCAGTGATTTTAGATAATCATAAAAACATTTAATATTCATTTTTGATATGCAGTAATAGATAATAATTCTGTGCATTCATAATAATATACAGATGAATCAGATGAAGAAAGTACAGATGCACCTCGAGCGAAGCGTCGTCGTGCTGCAGAAAAAGCTGCTACTGGCACAGATGAACCAATGGAAGAAGGAATTGAAAGTATAGAGAACCTCGAAGATACTAAAGGATATACTATTAAGGAATGGGTTTCAATGCTGGGTCCTCGAACTGAAATTGCCAACAGGTCAGTTAAAATCTTTTCCAAAAAATTAAATTTATTATTCTAAAATGTTTCTTATATAGCATAGAATGGGTCACTAATTTCGTTTTTATTTACTTAAATAATTAAAGTTTTTTTTTAAATAGTCTTTTGGCATCAAAAATCTACAAGGTAAAAAAATCAAGGTACTTAATTTAACTAAAAATTGAAAATCTTTTACTTGTTTTATTTTAGGTTTAAAAACTTTCTTCGTACATATACTAACAGCAAAGGGCAGTTTGTCTACAAGGATCGCATCCGACGAATGTGCGAACATAATCAAGCTTCATTTCATGTTGAATTTGATGTACTCGTACGAAGAGAACAAGTGCTTGCTTACTTTCTACCAGAAGCACCCCTTCAAATGCTTCAAATCTTCGACGAAATAGCTAAAGAAATTGTTCTACAAATATTCCCAAGTTATGATAGAGTTACTTCAGAGATTCATGTCCGTATATCAGATTTACCACTTATAGAAGAACTGAGGACATTTAGGAAGCTGCATCTAAATCAGCTCGTAAGGACAGTAGGAGTAATTACAGCAACAACGGGGGTTTTGCCACAATTATCTGTTGTGAAATATGATTGTAATAGATGTGGATACATACTCGGACCATTTGTCCAGTCACAAAATTCAGAAGTTAAGCCTGGTTCCTGCCCTGAGTGTCAAAGCTCTGGACCCTTTATGGTTAGTAGAAAAAATTCAGTATAACATTCAAATGTTGATTAAATATATATTCTATACTTTTCCGTCAGCCGGGCGCAAACGAAAAATCGCCAAATAATGTAAAATTCTGCCAAGTTTCTTTCATGTAATCTTTTATAGTATAAATGATTTTTTTGCCATGGCATTTTGTAGTAATGAACATTTATCTGCAATCCCCTATCTGTCCACCAAGTTTTACCAAGGTTATTACATCAATTCCTCTCAATTTTGAGGAAGACTGAGGAACTAAAATTGGATTGTTACAGCTGAAGTGTAGTATATTTTAATACAAATATATGTAATAATATAAAATAATAATTTGCAAATTACAATACTGTTAGGAATACCCCCACTAAATGATTAAGAACTCCCAGCCATATACTATACAAGCAGAGTCCGCTCTTGGAACTGTTGCGCCTCGCTGTGTTCGTAATGACGTCATAGCGAGGGACCTCAGGGTGGAGAGCATTCGCGAGTTCATGGCCCGGTTGCCTGAAAGATGTATGACCGAGCCTACAATGGGCCAAACTCCCATCTGCACAATTTCGCTCCCTTACACGCACGTCCACCTAAGGGACGTCTGCTCCCACAAGAGCTCCTACTGCCGCCGTGAAGTCAATAGGATGCCCCAAAAGCCGCTGAGAACAGCGACACCAAAGACCGGAGAGCGGTCGCCTTCTGAGTTGCTGTCCGTGTAGTGTTCCCGGGTTTTGGTCCTCGAGAATCGTTCCCACACCCCGCAAAAAAGTGTTGCGCGAGGTGTGATTGTTTATGTTTGTTGGAACTGTTCACTTTTCGGCTAGAACTCGTAGCTCGCGGACGTGTGTCTGAACCACTGTCGGTCTCTTAAGGTCACGTTAACCATTGTTTAAATTTAATTTTCATTCCGATTTAATACTACCCATATTCAATGGTTACGTTTTATTGATGGTGGTTAGATACTTTTGATTAATGGTGTTGAAGTTGTAATAATTTCCTTTAAAATTTTTTTTATTTTATTTAAATAAAATCCATGATGCTCATATACTTATGTTTAAGAAATAATATTTAAAATTGGTTGCAAAATAAGGTCTTTCTTTCCACTTAAAGGTCAATATGGAACAAACAGTCTACCGTAACTACCAAAAAGTGACCATACAAGAATCTCCCGGGCATATTCCTGCCGGTCGTATACCTCGGAGCAAAGACTGCATCTTACTTGCCGACCTTTGTGATAGGTGCAAACCTGGCGATGAAGTTGATCTGACTGGAATATACACTAATAACTATGATGGATCACTCAACACTGAACAGGTAAATTATTTTAAAATTTATTATAATGTGTTGAATCTGATGTATCTGGGGCCTATCCCCAGTTGGTTCCGAATATCTTCACATCAAATTATTATGAGGTAAATTCCCTTTGGAAAAGTATTATATGAATATTCAAATACATACATATCGCCACGCCTGTTTCTCGTAGGGGTAGGCAGAGACCACAGATCTCCATAGGCAGACTTTCCTTGCTTCCTCCACACTCATCACTCTCCTCATGCAAGCCCGCCGGTTAAGTGTACTCTTGACCTGACCTTTTGCTAAAAACATCGTCAATTTGGTCACGATATGTTTTCCTTGGTCTTCCCCTACCGGCCCTTTAATCCACATCCGCAACATAAATTTCTTTTACCAGTTGTCTTTCATCCTATCCTCTAGCAGGGATGCTTTCAACTTTGACACGACACCGTTCACCCCACATTGCTCTTTTATATCTTCATTCCTTATTCTATTATTTAAATACAATTGGAATATTGTAATGTATACATGGGGGATAAATATATGTATGGCCTACAGCTACTTATTTCGAGTCTAGATATTCCGGCAATCCATCTTGGATGAGCATGGTGGGCTAATCACAATTCTCCCAAAAATCTGCAGGTGCTATACCCAGTAATAAAACATAAATATATGTCATATAAAAAGTATTTATATATTTTTTCAGGGTTTCCCAGTTTTTGCAACAGTTATAATTGCAAACTATATAGTAGTGAAAGACTGCAAGCATATAGTAGAGTCGCTGACTGATGAAGATGTTGCTAGCATTGTAAAGCTATCAAAAGATCCCAATATTGGAGAGAAAATTGTACAAAGTATTGCACCATCTATCTATGGACATGACTATATCAAGCGGGGATTGGCTCTCGCTTTGTTTGGTGGAGAACCAAAGAATCCTGGTAATGTTTGTTACATTTACTTATTTGGAAACACTTCTGAGACACAATAGTATACAATAAATATAAAATAATATACAGTATTAATTCATAGTGGTTTTGAGTGCATTAAATAGATTAATAAAATGACAATCCAAAAGTACCCTCAAATTTTATTTGACTGTGATATGCTTGATTTGAAAAAGAATTAGTGAAGCATTCTAAAGTATTAAAGTGGACATAAAAAAAGTCATTGTAATGTAATGCTTATTATTAGTCATATTATTATTATGTCGTATATCATATTATTATTAGTCATATTATAATTTAATACTTTTAATACTTCATTGTCACTGTAATGTATATATAAGTAAGTGACGTAAGTGACTATATAAGTATATATACATTACAGACAATTGACTTCAGAATAATAAGTTAGCTATTGAGCTTCGATTAGTGTGTGTTTCAAGCCTGCAGTTGAATACCTTTCATTTTCTTTACTTTCCTCTTCCCCACCTTTCTCTTTACTACTCCCTTTTTCTACCATTAGAATCTTAACCTAAGGTAGACAATGTATCAGCAGTGCAAAAGTATTACAGATTTCCATTGTCGACAGTGATTATTTACCTTAAGCTTATATTATTTACCTTATTTGATAACTTATATTTTTTATATAAAAAATAACATGTTAAAATTATAGTACATTAATAGTTAGTATGTTTAAGAAAATAGTACTTGAGGGATGAATTGAAAAATCTTTTTTTCTACAGGTGAGAAACACAAAGTAAGAGGAGATATCAATGTCCTCATTTGTGGTGATCCCGGCACTGCAAAGTCACAATTCCTGAAGTACACTGAAAAGGTAATTGAAACACGATATAAATAATGTTATTATTATACTATTTCTAACAATTGAATCATCAATGTAATCTGCACCAACTGCATAAAGATCTTAACATTGTTAGTCTTGGATGCTTGAATAAACAAATTATTATTATTATCACCGTTATTTACATATTTCTTTCTCAATTACAATGTTATTATTATAAAAAAAATCTATAAAGAATTTAACTGTGGTTATTGATCGTTCTTTGCGGGATAAACCAATTCTCCCATAGAATGCTCCAGGATTTTTTTTAATAATTCCTGCTGCTGAATTCCTTTACTATATAACTCGCCATAAACAAAAGTTACCTCTAACATTTGGATGTGTCGATCCAGTACGGTGCATTTTCCTGAAATTTCCATTGAGCGGGCTTTCCGAACCAAAATGAAATTGCAATCTTTAAAAAAACAAGTACATTTTTCTCATTTGTCAAAAGCCGGCAACACATCTGCATAGCATATGATATTGTAGATGATCAACCTTGCTCCCCTCCACGCTCGTTCACCTGAGGGAAACCGGCTCCCACGCGAAATCCTCCTGTCGCCGCCTGGCACCCACGAGAGGAGAGGGCCAGTGACAGAGCCAACGCAGGAATAGGTTCAGCCACATCTCGACGACGCGAAGTCGTTAAAAGACGGTAAAAAACCGTTGGAAACAGTGGCATCTAGGACCGGAGAGCGGTCGCCCCTTTGAGTCGCTGCGCGAGCAGTGGAATTCATCCCCGAGGTTCGATCCCACATCCCCCTGTAGGTGTGGATGTCCTCATATATATATACGGTATGGGATTTATTTTACCTTAAATTAGGGATTTATTGTATAGGAATATTGTTCTCCAAAATATGTCCATACTACTAATGATTATTTTCTTCTTAAACATAGCAGATAATATCCACAAACATTTTAAAGATGTTCACACAAACATTTTTTTAAAATCCATGTGGACATTACTCCTAAGTTGTTGGGAATAACCATAGACAACATGATTTTACACCATCAGATCGCACCTAGGGCTGTGTTCACCACAGGACAAGGAGCCAGTGCAGTTGGTCTAACTGCTTATGTCAGAAAGAATCCCACTACCAGGTATATACTGCTTAAGATTTTAAAAAATAATAATGCTTGTTTGGCCTCATGGATTAAATAAATTAATTATTTTTTAATATTTCTTATTGTGCATATATTTCATATTTTTCAGAGACTGGACGTTGGAGGCCGGAGCATTAGTACTAGCAGATCGCGGTGTGTGTCTGATCGATGAGTTTGATAAGATGAATGACCAAGACCGTACCTCCATACACGAGGCCATGGAACAACAGTCCATATCCATATCGAAGGCTGGTATTGTCACTTCGCTACATGCTAGGTAAGCATTAAATAATTGTACATGTTAAATAAAAGTAGAGAACCAAGTATACCAATGATTTCCAAAGTGGTCATTATCAACCCCTAGGGGTCAATATTGATCAAGGGTTCCAAAACAAAATTGGGGATCTACCATGATAATTCTTTTCCAAATAGGTCGTTAATTTCATTTTGGCTTTTTATGAATCGAGAAATTTACATGCGCCTGGTAGATTTATTGCTAGATTTTTATCTAAATTCTGTGACAATACGCAAAATAGGCGCATGATGACGTCGAGTTGCGGAAACCAGCCCGTTACATCATCTACCTAAATTGTGACAATCTAATTAGACAGTACCAAACAGTTTTGTATACAAATTTATCCATGTAACACAATTATTTTTTAATTCACTTCACACGGTACTGGCTTTTTAATTAAATATATGTATGGTCTACAGATATATATTCCGGTTCTGGTAACCAATCCGCATTGGACTAACCAGGTGGGTTATGGTGGTATGGTGAGGTGGTATATGTCCGTTCCTCCAGAAATAGAGCGGTCCATGCTCAGCAATAAGACATATATGGACTGTGGAAAAAAAACATGTTTTAAATTATAACCCTAATAGCTTAAATGTACACTTCATTTTTTCGCAGATGTTCTATAATAGCAGCAGCCAACCCAATAGGCGGGCGATACGACGCCTCGTTAACGTTCACGGAGAACGTGAACCTGTCAGAGCCAATACTTTCGCGTTTCGATGTGCTCTGCGTTGTGAGGGATGAAGCCGATCCCATGCAAGACGCACATTTGGCAAAGTGAGTTGTTTTTAACAGTTATTAAATATTGCGGATAATAGTTTTAATAATAGTTGGGGAAGGAAGGATGTGATGGAAGGGTCGGTAGGGGAAGACCAAGGACCATACCTTGACCAAATTTCCGAAGCTATTAGGAAAGTTCAGGCCAGTTAGAGTACCCTTAACCGGCGGGCTTGCATGAGGAGAGTGGATTTGTGGTCTCTGCCTACCCTATAGGAAACAGGAGTTTCGATATTTATCAGGAAATCAACAGGAAGAAAGTTTCAACTATACCTCCAAACCTAATAGAAGAAAGTGAAGCAATTTATTTATCAAGAAAGTGCAAAATAGTGAATAGTGTATTCCCGATTGCGATTCACATCACACTGCTCCCCTGCTACCAGGTACTGGTACCGAAGGGCCCGTACAGTATTTATAATTTACTATGATGATTATAATATATCGTAATGTTAGATAGACAGTCAAGTAAACAAAACTCGTCTGTGTCATTTTGGTTAATCCTGGAAAGCCGCCCGGCATACAATTAATGAAAGTAAGGATTATTACATACATCACAGGCTCCAGCATTCATTAGTTGTTGGTTCCCTGACAAACGTGACGCCTACGTCAGACAAGCGTGAAGTTGTGGCGTGGAAAGCGCCTCTAATGATTTTCACGAATGTTTTAGATTCGTAGTGAGCTCACATATAAGACATCATCCGACGCAACGGGGTACTACATTGGAAGACGACACTGCTGATGAGAACACTATACCGCAGGATCTGCTTAAAAAATACATAGTTTATGGAAGGGAGAATGTACATCCAAAGTTACAGGTAAATCAATTTAATGTTTTTTAATAATTGTGTATAGTATTAATAAGCAATAATCGAAACATTATCATCATAATTTTTTATAACATAGGAAGTAAAACGTGCAGATGTGTCTGACGAATAATTGGCTCAATGGCGAGGCCCCCCGCCCACAGAGTTAATGGTCGCGGGTTCATTCCCCGAATCGGAATAAATATATATATGGCTTATAGACATTTATTCTGAGTCTGGTAACCCCGTTAATCCGCATTGGACAAGCGTGGTGGGTTAACATCTGTTCATTCATTGGGAGGCCCATGCTCTGCATTGGAACATATATGATCTGAAAAAAGAAAACAATTCTGAACTGCTCTCACAATAGATTACATCATACTAGCAGAGTTACATCCTTTCTATAAGAGCTTATACATAACATTGAGTATATTTCAGAATATGGATCAAGATAAAGTAGCAAAAATGTACAGCCAACTGCGACAGGAATCCTTAGCCACCGGCAGTTTACCCATTACTGTGAGGCATATAGAATCTGGTGAGTAAGTATATTAATTAGTGTAAGTGTTATGCACAAGTACACTGCTAAGTATTAAGAATTCAATTGCTGAATGTAGACCTTATTAAGTCTTTCTTTTCCGCTGATTTTTTTTTAATGGAATAGGGAGGCAAACGAGAAAGCGTATCACCTGTTGGAAGGCAATTAACATCGCCGATAGACATCTGCGCAACACGAGAGGCATCACAGTTCCGTTGCCGGCCTTTAAGATATGAGTAATCTTGTTTTTTAAGGTTTAAATAATTTGCCTGAAACAAGTGTATTGGGTTAATTACTATTCTTCTATTGAAGGTGAAGTTCCTTGCCCCGTATATATATATATATATATATATATATATATATACATATATATACATATATATATATACATATATATACATATATATACATATATATACATATATATACATATATATATATATATATATATATATATATATATATATATATATATATATATGGGCTGTATAAAAATAAAATATGGTCTATATTTTATTTATGAAAACAGAAAGTTAAAAGTGCGGGATAAAATGCAGAGGTTTTTTTTTTTAAAAAGTGGCATTAACTCTTAGTATCATATAACAATATTTTATTTGAATAAAGAAAATTTTTCTTTTGTCGAGATGTGTCACACATCTCGACAATAACATTGCACTCTCGTAAGAGTGCGATTTCACATAGTTTGGAGAGCAGAAAGAGAGAATTTAATGTGACGGTCGCATTTCCATAATTGGTTATGCGAAATATCAGACTATAGATTTACATTTATTATGCCAATATTTTATATATTGCTTTCGGCAATTGTTAGCGATACAATAATAATAAAAATTTAAAGTCAATTCCTACTTAGGTCAACAAAGAAAATTTATTTTAGTTACTTTTTATTAAATAATTACAATTCATATAAATTTGTGTAGAAAATTTCTTTTCTCCCATATAAAACTAAAATAAGTTAATTAAATTTAATTAATTGATTAAAGATTTGAATTAACGGCTTTCAATAGTGCCAAAATAGCACGGATGATTTCGCCAATGTCACCTGGAAGGGAGAAGATACGAAGGAGATTAATCAGTGCGGTTGAGATAAGGAATAATGAATTAATATTTGAAAAAACTAATACCAGTTGATATAATCTACTACAACTTTAAAAAAAATATTTGAACTTGAATAAAAAGTATTTCATTAACAATTGTAATTTTGATTAGGATATATAAATAGGGAGAGTGTAAAGTAATAGTAGGAATTTAAAAAATACATATCAATAAGATAATACATTCTTAGCGATTTAATGAACGATAATGGCATGTAAATATTCCATGGCAGTGATACGCATGAGTGAGGCGCACGCACGTATGTACCTCCGCGCACAAGTGAATGAAGAGGACGTCAACATGGCGATACGCACCATGCTGGAGAGCTTCGTGGAGACACAGAAGTACAGCGTGATGAGGGCGATGAGACAGGTACATACGTCTACAGCCTTAACAGTACTCTTTCGACGACCAATTGGGTCAGTGCCGGGGCCCCCCGCCCACGGAGTGCGACATCCACAAAAATAAATGAGCGGTTTCATTCTAAATGAATGAATAAAATTCAACTAAACATAAACTACTGCATTATTAATACCTAATCACACATACATATCATCCACACCTGTTTCCCTTAGGGGTAGGCTAAGTAGTAGACCATAGAACTCCATCTGCTACGATCTCGACATACTTTCCTTGCTTCCTCCACACTCATCACTCTCCTCCTGCAAGCCCGCCAGTTAAGGGTACTCTTCACGTAGCCTTTTCTAAAAACTTCTGCAATTTGGTCAAGGTATCTTTCCATGGTCTTCTACCGACGCTTCCATCCACATCCGCAACGTAAATTTCTTTTGCCAATAGTCTTTCATCCATCCTCTCTATGAACCCAAACCATCTAAGCATACCCTTTTTCAACTTTTGTCACGACACCTGTTACTCCATACAATACTTAAACACTTAAGGTAGTTTTAAAAAAAAACATTAAATTTTATTTTCTTCTTAATAAATATTTAGTTTTACAACCCAAATGGACTTCAAAATTTTGTTTCCTCTCTAGCTTTATCATTTGTGTTTAGATTTTTTAAATAGAATCTTGTCATTATAATATAATTAAATAAATGTATTTTGTTCCAGACATTCCAGAAATACCTGTCATACAAGAAAGACCACAGTGAACTATTATACTACATTCTCCGGCAGCTTACTATGGATCAGCTGGCATATATGCGCGGTCTGCACAACCATTCACAATCCACAATCGAAATATCCGAACGGGATCTAAATGAAAGAGCTAGACAAATAAATATCACAGACCTAAAACCCTTTTATGAAAGCCGAATATTCAAAATGAACAACTTCAGCTTTGACCAGAAGAGAAAAGTTATTGTTCATATCCTTCCAGAAGAACCTACAGTGTCATAACATACACAATTTTTTTTATTTTGTAATTAAGGACATGTTTGCATTTAAGTAATTAATAAAAGTAAGAATAAATAACTAAAATTTTGGATATTTAAGCACCCTTACCTACCCTTGAAACACATCTAGTAATATATATATATATATATATATATATATATATATATATATATATATATATATATATATGATAGGATAAACAAACTACTACTCTACTTTCTATCAGACGATATGCAAGCGTATCGTCTGATATGTCTGATAGAAAGTAGGCAGCACATCACACAGAAGCATTGCTGGCTTCTGAGAAATAAGCAAATTTGTTTTTATGAAGATTTCAATGTCATAACGGGTTGAAAATACCTTTGAAGTATGTATGGTGGTGTGTAGAAAAATAATTTGAAGTAAAACACCATCCTAGATCACTACTCATCCAAATGGAAAATAAATAATTCTGAATTAGAATATTTATTATTTACATATTTATATGAATAATTTTAGCACTAACTTTCTTATAGATAAAACTTATAAAATATCTTACTGTTAAAAGTATTACAATGAACAGAAAACTACTTACTATGAATCTTATTTTTTATCAGAAAGTCGAATTTTAAAGCTGTATCGCTATGAATTAATTAAAAGAGATTGCTCTATATATTGCTTACATACAGTATACAAAATCACTATCGATCTTTCTATCTTTTCATTTATTCGTTTATTATTGACAGTTAACCTTTATTTATGTGGGTGATATACATGAATAAACTACTTTGCAAAAGAAACGGGCGGATTTGATTTTTCTACATTTTTGGTAATAATTTACTTTTGAATAAGTTTTAATAGCCAAACTATGTTACTAGCACTTAATAAAGAGTCTGGGTATGAAAAAAGTTAATCCAAATTCGAAGCTTTTGTTTTTTTAAAATAATAATCCCTTTTTTAGTTTGTGACTTTTTACTTACTTTTCACGGATTTGTCGTTAAAAGATTATCAGACAACTAAAACTAACTTCTTGTTATTTTAAGTAGAATAATTTATGTTTGTCGCATCATCCTGCCTTATTGTGACTTAACACATTGAAGATGGTATGCCCTGAATAGTGTTTTAGCTAGCCTCAGTTCCAGCACATTTATTATTATCACTACAACTATCATTTTTTTTCATGTCTTTACTTGCAATTAATTAAACAATATTGCATCAGATTCCAAAAAACGTGAATTTCCATCATCCGTCGCCAACAGTTGAAAAATAAAACGGGAATTCCCATCTCCCGTCTTCAATGTGTTCAACAGATATCTTTGTATCTATTGTAATGGCAGAAATAGCAATATTAAAATTATAGCACTGCTGGAAGTGGAGTGTAGCCAATGTTACGTCTCACAGCGGTTGAACGCGACTCGTTCAACCGTCCAAAGAACCTGGACTCGATACTAAGAGAAAGGTTTCGTTCAGAGAAGGCAAGGTTCTAGGAGAAAACGTTAACACAACCACGAGACGACCGCTTTTTAGTGACTCAGGCGCTGAGGAACCGCAAATGCAATTACATAGACCTCAAAAGAAACCTTGAAGAGGCAAGAGGACCACCAGTTAGCCTATGCACTGTTATGAGGAGGCTTTTAGCTGCTAATATACGCAGTGGACGACCAGAATGAGCCTCCAAGTTACTCCGTGAGCACATGATTGCTCGATTGAGGTTCGCTAGAAATTGCCTATCTTGGACACTAGGTAACTGGAGTAGTGTACTCTTCTCCGATGAGGCTCGAATTTGTCTACATGGTGAGGACCGATGTCGGCGAGTGTTACGAAGACCAAGGCAACGCTATGCTGACGTGTGTTTTGAAGAAATCACCCCTTATGGTCTGTTATGTTTTGGGCGGGCATAACTTCCAACTATGGTACCGAGATAGTATTCATTGAAAACGGCTCAGTAAATGCACAAAGGCACGTAACAGAAATCCTTTGTCAGCATTCACAACCCGCTTTGACTGTAATTGGTGAAGATGCCATTTTACATAGATGATAATGCTCGGGCCTACCATTGTGGCGACATAAATGCTTCGGAGAGGTCGGTATTCGTCATTTGGACTGGCCAGCGCGGAGCCCCGACCTTAACCCCATTGAGCACGTCTGGGATCTCCTAAAAAGGCGAGTACGATCTGTCCAACCATCTACACATGACACAAAGGAGCTGAAACGTGTGATCTCGGCTGAGTGGAAACACATTCTACAGGAAACCATCAAAAGCCTGGTGGAAAGCATGCTGAAATTAAGGATTAGATGCCGGTATTGCTGTAATGGGGAAATCATACTCGTTATTAATTTTTTTATTGTCTTTTTTTTATTAAGTCCCATAAAAATACTCGTAGCCTTAATTTCACTATACGCATAAAAATGTTCACAAGGATTTCTGTTTACATGGACTAAAACACCGATACTAGAATTTAAGTCATCTAAGCTAATGACATACTAAAAATATTAATAATATATTATAATAGAAAAGCCAATTACTGTAAGATGCCCGTTTTTTTGTAAAGGAGTTTATATATGTGTGTGCATGTATGTATATACTTATATTTATGCTTATGGCTATTGTCTTTGTTTGTTAAATTTTTTTCTTTTCGTATCATCATGACAATAATCACCAACCTGCATCCAATTATCTTTTTAACACTGTGTCCAACCTACGGTTGTCTGGAAAAAATCGCAAATAAAACCGCCATTTGTATATAAATATCAATAATTGTGTAACTTTGTTTCTGGTTTACAATAAAGAATATATCTATAGTAAGTTCTATTAGGCTGCAATGAAATATGAACATAAATAACATTATTTTTATTCAACAGTTATTGCTTTTCATACTTTTACCTAAATTAATCATAAGTACCTTTTATACATTAATTCTTCTCGAATGGGGGCCTGTATCATATAACAGATCATCAAATAAGAAAGTTGGGACGAGGGTCCCAACTTTCTTCTTAATACCATTTAGAATAAAATGTTTAGTACCTTACGAAAAAGTTACAAATATTTATATAACAATGAGATGAAATATACATATAGTTGCGTAAACCATACAATAGTAAATTATTTTTTAGTAAATTATTTAGAAAAAACACAACTTTTGATCAATCAAATCATGGGACACCTATTTTTCATATTAATTATTAATTTTAAAGACTTGCGGCAAATAAGCCAATATTGTGGGTATGCTAACGTTAAACCATGTCGCTAATTCCATGGTAATTTCATATGGATCGACTTCCACCATCATCTTGAATTCATCATTGTTCTTAGGGGCTGGTATTCCTTCTTTGTAGTTCATTCTTCAAATCGAAGTATCCACTACGAAAATGGTTAAACCAAAAACGCATGATGCATTCGTTAGCCCTATCCTCTCCAAATACAGCATAATAGCATAGTAAACTATAATTTTTCATGTTTCACTCTGAAATATGATACCATGCAGCTTTAATTTAAATTCAAGTGGTCAGTACACTAAAATGGCAATTCATAATTAAACCCCTAATATTAGTTTTAGAATGAAAATTATTTTATTGATTTTAGTAAGCTATTTTTGGATTTTCTATTCAAAGAGCAAAAAGTTGTGAATTTTTAAGTGTAAAAGAATAAAAGATTTAAAATTGTTATGTCAAATGTTTAATTATATTCAAATTCCATGTGAGAGCATTCATTAAACAAAACTATAATAATTCTTGGAGACATTTTTCATTATACAATCTTAAAATTAAGTTTCAAAACATAAATCACATATTCCAATTAATAGCAAGTTCTATTCTAATTAAAACAATGCAAGTTTTTACAAAGCCTATCAATCTGCATATTACACCAAGTGAATATGTAGACCGACCTACACTCTAAGATAAAAATTACATTAACTTTAAAAATATCATCATACCACTTACAATTATCTCAAATTACACATACCTCCTCATCACTAATAAACAATTATATAATAATTACAACAATTTTTTACATAGCTACAACTAGAATGAACTAAATGTTATAAAATTTTACAAATAAATTGTTTATCAGTCATCAGGTGACAAAAAATAAAATAACTACAATCACAAAGTTAAAAAAATATCTACCCATTATTATTTATAGTGCCATTAATTTTTTACTTACATTTAATGGTGATTTCAATTTATCTATGGTTTACATGTTTTTTTTTTTATAAGAATAAGATTAAACTTTTAAATACTATTAAAGAACTTCAAATCGGCTCTAGAAAAATAATGGCACTAAAAAACAAACAAATTATCACCTATCAATATATAGCAGGCAGAGGGTTGATTTTTTAAAAAAATAATGACCAGCATTTGAAAATCAACTCTCTTACAACCTACTTCTATCTTCTTACAGGATGTCTCACTCAGAGTTCTTGTCAACTACAAAAAGATTCCATATTGCCTAAGTAGTAAAAAATATTTAATTATCGCTGCCAGAACCAGATTCAGATCCACTGCTGCTTTCACTGTCACTCTCTGAATCACTGCTGCTTTCACTGCCCGAGGAGTTGGAACTATCAGAAGAGGAGTCCGAAGAACTGTTTGAAGAATCCTTTTCTGAACAGTCGGAACAATCTGAACATGTGCGTTTCTTTTTATTTGGTATCTTGCATTTACCATTGCTGTAAAAATTATAAAATAATATTAGATACTATATATACAACTGCAATTGATAATATTAAGCACAAATTATTTTATACTAAAAAGTACCCTCAAATAGTGCCATAATAATTTTCATTCAAACCTTTTTTAATATACCCTACAATGTTGTGCATTAGTAAGATTAGTCAGTTTTACCTGCATTGGCCCTCATCTTTTGCCTTGAGGTTCTTTTTCAGGATTTGAGTACGCGAGGGTCGAACCAGTACCTTTCGTTTACCCTTACATTCGTAGCTCCAATGTCCATACTCCAAACATTTTTGGCAGCGAATACCCTGAGGGAAAGCAGCCGCTAATGCTGCTTGCCTACAAAAAAATTGAAAATGATTAATAATTGTTAAGAATTATGTTCACATTTCACATGTTATTAAAAAATATTTACTTTTTCTTTTCGGCTTGATGTCTGTTATAGGTTCCCAAAGTCATATTTTCAAGGGAGATGTTCTTTATAATTGAAATTCAAGTAATTTATTATATTTGGTACTTCAATATAATTTTGAACTATAATCCGATCAACACGAGTCACTTTTAGCAATTGGCAAAGCAAACACGAATGAAAACGACATGATATATTTTATGTCAAGCGTGGCCATCGAATATTTGTAGTGCTGCCAATTACAAAAATTGAGAATCAAGACGGATAGTCAAAAACTACTTAAAGATCGGCGAAAAATACATTTGAGAAATAATATTGCAAACTTACGAAATAGCACACACACAACAAAACTTATTAATAACAACGAATTTAATATGTTAACTAACATATTTACTTGAATAGAGACTGGACCTATAATTTTTTATAGGTTGTGAGTCACTGTGATCTGTAATTGTTATTGCTATGATGATAGACGTCAATGTGACAAAAACATTAAGTTGACAGTTTACGTGGAGTTTAATGAGTGATCATCTGTGGTGTTGTTTCTTATATATTGTTGTTCGACTAGCAATCGTCGGCTTAAGTTTCGTTATATAAATAAAATACCGTATTTGCGATTTCAGATGTCCGACTATGGTTTTGTTACATTAATATGTCGGACTGGTACTGGCGGGTGATTGCCTTAAAGGCTGCTTTCGTGGTTACTTGTTTAGTTTCTTATCTCCGCGCTGATGTTACGATACAAAAGTTACCTTTCTGCAACCCCCACAATACAAACGACGCAGGCAACAGCGAGTAAGTTATATATTAATATTTTATTTACAAACAGTGGACTGTTTTTAATATATTATAATTTTTGCCGTTAACTATTTGAGTACATGTTATAACTTGTTCACGTAACATCAAGTAATGCTATATGTGCTAATATGCAATAATCGCTGATTTATACAAAATCTGTATTTTTACTTTTTATTCTTTGCATTTTGAATGTATCATATATAAACTAAATAGTACATATAAACATAATTAAATGTGTATTCTTATATATTTGTTGTGATTGTGAGAAAATTTTAAAGCATTTATTAGGTATCCAATTAATCGTGACCTTGACGTGTTACAGATAACACATACAGGTACATTTTTATATACTGTAACAAATAAATGTTTAGTATACTGTTTAAAGAAAATGGGTCATTGATCACTAATTGAGTTGACTCATTCATATTTTGTATATTAAAATGATTATGTATCTCATACATAACTGAACATTTTCCTGTTTTTGTGTGAGACTATCTATAATATTTAATTCATTCATCAATTTGGAATTTTTAATGTCAAAATAAAGAATTGAACCCTCTCATTATTTAATATTTTTTTGACATGTTTAAGGGAATTGAATGAAATATGTCAAATAGATAAAGACATTCACAATTTACGTTACTTTGATACAGACATTAGTAGTTAACTCTACTTAACTAATAAAACTATACAAAAGAGTATAGAGTTGAAAGTATTTATCACCACTTTACTTAAATAACACTTATGTAAGTACTACTTCTTTGTGAAGATTGAAGGTGGTATATAACATTTTTAAACTATATTTTCTGTTTATTTAATGTAAATATTATAAACTAGGATTTGCAAAAATGATATTTTTAAATATATAATAAATAAGCAATTATATGGGTAAAAGTTCACATATAGGATAAAGATATGTATTTAGGTAAAGTCTGAAAATATGCAACAATAAAAGATTTGTCTGACATGTTTGCTTATATTTTTGTCTTCCACTTCTTTCTTATAAGAGTAAGAAGTACTAATTTCTAAATTCATACTTTTTCTTTTCTTTTTCTCAGTCATATGAGGAAGGAAATATAGTTGTGCAATTGTGACTATTTTGATGAAATAGTCAATTTGTAGTATCACTTTCGTGCTTACTATTACACCTGTAATTGTACCCCGTTTTACCTATAAACTAAACTATTCTTATTATTTCAAGAACTAAAAGTTAGGTTTCAATTTTATTGTTTATTAAATCATTAAAAACCATATTAAATCATTAAAATAAACTTAACTTGCAAACAACGGAAACAAAAGCTTTACAAACTTTTTCCCTTGAACAAAAATCTCCAAAACTTAGCCGCTCACCGTATGAAGTGCGGTAGGTAAACCACCATTCAGATGCCGCTTTTCTGCGGGAGTGTGGTATTTCCCTGGGCGAGCCACCCATTCATGCTACAACAAATATGCCATTCTTGACAAAGTATTTGTCTGCAGCGTGGCTCTACCACTCATAAAACTTTTAACAATCTTGAAAAGGAAATGACAGTTTTGTAATAGTATGTCAGTTAGACAATAAGGTTGTCAAGAAAGCCATCTATTGAAAGTAATCGGAAGTACAAAATTGGAAATTTTGCATTTTTCCAGCTGTTATTTTAAGTGTTACCTAATTTCCTTTATTCATATACTTGCAGCCACTGCATATAAAGGGGCTTGGTAGCTATCTTGTTGACACTGTGCGTGAAATGAAATCAAGATGTTCTCTTATTATTTGCAAAAAATAATCAAAAATCATAGGCCTATAAGGAACACCTTTCATAGTAATGGCTTGCCCTTGACAGTTTTCAAAAAAATATAGTCTGATTATTCCACTGCTTGACAAGTTATCAAATGATGAACGACCTGCAGCTATACAAAGGCAGTGGACCTTAAACTACAGTGGTGGATACAAATGGGATTGCATGTAGTGCATTGTATTATATTGGCTTTCAGTACATTATAGTACACCGATTGTTTTAATTATCAATTTCTTATTTAATACTTTATTGTACACAAAACAGGAAATACATGAATTAAAAGGAAAGAAGATGTACAAGGGCGAGCTTAATTCAAAATTTAGTTTTCTTCCAGCAAACCCAGGAGTGAAAGAGAGATAAGATAAGCTATGAGGATAGAAATAAGTGTACAACAACAAAATATAATAATAATATACATAACAAATTAACAATACATACTATATAAAACCATACATATATAAACATATAAATACTAATAATATATAATATAATACTATATAAATAAGAGGATACATATATATAATATACACATAAATATATACATATATAAATATTTTATACTGAAAGGAAATGTTCTTTAATTCTTATCTTAAATACATCCAGTGAGAGGCTATCACTTTCTTCGTAGAAGTTTTTAAGAAAAAAATATTTTTTTGCAGTTTAGTCATTGTCAGTACACTAGATGGAAGGCTAACAGCCTTCTCTACCTTGAATGGAGTCAAGGCCTGGGATATTGAAACCCAACCCCTGTTGTCATCAAATCTTCATCATGTGGAGGTAATTCATTAAATTATTAAAATATATAAGTTATTATGGGCCCAAACAAATAGTGCACTGGTTGGTGTCTCAAAAATGGTAGCGTAATGGTAGTTCTACAGGTATTTCTTGTGTCCTTGTGATATATGTGTTTATAATGGCACAACAACTACCATGAGACAGGCCGATGTGATAATCAGCAGAAGATTTAGACTATCGAATTCTACCACCTTTGGCTTTTAAGGCGTTAAGGGATGGCCACAGTTTTTTACATTTTGCGTTAAGGGATGGCCACATTATTATATATAAACTATATGGACTTTTTAATCTTGGAAATGGGTGAACTAATTATAACAGGTTCTTTATGAGAAAACAAGACTAACTACTTTATTCTTCACATTTTCAGCGGTGTTTTTGAATCAATACGATCTTGGAACCTTTAAAAACAAGCCTATCATTTCAATTCAGGAAATCTTTGCCGATTCCTACATGTTCCTATATGAATATTGAAGAAATATAAAATTGTGGGTGCGGAAACAAAGAAAAGATAGGATTAACTTGGTCCATATCCTAAAAGTATTTTTAAAAATAACTAAATAAAAATTTATGTTTTTTTCCAGCTGACAGCAGGTGGTAAATGGGTACGCCTTGTGCCCTCCCTTCGCGGTACGCTGTATAGTTTGAGCGGAGACACTATAGAGCCACTGCCTTTCGATGCTGAACAACTGCTTTCTTCCTCCTTTAAGTACTCCGACGATCTGGTCATAGCTGGCAAGTCTTTTTTACGACTTATTAAGGTGTTTACTCTATTAAGAATGTAATTTAAAAAACAATTATAAATGCAATTCTGTAAGAACTTTTGTATACATTATTTTGGTTTATTAAGTTAAATAATGTCTCCAAACAAGGCCTATCATCACAATATCCGAACATTAATATCAGTTGAGGCACCATAACGGACCACTCTGATTACTCACAGACAATTGAAGATTAAATACAGAGTTTAGAAGTACTACTACAGTCTGCTTAAGAACTTAACAGATATGAACCATATTTTTCTAAGCGTAAGCACTATTTGTTGGAATGGTTAATATTTTTATTGTAATATCAAAACATTGCTAACCTTCTTTTTTATTAAACTAAGATATCATGTTTTCTTTTTTATACAAATGTATAATGGACAGGGATATTGAGTGCTGCTAAACTGTTTTGCTAGTCTGAGAAGCACTACATACATATATATATAAACACGCCTATTTCACGTAGGGGCAGGCAGAGACTACACACTTTCCTTGCTTCCTTTACACTCATCACTCTCCTCATACAAGACGGCCGTCGTTAAGGGTACTTTTGACCCAGCCTGTCCTAAAAATTTTGGCAAGGTTTGTTTTCCTTGGTCTACCGACCCTTCCATCCACATCCGCAACGTAAATTTCTTTTACCAGTCGTCTTTAATCCATCCTCTCTATGTGCCCAATAAACGTACAAAGTTCTATGACATTATTAGTAACTCTCTGTTCTCAGGTGCACGTGAAACGTTATGGCTGGGTATAGACGCACACTCTGGCACGGTGATATACGAGTGTGGGTCAGCTGGGTGCAGCAGCGAAGAGCAAACCGCGAGCGCCGGCCGAGATGTCTTAGTGCTGCGTCGGCACTCCAACACCGTACGCGCCCTCGATCCTAGATCCGGTAGCGAGAAGTGAGTGAATTTTGATTGTAAAAGCTGTATAGTTAAGACAACAGCGTTAAGTTGGTGTGAGGGAAGTGTGGTGTGTTGCCTCGATTATTTATTAACCTCATCTGCTGTACACGGTAAATTCTGATATGTCATCATATACTCAGCCTATTTATTACGATAACTTCTAAGAAATCATAAAAGTATCAACGGGCTGAATATTTACGAAATCATACAAGACCCTTTATCGAATTATACTTTAACTAAAAAAAGTGAGCTTATTTAATAAGAAATCCACAGTGTTACATAAACATTTATAAAACTTCTGGAGCCAATTATGGATTTACATTTTCATTAAATTACCTTATATTAAGAATATATACAGATTTGTTGGTTATATTAAAAATAATTAGTAAAAAGTGGCAAATATTAAAAATATATACACTACTAATCGAAAGAAGCTGAGAAATGAATGTATAACACTTATGAATTTGTTGCTCAGGTGGAACTTCAGCGTGGCAGAGCACCAACTCGCGTTAAGCCGCCGTGAATGCGCCGGGGCTAATTCTCCACCCAGCCCCGTCTCAGTCGCTGTTGAAATGCCAGACGGTGTTATATCTGTTAAGAAACCTGGCTCGCAGACGCCGGTATGGCAACAAAAGGTGTGTTCAACTTTTTCTCTTTACGTATTTTATTTAACAGCTGGTAAGCAATTGATTGATGATTTGACAGGGTAGCAAAAGAAAGAACAAAATTGAAGCTGCCTTAATGAACGTAACATTTATTTCATTTAGTTGGAGGCCCCTGTAGCCGGAATGTGGAGATTACAAGGCGGGTCCTTGGAACACATGGACGTCCTATGGGAGGCCGCGCACGCCTTGGCCGGATTCGAATCTGAGCCCCCTTCACTGTACGTCGGAGTGCACGATCGACAGGTCAGTTGTAGTTGGCAGTGTTATGTATCAAATATTTATAATAATAATACTGTATTAATATAATTCATGATTGGATGGACGGGTTGTAACGTTGTACGCGCCACCACTATTGTTTTTCTAAGTTCCATAGCCATAATGATGTTATTATTATAATAGAATATTAACTCTCCATTGTGATGTTTAATTTACTAAATTTCATATTCATATTATATATACATAATTATGTATTATGATTCGTAATTCAAAGAAATAGATACTCTTATTCATAAAATTCCGGACTATAATCCGACATCGCCTTGCAAAACGTTTGTCGTATTACTGCGGGTCCACTGTATATATAAATAAATAAAATAAAATAAAAATATCAATAGTCTAATGAAAGATACTAAATCTGCGACCTCAGATCGTAAACGCAATCCTTACCAATATAGCTAATGCTGCTTCATTATCAATGAAGTTTAAAATTTACTTTTTTGCTTCCGCTTCTTACAGCTGTACATTCAAGAGAGCTTCCTGTACGCGCAAAAGGTTGAGACATCAGTGGCAGCGCGTCCTCTGCCGTGGAAGTTGAAACAAACTCGACCGCTCATTAGCGATAGTCATACAGCGCTTTCGTTGCAAGATGCCGATCCTAACTCTTTATCCCTTGTAACTCTTTATCGGGATCCTGAACAAACAGGTAACTATATAAAGTGATATATAATAAATATAATAATAATTAAAATAAATAACATTTATATATTCTATAAATATTTAAATATAAATAATATTTACATTTAATATTATTAAAAATAATATTTATTTATTTATTTTAACTTTTGCACTAAGTGCACAGACGGGAATAATGCCGTTTGGCATTCTCTACCAGTCAACCTGCGGGCGAAACAGATAAAATTGGTTTAGAGGTGGTACAGTTTGTACTAAAAAAAAACTAATTATACAAATTTCAATACACACACGCACGCACGCACGCACGCACGCCACGCACACGCACGCACGCACGCACACAATCAAACATTTTATATATACTCAGCGGCACAATTAACCGCCCACAACTAGTTATCTAAAATTTTGAAACAAATGTATTTTATTACAATCGAAGTATACCGTTTTCGACTATTTCCTGGTCTCCAAACGTAAGATCTTGTACGTACGATACTTTAGCAGTACCCTGCTAAAATTCGTGCAATGCGACGTTGACTTAGGTTTTCTTTAATTAAAGCTACAGCTAGTGCCAATAATAAGAGTTGTTTAGCAAAATGCTTCCTTTTAATCGTTGAAATTAAAATAAACGTAATAAACTACGTTTATTTCAGATAGCAAAAGGAAAGTATTGATGCTTACGCGACAATAATGCAGAATAACAACAAAAGTCACTGAATTTACATTTTAAGCTTATTCTTATCAGTTTAAAATTTCAAAAGAGTTGTATGCGTTTTTTCGTGGTAGATTACAATTACAATCGTAAACACTTAAACTCGATAACTCAAAAATGTGTAAAGTGGCGAATAGGCCACTTTTAAAGGGTGGGCGGTTAATTGTGCCGCTGAGTGTAAGTTATTATAAGAAAATACCTGAGTACTCAATAGCAAGTTCCACGAGGGTATCCTTATTTTGATTGTTTATTGCTCACTTTAACCATAACTAATGAAAACCTTCAATAATTTGCTGAAAACCTGCAGTTGTTACACTTTGTTACAACAGACTGACGTTTTATAAAAATAGTCTGTTCCATAGTTGTCATACTTGTATAAATTATAACATACCATCAGCCTAGATAATTATATGGTAACTTTTATAAGAACAATAATATACTGATCTTTTCATAGTTTGAGAAATTCTTACTATACATAAAGTAAGAATAGAATCGGCAATTTGGTCAAGGTTCTTTTTCCAACATAACCTAAATATCTTTTACTAGTCTTCTTTCATCCATCCTTTCTATGTGTCTAAACATTACTATTAGAGATTACGTTTGTTGTTTGTACAAATGTAATGTTTAAAATATCTCACAATTCTTCAGGTAACCACGGCTTCTTCCTTTACCTACAAGAGACCTGTGACCAAGCCGTTCAAGTAACAGAAGATACCTTTGACAGCCCAGAAATATCCCTACCAAACAACAGTGACGATCAGTTAGACCATCACCATGTACATGTTCATGTGTATTCCTTATGGTTCTGGTGGAAGGAAGTCCTGCTTATAGCGATCAGCTCTGCTTTGTTGATGAATCTGATGATATGGCCAAGGTATGTCGGATGTTTTATTAGCGCTGTTTGTTTTTGATAAAGGATATCCATACTATACATAAAGAGAACAGTAATACAGCATCTGCAACCGGTTAAGTCGGATATGCCAAGTCAGGAATGGGTCTTACATGAGTAATACATATACTGTCCTATTCGAACCCGCCCATTGCTAAAGTGATATCATTTTACTACGGACATTTCAGCCGTAACCGTCAACTATTACATGTTGACCTTCCTCTTTAATGAGGGGTGTTTTCGTAATAAAGGGTACACTTGCAGGCGGATAGGCGATCCTAGATTGGTTTTTGTTACTCATTCACTGGCATTAGTTCGCATAGTTGCCTGTTACTTGATCTATGACATGTATATAACATGTATATATTCAAATGAATTAAATCTGTTTTTTCAGGTTTTTCGCTCCAAAAATCCGTCCGCCTACACCATTACCAATCAACCAAGAATACATAGTGGTGGAGAGACATTATGAACGACCTCCATCAAACAATAGCACGGAGTATTCCGGTAGATACGAGAATGACTTCACACCGCTCCGATGCCTCGGACAAGGGGGTTTTGGTGTTGTCTTTGAAGCTAGAAATAATATAGATCATTGTTCATATGCTGTGAAGAGGATCACATTGCCGAGAAGGTAATCACCATTAATACTTTAATATATTATTATTATGATTAATAGAGTCAGATGTTACTTTATTATGTGGACAGTCCCAAATTTTACTTGGCTAAGATCCGCGATAAGGAAACAAAAGCGGAAAAAAATAATAATGTGTGTTTTTTACCGGAGAACGTGGATTTCCAGGGAACTAAACCTGTCTCCACAGTTAAGTGTGACGCTTAACGGTTGTCTTCCGTAGAGTACTATACCTGATGATGCCACGTGTTGAGGCGAAACATGTGTTTTAGCTTGGAAAATGATCTCTCTCCAGGAGCAACACTCACTGGGATTGTTAAATATATTTGGAGAGCAATAAACAAGCTTGGAAATGCCGTTTCTCTGTCATTTTCCAATAAAAAGTTGATGAACGAGCTGAACTTAAAATATATTTAGTTATTTTTGAATAATTTATGTTTACAGTCAAAAGCAATTTGCTTTAAATTTCGAAATACTTTTTGTTAGTTTTGGTGGTGATGCGAGACCCCTTCAAGTGCGGCGCCCAATCGCCTTTAATCCGGACCTGGACAGGATCGTACTAATCTTTCACCACTGAATTTGGGCTTTGTTGCAAGAAGTTGCCCATGTAAAAGGCCGTGGTTTACTAAAATTATATACTTTTATTTGGCAGACAGTCAAAACGCGAGCGGGTGCTACGTGAGGTGCGCGCGTTGGCCAAGTTGGAGCACGAGAACATAGTTCGGTACTTCAACGCTTGGCTCGAGGAACCGCCTCCTCATTGGCAGGAGCAACGGGACGCCGTGTTGATGCGGTACGTCTCTGTTCAATATTGAACCCTTTCAGAAGCTGTACCTATAGCTTGTGAAGAGTGCAGTGAGAACATTTTTCAAAAATATTGATTGGGCAAGATAAACTTTCCACATATCACAAAGGAAACATTAGATAGATAGATAGAGATATATTCTTTAGTGTACACCAGAAACAAAGTTATACAATTATTCATTTGACTTCAAATCACCGCCAATTGGACTTCAAATCTTGCGCCGCAAGTGGACTTGTATAGGCCATACTCTCCAAAGGAACCCTGATCACATTCCCAGACAGGCGCTGGATTGGACTCCTCAAGGGAAAAGGAAGCGAGGCCGACCCAAACACACCTGGAAGCGCTCCGTAGCGACCGAGATGAAATCCATCGGGTTGACGTGACCTGAAGTGAAGGGCGTCGCTCAAGACCAATCCCAATGGAGAAGCACTGTGGACGCTCTCTGCCCCACCTCGGGGACATAGGACCATGACAGATGATAAACTTTCCACATATCAGAAAAGAAACATTAGATAGATAAATAGAGATATATTCTTTATTGTACACCAAAAACAAAGTTATATAATTATTGATTGTAACATCTTTAATATATAAAAATCTTGTGTCACAGTGTTTGTTATCTAACTCCTCCGAAACGGCTCGACCGATTTTAATGAAATTTTTATTGTACATTTGGTAAGTCTGAGAATAGGTCGTAAACTATTTTTTATACCCTTAGATAATAAAGAAGGCCATCCTTAAAAAAAAATTCTATTTATATGATTTTTTTTGTTGTTGTACAGAGAACTGGAGGGAATGTCGATGCTGAACAGTGACGACTATACATCTCACACACCGGCCGTGAACAAGTCACCCACAAAAGTGGACAGTGTCATGTTGAACCTGCAGAAGCCCTACGACGAATGCGTTGACGCGCTTGACTTTCAGAAGCATCTGCGGGAACCTAAGAGGTTAAGGTATGTTTAATAGTTCAAAATTTTATTTATTTATTTATTCGACGCAAAAACACGTTACAGTCTTGAAAGACTTAATTCTTAAGAGTCTTAATTCTAGGAAACTTCGGGCAATTGTGTCTTTATTTTTTCCTGTGATTCCATTAATGTTATTTAGGGTTATGGTTCCAAAGTTTAAATGAACAAAAATTATAAAAATTAACCACAATAACTGAAAAATAGTTACAGTTTGACCAAATTTCTAGGTTTTTCTTAAATGCCCATAATTTTCAAACTGCATGGGATAGATTTCTTTTCTGATTTTTCTCATGATGGTTACAATCAATCCTGTCACCCCGTTTCGGTTTGACTTTGAGTTCTGGGACACCCTGTATAATATAAACATGATAACGCTCAGGATTATAACTCTTAATTTTGCCCACAGCGTGGCCATACTGTAATAACTTCTGTTATTATTAAATATAATAAAATGAAAGTGATAAAATAAAAAAGTGAAAAGAGATAACACACAATCTCACGTGTGATCTACCGGCCGCCAAAGATATCCCGGAGCGATCGCTTTAGTTGGTGTATTTTAATATCGAAAATATGAAATGTTTTAGTACTGTAGTCAAGTAATATATTAGTATAGGCGACATGTATTTTTTTTATATTATATGTGGAGAAGAGAACCTCCTTTACAATTTTATGTAGACGGTAGCTAATAAACATTTTAAAATAAGATTCGACATGTCAATAAAAAGATATGTTATAGTTATTATAGTGATATAAAATATTAACCCTTATCTTAGCTTTTTGTACGTGATTCTCGCTAGGTTGTACCTACAGCTACAGCTTCCATTGACATTATTCATTTTTGAGCTCAATATATTAAAAATATAATTAGAAAAGGCAATAACATATAACTGGAGATGTCAATTGCTCTGTTACGGATATTTTACTAATAAGGCAATAGTGTCTGCATTTCACACGGAGCGAGTTTCAACTAGTCTCTTTATGTCACCTCCCACGTGACTTACGACCGCAGCGACAAAGTACTGTTGTCACGTGAGAGGTGTCTTGCAAATGATAAGGGTTAACCCTTTGCGCTCGAGGCGCTTTTCTGTCGGATGAACCAGCAACTCGAGAGTAATCGCACGCGCTCCCGCTTACTTCATGAGTTCGTTATTGTTAACTTAAAATAATTTTAGACACAATAAGACACTTTAAACTCGTATATTTTAACACTATTAGCTTAATGTAATACAATTATTAAATAATTATATTCTATAATTTTGCTTCTTATGATATTTTGTGAAACAATCTCCAATGTGCATTCTTGGCTTGTCGGGTGAGAATCACCCGAGATAAGACATTTAGACACCTCGTAAAATGATCTACAAAAGGCCAAGTAGACTTTTCAAGCGATATTCCTTAAGTCAAACAGAAATAAACACATCGATCTGAATGGTGCCTCTCAGGCACCGCTCGAGTTATTGCATCACATGTTGTGGTGCCTGAGAGGCACCACTCGAGCGCAAAGGGTTAATATTGTAAATAAAAATAAAAGGATTAGGTAAAAGGTCTATAGCCACCAAGAGTAATGTAATTATTAGGATTGAGAATTCATTATCAGAAAGTTTTTTTTTTCAGATCCCTTAGTTGCAACGACTCATTCAGCATTGTATTTGACGAAGACGCATCGAAGCAATCCGACCACTCTACACAACCGTCCAAAAATAGTGAAACTGCCAATGAGCAGCAGTTACCGAATATGTTGTCCAAAGATTTAGCCAAATTCGATTGTGGTGACTCCTCTATCGTCTTCACACACTCTGTATCACCAACCAAGCGGTTCAACAGCGGAGTGACAAAGCACACACTATCAAAGAAACTATCTGAAAATGATGACTCCTTCATAGTATTCGATAATGTTAGTAAAGAAACAGGCTTATCGGAAGGAAGACACGACTTGTCGAATAAGATACTGGAGAAGGTTAAAAATTGTGATAGCTATGCCAAGAGTAAAAGCAACAATAGCAAGAAAAAGGTTAGTTTCTTAACATTAGTAAGGCTATACATGCATTTGCAAAAAATTATCTATAGTTTTCTTCTTTTTTAAATGTGTATATATGTCACGGGCCTTTTTTGCAGTAAAGGCTATTCCAACTAATGAGTTTCATCTATATTCAATAAAGTGCATGGAACTCTCTATGTATTTGTACTTTAAATGTAACTCAAATAGAAAGGATAGAGGAAAGACGACTGACTGGCAAAAGAAATTGATGTTGCGGGTGTGGATGGAAGGGTCGGTAGGAGAAGATCAAATAAAACATACCTTGACCAAATTGCCAAAGTTTTTAGGAAAGGCCAGGTCAAGAGTACTTGCATGAGGTGTGATTTGAGTGTGGAGGAAGCACGGAAAGTATGCCTAGATCGTATTAGATGGAGATCTGCGCACTCTGCCTATCCTTATGGGAAACATGTGACGATATGTATGTATATATGTATTGAAAATTATTTCCAGAAAGGTCACACACGCCATTGGTCGCTGGACCTTTGCGTTCGTAGCGAGGAGTCCACACCGAGCGGAAGCAAGATGTACCTCTATATCCAGATGCAGCTGTGTCGTCGCGACAGCCTGCATGATTGGCTGCGACACCATCGCACGTGGGAAGACAGGCGGGGCAACGTGAGTTGTAATTGTTGGGCTGAAGCTTTATAAATGAATGGACTGCATATTTTTGGGCTGGTTTATTTAAAGTATTTCACAAATACAATTGTTGCGCTGATTGCATGTCTTCCCGATGGTTGAAAGTGTCTTGATAAGATGGTAGCGCATGGGTCCTGTTGATCCTGCCACCCGCGCTTCCCCGGGACGCGTGGGCGTAGGCGCCATCTACCTTGCCCGCCGCACCTTACTGCGCAGCCGTCCGCAGCACGAGTTCGTGCGCAGACGATGCTCTTAATATCGATGCAAAAAAGCGGAAATGTAGTAAAACCGGTAAAGGAAAACTAACAGCCTCATTCATAATAGTTAAAACTTTTAAGCAACTTTTTAATGTTCGTTACGTTAAACAACTTGACAAGCTTTCCGTAGCGAATAGGTAAAAAAAAAATGTTCTTTGATACGGGATCATCCACGCCCACAGGGGTATGGGATCGAGTCTCGGTGATAAGCCCGGTCCTATTTGCCGCTCTTCCTAGCGGCTTTTGGATGTCTTTTAGCCACCACTCTGTGGAACCAGCTACCTTCGACGGTCTTTCCGAATCGATACGACATTGGCATCTTCAAAAAATAAGCTTACACATACCTAAAACGCTGGCAACGTTTCCGTGACTCCTGTGGTGTCGCGGTTGTCTATGGGCGGCGTTGATTGCTTTCCATCAGGCGGCACACTTGCTTGTTTGCCCTCTTATCCCATAAAAAAAAAGTTTCGAGATGTGGCTGAACCTATTACTACGTTGGGTCCGTCGCTGGCCCTCCTCCCTCGCGGGAGCCAGGCGGCGACAAGTGTTTTTCGTGTGGGAGCGGGCATTGTTTTTTTCTTTGTTGACCTAAGTAGGAATTGACTTTTTATATTAATTGGTTAATAAGATTATTTCAATGTTTGCGTTTGCAGGTGAACACACTGTTCAGTCAGATAGTGTCTGCTGTCGAATACGTTCATCTAGCGGGGCTGATCCACCGTGACCTCAAGCCTAGCAACATATTCTTCGCGCAGGACGGCCGCGTTAAAGTGGGCGACTTCGGCCTCGTCACGGCCATGGGTGACAATTCACAGGACGAGCCGACCGAGATCAATCCATACGCACCGCACACTTACCGTGTTGGTTAGAAATTTTCTTACTATATTTCACAACAATTTCCTCTGCTTCGACTGAAGCTTGACTGGGAGACATTTGCCTTATGGCATTAAATTTATCTCATGTCTTTTGCGTGTTAATTAAGTTTAAATAAATAAAAATGAATGTTTGCGTGTCCGTCTGCGTGCAATTCACAGCACGAGCCGACCGAGATCAATGCATACGTACTGCACACTTACTGCGTTGGTATGATTTATTTATATCAAAGCAATTTCCTCTGCTTCACCTGAAGGTTGACTGGGAGACAATGCCTTATGGCATTATGTCCGTCTGATGTACTTTTGTGTTGGTTATATGTATACAGCCAAGGGCCGAGCGCAGACGAGCGCCTTTCTTATTTATTATACCATATTATATCCTTATTTTATTTATTTAATACAACATCCACAGCATATCTTATGCCAACACATACAAATATAGAAAACTTCTGGAGCCAATTATGGATTTAAATTTGATTAAACTTATATTAAGAATATATACAGATTCGTTGGTTATATTAAAAATAACGACTAATAAGTGGCGTATATTAAAAATATATACACTACTAATCAAAATAATTTTATATATTTATGTATAATATGTTGTGTGTGAGTTTGTGCGTGTTTAAAGTATATTTAATAATGTATATGTATGTGTTTTTAATGCTGTTCTAGAGGTATGAAATAAATCTAGGACTTATTGTAGGAATATTGTGTGCGATAAATAACTGAGTTTTGTGTAAAGTTAGTTGTATACAAAACTCATTTCTTGCACGCAAGTGATATAAGTGATAGCGATCGACTGTGAGTTGTGATAAGCTACGTGAAATGAGTGCTACACACGTTGGCGCTTGCCTTCGCTCAACCAACTGTGCAATCGCCACCGACCGATGGAAGGCAAGGCAAATATGCTGTCCATACGTTTGTATCAGCTTGGCTTTCACATCGTAACCCTCGGCCGACATGTATTACCGGCTTTTTTTCGTTTCCTCCTCAAAGACAATAAGCAGTGGATTGGGCACGTTTCATATCACGAAGTGGTTTGTTAGGTAAGCGACCCATGTCACCACCTATTTTATTTTGATCAGCTATTATTTGTCTACCACTTACTTCACCTTACTGTATACGTGCTTCTGCCAGATTAGTCTTATATCCAGGTGTAGGCCGAGATATCTAACGTAGTCTACTTAGAATACTTCAATGTTGTTTAGTTTGACTGGAGGAGAGGTGACGAGACATTTGCGGATTTCGTTTCGTTTGCTTTTATTCGCTACTTTTTAAGCGAGAGTGTAATTTCATCCAGGTTTTTTAGATGAATTGATGCTTGTTTAGGGGCTTTATGAGCGGCCATTATGGCGGTGTTATCTGCAAACAACCGGCCTTAAAAAATGTATGTAAACTGTTTGCAGGCACGCACCTGTATATGTCCCCGGAGCAACTGATTGGTCGACCGTACAGCTACAAGGTGGATATCTACTCGCTGGGGATGGTGCTGTTCGAGTTGCTGCAGCCATTCGGCACGGAGGCAGAACGCGTGCACTGTCTGTTGGGTCTACGCAACGGGACTTACCCACAACACTTTCACATCACCTATCCCGCTGAGGTAAACATTGGCTCATGTTTCCCTATACAGTATACTCTCGACTTACGCGACAGATGGGTCCGAGCGCTGTCCGTATAAGTCGAATTCGCGTAAGTCGAGGTACAATTTTACATATAAAGACATACAAAGTATGTTCAATTGAGACCGGAGACTAAATAAAACAATAATTTAGGAAATAAATGTGAAAATTAATAAATCTTGTAACTTATTATATTAAAAAATTATATTTAAAACATTATAAACTCAGTAGTAGCAAAGATGTCCACACAGCACTATCTAGTTACATAAATGGTTAACCTCCCTACGTATTAACTGTATGCCATAGTTATGCACTTATGTGCTAGTTTTCAGTTAAAGCGTCAAGATGTAGATGAGCTTTCTTGCATACGGGATTGTAATAAGAACGCACAAATAAATTTATTTGCAATGAAACATATGCAATAATATATAAAAAAACTTTGTAATTATGCGACCCCAATCAATCGACTACTGGTTTCCTTCCAAAGACCTAGGTCCAGTCTAACGGTTAAGAAACAGTACGCAATGGCAGATAACTACAACTACTAAAAGAAGCTAGTTTTTCCGATGAATCTGAAGTCTTTCCAAGGGCTTATAAAAAATGCCACGCTCGCCTCGGAGAAAATGTAACCATTATTATTATTTAGACTAGCTTTTCGGGGCCCGCATGCGGCCCCTGAACCAAAAATCCCCTCAACACTACGCAAGCCTTTCGGGCTTATGCAAAATTTCAGACAAATCGGCCCATAAATGATGATTTTAGCTTTGTACGGCGGCCATCTTGTTTTCCGCCATTTCGGTTTTTTTCTTCATCCTACACCTGCAGTGTTTCTTTCACCGTTTCTTCTCAATCCAGAGAAACGTCGTTACGAAATGGTGTCAAAAGCTAGACTGTTAGCGGATTGTAGTTTGACAAATTAAATGTAATTTCTTATGTCGGAAAATAAAGATTTTGAATTTGTTTTAATAATTTTTTTTCAGACGGAAGTGCTGAAACTGATGCTAAGCGAAGATCCGTGTAAAAGACCTACGGCAAGCGGGGTTAGAGCGCGCGCCCCGCTCTACCAAGCCACTGATGACAGATGGCATTTCACCTTGCCCACTCTTGCGGGTGGCGGCTAGATTGTTTTAGTTAAGAATTCGTGAAGATGTTCACTAGGACCTATTTTATTGATCTAATTTACCTATATAAAGGTATAGGGGTGTCTGGTAGCAGAATTATTTCAACCTGAATTACTACTACAAGGAATATTCAGCCATAATTATATTAGGTTATAGATAAAATATAGGGCCGCACTGCCCGACGTTTACGTACGTACGTATGGAGCGTACGAAGTTTGCGTCGTCTCAATGAACGCCAGTGCTGATTGCGTTTTCTTGTTTTTTTTTTAAATCTAACTTTTTTCCAAAAGGAAAAGATTGATTTTTGGTTGCGATTATTTGTTTTTTTACAAAGTAAGTTAGATTTTAAAATTATTTTCTTTGCATGAACCATCGGCGTTTGCAAATATGTCCAAAGAGATCAATATGTTCTAGAATATTATTATTCCGATCGAGTGTCAACACTTTGCTGTATATAAGATCCGCGAATATAATCAAATGATTTTTTCTGGATCTTGATTACTATATACTTGTCTTGATTACGATACTTGACTTAACTTTCCATCTTAATAATGGATAACTGCAAAATATACCTGACTCCATTAATTATTTTATTAAACAGAAAACTTTCTTTTGTTTGTGTTGTTTCTGGATACTATATTAATCCCGTTATGGAGACGAATACTTACTTATTTTAAACCCTAATTTTTGAGTTTGTTGTTTTGAATTTAGATTGACTTCTAAATAGCTGGTTCGAAGGTATCATCAGGCCAGTGTTTCGAACTTCTATACATTCCCGTTAAAATATCGTTACAAATGTGTATTCCGATTTCTTTAATAGTATTTCGTCGAGCTAATTATCAAAATTAGTAACGCTAAAATTTGTTTCGCTTCTTGTTTTTGATACCATTTAATGGATAATCTTGAAGAGTATTCATTGGAATAGTTCGTATGTACCTAACAAAATACCTATTTTATACCTTGAGTAAAAATGGTTGTATAAACATTTTTGTTATTATGTAAAAAACTCGGGTGTTTATTGTTCTTGTAAAATTGTTTTTTAGGCTTATTATTGGTGGGCTATTAAATTTTTCCCTCTCTGACGGACTCAGATATGTAACCTCAGTCACGTTGAATATCCTTCATATAATTACGAATAAAAAATTACAACAAAACGATAATATGTATTTTATGCTGGCGTAATAGGATACTTTTCTTTTTTTGTTACAAATATTAGCTTTCTTGATATTTTGATAAGTTTATCTACTTTTGACAATTTCATGTTTTATATCAGGTAAGATTTAAATCTGTTTATATATTTTTAATTGGTTAAACAGATATTCCTACGTCTTAACTATTGTACTTGAATTTATTTTTAACACTGCATACTAAATGTATAATAGGGATGACCTTCTCAAAACATTGATGTTGTACACTGTTTATCGATTCTCACATCAATGTATACACAACACTTAATAATAATATTGAGTTTCTATATTATTTTTCTGTCTGAATCATCCTAATTAAGCTACAAATCTTTTTAGAAAGAAATTTCTTGTATGAAAAAATAACTATAATTTATAGATTAAAGCTATTGGTAAATCTATAATATTTTTAAGTGTAATTCCGTAAATGCTATGATATGTTTCATGTGACTTTTTTAAATCCGTTCCTCCGCCGGGGTATCTTGGCCCTGTTTATCAATTTGGCATATTTCCTTTCGAGCTCAAATTCAATTAGCGCAGATAGTATTATAATAAGCAGTCAGTAATTTGTCAAAAAGCTCATCCCTATTAACATACCAGTGAAATTAATTTTATATTGTCATTTTTTTGATGTAAAGTTAATCTTTAACTTATAAGCTTGAGGCTTTTAAAAATTATACCTATTTATATTTGGAAAATAATAGCAATAATTGAATAAGTATTGCAAATATTGAAACTGAAGACTGGGTATGGGAGTGATGTATGGTGAGGTTTTTTTGAAGGTCGAGTGAATTTTGTAAATTAAGTTAATTATATATGTAAGTTATAATTTTTAATTTCAAAATAATATTATAATATCCACAGATACAATATTATGAACTTCACAGATATTCTAAAAATTTTAGATGATATTTCTTAACAAATAGTTACAAGATATATCTTTAAAATTAGATTTTGTATATCTCCCAATGTTATTTATAAAATACTCTAACAACGACTAATTTATTTCTTTTGCATACAATTTCATTTTTCTTATTATTTATTGCTATTTGCAAAAAAAAATTGTATTGAAAACTATAATTATTACATAATCCAACAACCCCAAAGGTATTATAATTATATATTGCTATCGTTTTTGAAGTGGTTCGAAAATATCCACTTATTTTTTTCTTTTTCAATACAAAATATTAGACATTTATTATTTTTTATTTATTAGTTGTTAGTAATGTAAAAATACCTTTGTATTTGAAAGCAACGTAAAATAACTTATTTGACAGTGACGGCATTGGTTCACACCAGGGGTGGGGTGGTCACATACAATCGGTCGATCGTGGCAACGCAAAAAAATATGTCATTTTAATATACTAAGAATAATCTTCAATTTTGTTATATTTTTCATCGTGTAAAATATTTTAGTTTATGAAGTACTGATTATGTAATTGGTAGGTGGTCCCACAGTGTCTAGGAAGTAAACAGTAGATCTTGGGTGTAATCAAGTTGGCCACCTCTCTGCTGTACCGTAATAACTGAAGTTTTATTTTTAAGTGTCAATTGTGTAGTCCTTACATATATGTGTATCATCATAAAAGTCGGATGTGGCATATAGTTACTGTAATTCATGTTTTTTAAGTACTAAAGTAACCATTTTTATATTTTTAAAGGTAGTTAAATCTATAATCGTAAGGGATTTCACCTGTAATTATGTACACACACTACAAAGGATGTTATGGTGTACGGAGGTACATGTTTCTAGAAAATAAGGTAAATACTGTATTAAAATACATTGTATATTTTCCAATAAAAATCCATGAAAATTTTATTGCATTTTATTTATGAATTAGCACAATATTAATATAATTCATATTTTAATATTATAATCACAATTATAATACTAATAAGTTAGTTAATACACTGGAAAATGATCCACGATAAAATATCAAAATTACATAAAACAGTTGTTGGTGTAACCAATAAGTTAGTATAACTTAAAAACAATATAGATAACCTACAACCGTCCGTTAAATATTTTAGTGTGTTAATGCCACATCTTATTACTAAAAAGCTTTAGCATGTTCCAATATCACATGTTTAGGCCCTCGAACACAAGTTGCTACATAACAAACATGTGTCCGCCGGATTTTTTCCTACGCCAGCGTCGCCTTCGCACTCGTGCATAAAAAAAGGATAAACTTCAAGTGATACAAAATCGCTTTTATTCGTTGAGCCACCAGTGCTGTGGTTCCAGCGTAATATCGACCTCCATTGCGATCTCAACTTGCCGAGCGTCAAACAACATTTAAAACACTAGAAGAAACACTTCGACAGATCCGGATCCACTAGTGGATACAACTGGTCAATTATTCGCCCGATTTAAACGCAGCCCCGATAAGAACACTCGCGTAACGGTCGGTCACGGTCCAAACGAAGAAACAGCGTCATTCGGATCCACCCACGACACCAACACTCACGCGCACCCCGGCTGTAGCCGAGCACGTAGAGTAGGGAACTCTTCTACCTTAGGGCCTAGGAGACTAATAGATACTACAATTATTTAGGTCCAATCCTTCCCTACACGTTTAAAATCGACACACACCATGTGTACCCCCGACACGTCGTAGAGTCGATGGAATTTGCGATTTAAGCATATTCCCAAAAGCGTTTTAATTGCCCGTGGGCCTAGTATTTAATAATGCTATTAAACCCAATAGGCTACCAGCATTAACATCTTCGAATCAAACAAACATGTTTAGGGTCAATATCACGCATCAACAATACTCTCAAAATACATAGAAATTGCGTTTATATGAAACAATACAAACTTTACGTTGTACTTATTAGATTTAAAAGGCGCGACAACACCGTGACATATTTACTTAGCCTGAACAACTAAAGACGAAACCTTAACAATGAAACAGTAAAACATATATGCTAAAATCAAAGATACGAATTGGATTCATGGATCAGTGGTAGACAGACTGTTATGACTTGGAATTATTATTATATTTTCAACAACAAATGTGTAACAAAGACCCAAGTTGCGAAAATTCTCTGAAAAAAAATCCACAAATTGTCTATTGCTGACTTTAGTCTACTCCCATTGTTAAGGGTTTCAAATAGTTGCGATACCAAATGAGGTTCAGTTCTGCGGGGTAGTATTAATTTAAGTACACCTGGCATTAATTCAAGAATAGTAAACCCCCCATTTATTGGATGTCATTCACTGATGCAAACTGTACAGGCAAGCCACGAACAAACATGGAAGAATCTTATATATCACCAAAGAAATCTGCCAATTGTTTTAAACTTTTAGTATTTTTAAGTTTTAATTCATTGCTTAAAGCTCGGCTGCTTTGTTGATAACGATTTTTTTTAATATTAAAATATAGTGTAACCTCCATGTAACGTCACTTGATTTAACGACAAACTCCCTAAAGCGTTGATATCACTCGGCTTTGGTTGGTTTAGCTTGTTTCCCATACAGTGATACACTCTATATAGCATTACACCCACTCTCGATAACAACAGCAAAAGAAAAACCGAGTATCAAGAACAAGGAGATGATGTGATGGACGAGCCTGAGCCTTCGCCGAGCTTTAAAGAAGCTCTGGAAGCAGCTAAATTATTGGAAAAGTACTTTCCTTATCATAAGATGCCTCAATATCGCAAGATATGAATAAAATAATTAAATACAACAAAATTACTGATGCAGCAAAAGACGTCAGACAAAAATAACAGACTATACTCATTAGCGATCAAATAAGAATTGTTTTTATGTAATTACTAACACTAGTCTGAAATAAACATTTTCTTTTTCTAATACAGATTTTTCTTCTCTCCATTTAACGACAACTCTCTATAACGTCAAAATATGCACAGTCCCTTGAGGGTCGTTATATAGAGTTTGCACTGTATTTTAATATTTTACAATAGTAAAGAATAATTTTATCCAAAGGTATCATAGTTAAACTTATCTAGGTACACTTGAGAATTCAGAAAAATATGGAATGTCCATCCTATTACCTATCGTCAATTTGATTTTAATCTTCATAAGTTTACGTCAAAAAAAATATAGTAAATTTTTATAAAAATACTGTCTCACTTCAATTTACTAGACCACCAGTGTCTAGTAAATAAATTAACAATATATATTTATTTATTTATAATTACGCAAATTACACTAATTTAAATAATTACGGATTTCCCATCTGACATAAACAGAATATACATTTTCATAACTAATGTACAAATTTTACAAATACCAATAATGTGTGATGTTCATGGCTGAACAAATTTTATTTAGAGTCAGTCATTGTCAACTTTTGTTAAAACTGTGACTGCAGGTGTTGTTTTGAAGGAAGCTTGGCGTTTTCCCTTCCTTCACGACTCTTAGAGCTTGTAGCACTCTTGCAGTATCTATTTCTTTTTCCGAAGCCTTTTCATTGTCCAAACAGATGTCAGTCATTCTAGCGTTAAACTGCTCAACGACTTTTACTCTATAGTCTATGTAGGACGCTACAGGATTGGCTGTCAACCACAGATACTCTAAGCATGGCAGTTTGCATATATGCTGGACTTCTTCAATGTCAGTAATTAAATTGCAACTTAAATCTAAACTCTCCAGCGAGTATAAACGGGAGAAACCTTGTAGGGAGACCACTTTGTTTTGCGACAAATCTATTTTGACAATATTGCCAATCTTGGCATGCCAGTTTTCACACAAACCAAAGCTGTTCATGGACAAATTTAACACGCGCAGCTCGTGAAGACAAGATATGTCGCATAGTTCCTTCAGCCTGTTTGATGAGAGGCTCAAATGTTGTAGTTTCGGGACCAGTTTGATCGCCCAGTCCACATTCTCTATGTTGTTGCTTGCAAAGTTAATGTTAGTCAGTTTCTTCCATTTCTGTAAAATAAAGGTAAATGTATAAAAAAAATTGGATTTCTGCGGAAGTGTGGTACTTCCCCGGGCGGGTCGGCCCATTCATGCTACAGACAATTAAATTATTAAAAAATATTATGCTATTATGCCTCATTCTTCTATTGTCATTTGATGTCACTATAGTGATACTCTCTTAACGTCTGACATATTTAATGGATAACTTCTAAAAAAATTGAAATACCCATCAATATCATAATTTAGCAGTTCACTGGAATGATTTCTCTGCCGCATCAATTACATAGAAGATAATGCTAAGAGATACGCGATAACAAATTAGAACCTGCATATAAAACACCCATATATTTTTGATATAATAAAACAATTTGTAATGTAATACTCGATAAAAATGAAATTCATATATGACGTAATATATGGATTGCTCTAACCTCTCTCACGTGCGACGAACTAACATATTAACGGTGTATTTAAAATGATCATATTACATTTATACTAGTGACAAGTAATTGAAGTGTTCCCGCCATGTTTTGCTATTTCTAATGATAAAACTTTTAATACAATGTGTTAGATAAACACAGAGAGGCGTGTGTAACCCATTTAAACATAATGTAACCTTATTATATAGAGATAAACACGGTCTCTGACTCACAGCCACGATTAATTGCGTTGTGTTGAAAACAATCTTGTTTATACCGCGTCAATTTAATTACTACAAATTTATTGAACCACGAGAAATGTTAAGTGTAAATTAATTTTAAGATAACTTAATCGTGTCAGGGGTATATAAAATGTATAAGTATATGGATTTTCCAATTTCGTCTTATAATTTTGAGCAACGATAAGATTTTAATGCAATCTACTGCTAGAAATAGGTTTCCCCTAAGACTCGTCACTTAGCATGATATTCCGTTTCAAGCGTCTATATTCAGCCAATCGACCCGTGTAGATCGTCGCTCCACCTGACTAAGGGGCAGCCCACACTACTTTTGCCGAGACAGTATCCACTTCAACACTCATCTACTAGGCATAAAGTTATAAAGGGAATCACTATACAATCCTATAAGGGCGGCGGCGACAAAGACTATTGCTAATCATAAAGGTTTAAACAATAGATTCTTGTTTCACGTTGTAGCAGCCCTCTCGTTCTAATATCGATACTCAGATCATTTGACGCAGTATTTTTTCGGATCTCAAATTTGTAATAAAATTTTATTGCCATTTTTGTCATTTATAGTGTTTTCGCTTTTTTAAAAAAGCTTTTCTATAAAAATAAATTTATCCATACTTTATCATTGAAAATAACAATTTAATTTTAATCAAATATATTATTACATTAAAACTAACTAGTTTGATTTAAAACTAAATAATTTGAAGTAACGAACAACAAATTATTAACACTTATAATAAAATGTTTACCACAGTGTCAGCAATGCTGGAAGGTTCCTTATGGAGTATGTCCACCAGAAGGAATTCATTAAGTGACACAACACTTGCTATCAACACTGAGAGACTGACTAGAGTGTCACGAAGACTTCCTGCAAAAAAGAAAAAAAAATAATAATAATGGAAAATGAAATCAGCTTATTATTAGATATTACTCATTTTGTGTATTAGAAAGAGACTATTGTTCGATTTTTGTTAAGTACAAACCAACCTCAAAATATAGAAAATTGACCAAAAGACATCAATTTTTATTATGTTTTAATATGTATTTAAAATTTTTAATAAATGTATATTATATCACATAGGTATCATAGGACCCTAATACATATGTCAGCAGTTTCTTGGGGTGAGAATAAAACACAATCTGTGATCCCCAATTTGTCCTTCAGGCATGGGGATTAAGTCTAAGTAGTTTGGCAGTCAGTAAAACAAAATTGTATACCTGTCTCTATAAATAATCAATAAAATATTATTACTTATGCTGTGTTGTTTGTCATGTAATGTACATACATACTTTATGGCTTAAATATAAAATTTAAATTAACAATAATTATTCATATCTTAATGAGCAAGAATAACTGGCAAAATAAATTACTTTTTTACTTTTAAGATATTCACTTACCCACACTCTGTATACATTCCATTGGTACACCCAATATCTTTAGATCGATTAAAGCTTTAAAGGGTATGAGATCAAACTTAAGCTCATTTGGTACAATATTGCTCGTACCTAGCTTCTCATAGCTGCCTTCAATGCTTAAAGACCGTACTTGCGAGCAAAAATCCAATATGTGACTAAAATCATACATCTGGTCCTGTTTTTCCATGGGAGGGCATGCCATTTTGAATCTCTCACTAATAGCATGCAGCTAAAAATATATAATGAATATACTTAATGATGATTGATATATTCAAATCTAAAAGCACTAAAAGATGGACACGGACAGTCCATCTGCTTCACAAGCTCAAGTCACTTGAGCGCTATGCTTGCATTTGATTTGAAATGAAGTTATCCATATGAAAACCAAAATACCCAAATTAGCAAAGTATAGGAGTAAAGGGCAGTCACTTTTGTATGGAAACCAACAATTGATGGAGAAGTCAAATGCTGTTGTGGAAACCACACCTTGACAAATGTAATGTGGGATGCCATCGTTCCCCAGGTTTGATGGTGTAACCATCTGAATAATTATGTTCAATGTGGATTGGCCCGCTTCTTTGGTAAAATTCGATATTAAAATACACCAATTAAAGAAATCACTCCAGGATATCTCTAGCAGCCGATAGATCACAAGATTATTGTTATAGTTCATTTTTTATCTGGTTAATTTTATTGTATTTCATTATATGTGGTTGCTTTGCTACTGCACTTACAAAGTATAATGATGAGAGGGGAAAGCCCAACTTTTCTTTGAAACAATTGTTTATTTTCCTATGTGTTTCATTAGAACAGCTTATAGCGGTAACCTATATAAGACTGTATATATCTTTTTTATTATTAATATTAACAAATTAATTTCTACATATAATCAATTCCAATATGATAATGAATAGCTTCATAACATGACTTACACAAAAACATTAAATAGATAGATTTGATGATCCTCGCTAGCTCCTAGCTATTTCATTATGTATGGCCTAATTTAAATGCTATTAGTGCTAAGTAGTTCGCTTCTCGACGTACATAACCACAGAGGTTTCGACAGAAAGTCGGGATCTCTAAGAGACCACAATCTCTAAGAAATATGACAGGGCGAAACTTAGATTGAAAGAAATGCAAAAACAACTTAAGCTCGAGCTCACTAACTGCTTCACTCTTCTTAATTACACCGATGACAGCATCAAAACCGATTGGTTGGGCTTCAAAAGAGCATATACTATGTGGACGCAGTTATTTCAAAAGAGAAGAATTAAAACCTTATAGAGCAGAGAAAACAAAAAAGAACTTCATGCATCAACATGGCTCCTGCTCAAAACATGGTACAAAAACCAAGGCAAGTTAATCATTACATTATATATTATTAAAGTAATTGGTGTACCACCCAAAATCATTAACCTGGTACAGGCTACATATTACAACAACTCTTGATGAATTCGGCATGACAATCTTGAAAGGAACAATGAAAAATTGAAATGTAGAAGAGTACTAAAGTCCTAAAACACTACAGGTGTTCATCAATCCTTGCCTATGCCAAATCCACCAGTTTTTTGGATGGATAACATGATCTCCAATGAATAGAATTAGATGATCAGATTATGCAGAGAAAATGGAAGTGTCAAAAACGTCAAAAACAAACATGGTGGCGAACAGTTATATCTGAAATGCAGAAAATTGGCCTCTCCTAATGCGAAGCAAAGTGTTTGACCTCTGACAGAATTGAATGGAGAAACATCATGTCTGCTCTATGCCCCACCAGGGGGACTTAAAACCCAGAAGAAGACAGGGGGTGGTAACCTATATAAGACAGTATTTATCTTGTTTTTTAATAATCTTAACAAATTAATTTCCATATACAATCAATATGAGAATGAATAGCTTTATAAATCATTGTACAATATTGTTTTATTACAAGGTTCATAACAAAACATACACAAAAACATTGAATAGATAGATTTTAATAATCCATACTACCTCCTAGCTAATTCGATATGTATGGCTTAATTATCAGAATTTGTAACTCCAAAAATACATTTTATCTTATGTTTGATGGCAATGAATAGATAACCTTAAAGAGCATTTTGATGGATGGAATATTTTGTTTACTTTACAAAATACCTCTTTTTATACCTTAAGTGAAAATTTATATTTTATAAAAATGTCTCAAACAATGAAAGAAAAGTTTTATGTTGTTACTGTAAAATTTACTCATATTGATTATTCTGATAATGAGACCTATGATGTATTTAATATTAATAGTATGGCATCTTGCTTGATTAACACAAAAACTTTAAAATAGTGTTTTACCACCTTCTTCCATTCTATTTAATATTTTTTGTTATAGTTTAAAAATCCTCATCTTCAAAAATCATAAGTACACAGATGTCATTCATTTTTGTAGAAATATTTGACCTTGATGACACATAGTTTTAATAAATTGGATGTTAAAACAAACCTCCATTGGACTAAATCTGTGCGATTTCTCGTTTTGAAGTAATCTGTCACCTTCCAGAAATAGACTTTTAGCCAAATCTTGAAGAAGAAAAAAAATGTCATATAAATGAAAATCCAGAAAATGGGCGAAAATAGAAGGCATCGATAGTCTCAAATAGTTAAAGACATTTTTGAGGTAATCACTTAGTGCTTCACGTCTTTGCTCTATGAATTTGGGAGACTTATTGCGAATGACTTTTTTTGGCGGCAATAGTTCTTTAGAAACACCATGGTCAGCAACTAATTTGTCGTGGAGCTCGTCAAAGTCACTATAACGGTGTAACACGGTCCAATTCACTGGTCCCACTTTGACTACTATTTTATAATAAGTAACGTTATCCTTCGTTAAAGCTTCATCGACACTCACTGAACTTTCATTTCGGTATTTCATGAAAGTAGACATTTTAAACAAAATTATTTTTCACTAAATATTTACTTTATTCATTTCTTATGACGTATTAAGCACCATCACTGATTGACTAGTACGTTATTTAATAAAAGCAAGCCAAGCCCGACGCTTGATAGAATAACAATATTGACATTACTTGTCAGTGTCAGTTGGATCATCAGTTCGGAAATATTATCGACATTTTGTTTGAGACAAGAGTAAAAGCTATTCGTTATAAGCTAAAAAAAAAGTTAATAATTTGTCATTAAATCAAAGGTTTTCTCTATAAGCGAAAAGCGCTAATTATGATTATAGCACTTCAGAAATAAAATACAAATTATACGAAACAAATCCACATTTTTATTTTTGAAATGTATAAATAATTATATAAAACAAGTTTCATAAATTTACTATTTCAAGTTGTGCAGATAAAATTTACAACAAACACTAGGATAGTTATTTCATTTTGTTCCTGGACAATTGATAAGATAATATTTTCATAGTCATTAAAACTCAAAATCTATTATATTATACAAGTACTCATAGGATAAACATTTGATTAAAATAAAATTGTTTGCATTTTCAAACAAATTTAAATGGCATTATTTTAAAGGCAAAAATTAAAGATAAATTGCATTGATATAATATAAAGTACATCAATAAAATAATCTACAACATAAAAAAATTGCACGTTTGATATTCATTATATCAGTACATGTTTATAGTATTCATATAATCGGTCTAGTCTAAATAAAATAGAGGGATAAAATGTTTGTTGTATAGCAAACATGAAAAATTATATAGTATGTTTTATGTATATTCTCTCACATGTATTTATGTAAGTCAAAAAGCCAAACCACTCTTGTATATGTCTGTAATTGATTTGGATACATAAACAATTGCTGCATTTTAATAATGTCATTTTATTGATGCTGTATCGTTATCTATAACATATAAGTGAGTGATGTCTTCTACTTATTAGAATAATTATTAAAAACAAATAAAAATAATATTTTGTTTTCTAACTTTACTTTATGACGACGAAGATAATTTGGTGCAAGAATAACAATTGCTTAAATTTGAAGTATTTTTTATAATATACATTGCACGTTTCATCCATGGACGGAAAGGGACGTTTCATTTACTACAAGGTGACAGCTAAAAGATAATCAAACAGATAATGCATGTAATCTCAATTAGACAATGCACTCAGTAGTGGTTCCCAATTAGTTTATTTTTTCAACTACTCTTTCAAGCAATCACATACTGCAATTGTCACAAATTATGAATCAAATAATATAAATTATAATTTTAATAAAGGATTATTAAGTAAAGGTAATTCAAGGGTACCCGCAATGGGTATGTTGATATCACTAATTGGGAAATGCTGACCTAAAACAAATTTTTAACATGTGGTTAAATGAATTTTACTCCTGATATAAAACATTCATATATTTTTAATTAGTGCACTAAATATAAGTTGTTTCCTTCATTTATATTGAATTAAAATTTGTTCATTAGAGGTGAGTGAACAAATTTTCACCTTGTGTTACAATTTTTTATATAATTAAACAAATAAATAAAAATAAATCGATACAGAACAAACAATCGTTGTACGACAATAACAAACCACTGTATAACATAAATAGAAATCAAAACATATGTATTAAAATGTCAGAGAAAATATACCTCAATGTATTAAAAATCACTTCACTTACGAAAATAATATATTGTCCTTTCATCATTTAAACTTACAATTGTAAATTGTGTAGCGATGGAGGATAGCGAAACTACCACCGAGATATTTAACAATAGAAACAATGACAGCAGAGTCAATTTATAATCGATTTAATAATCAACTCACTTTCCGACTAAATAATCGACCTATTTCTTTTTTTTTTTGTTTTGACTGGCGACAAAGTAAAGATTGGAAATAATCGCACTTAATCTCACCATCGCTCATATTGTGTGCATTAGTGTGTTTTGTTTTCGAAAACAAATCAATTTTGCTCTTTACTCATATGATCCAAACTTTATTTCTGTTTTGAAAATTGTGACCAAGAGCAAATATGACTCATTTTTGGAAACAATCAATTGATATTAATAGTTTTAAAAAGTAAACTATACATTATAATTGCGCACGTCTGCAGGGTAAAACCTGTTGCTTCCGCCAAAAGCTAAAAAGGCCTTTGAAATATATTTACAACAACTTATCTTCCAATAAATTTTTTGAACATTACAAAATCACAGTTCAAAATTACGTTCATGGCATTTCATTGTATTAATATTATTATAATAATTCTTATTAAAATTATACTAACTAGGCATCTATTTTGTATTAGGTACTTAAGAATGTGATGTCTAAAAATGTATCAAAAATGATATACATATATATTAAATTGTTCAATTTATAATTATATATTACCTTAAAATTAATATATAGCCCATTTTCAGTCAAACATCTTTAAAAAATATATGAATAAGAATCATAAAATGTTTATTATATTTTTTAATTCAATTTTTTGCCTGCTATTTTTTTTATGAATATTAAATCAAAGATATTTGACAGATAAGGGCGCAAACTAACCGTGTCACCAGTGTAAAATTTACAATTTTCTATTAAAATTGTAATAGAAATGTTACAAGATTATTTAAAATGTTTACTCCTACGAAGATAAAAAAAGAGGATTTTAAAATACATCACACGCTGGTATCGACGGAGAGTTCGAAAGTCACTTTCTTATTTTTTTTATATTTACCCTGTGAGGCTTTGGCCCTCAGTCATAATGCCACAGTCCGTATGTAAGAATCGTCTTCATAATATTGCGCTGAGAGTCTTAAGGCATGCTCTTCGCAAAGTGCGGCCAATTCCTTTATCCACTCATCTAGAATAACTGCGTTAAGTATAGATCGAAGTGTAATAGACTGGTTCCAGTATGCTTCTTGTGTGAAAATGAGTCTTTTTTGCACTGGTGCGTTATGGTGGGCGCTTTGCATGTTTTGAAGGCTTTGCGTTGGTGACGCTAGAAGAGATTAAAATAATAACAATTTAATAAAATAAAAATAATATTATTCAATATCTTATATCTTATTCATGTTTCGTAAGTATACTATACTTAAAGAACATAAATATTAGTATTAAATCACACATAATTTGAATCCAATATGTAAAAGTCAATTCATTCTTCAACAAATGAAACATATATTTGTTAAAATTGGTGTACCAAAAATTTAAGACAGAACAATTATTGAAAATTGACTTTAAAGTAAGTTTTTTTAAGACTAAGCTTTAAAGTAAATTTTTAAATATTACGATTCCCTACACTCGACTGGCTTCCTCTTTATACACAAAATACATACAAGATTGCCGTCTTCCGAACATATTGGAGAAGCTAGAAGACAGACTGCGTCGCTTCGCCTCCACGCGTCGAAATGGAGATTCGTCAGCTTTCGAAGTGACGCTTCCTGTTCCGTGCGTCGCGCCTGTAATTAACACAAACATCCCTTAGTATTTAAATGACGTTTGAAAGTCTTTTTTAATAAATTAAATTAAAAAGTAAATTTTAGTAAATTTTTGCCAATGTAAAAAATCTTTTGCTGTTTGCAGTCTTTCATCCGTTCTCTGTACCCACACTAAGCATCCCCTATTCTACTTTGGTCACGACATCTTCTTTTACTCCACATCACTCTCTTATATCTTCATTCCTTATTCTATCAAAGTTATCCCCAAAATTACTTCTCAATGCTCTCACCTGAGGTTGTTATTTACTGAATGTTAGTTACATTCAATTCAGAGCAATTTTAGAGTTATATTTTGATAGAACCACCCATATTGGGCTGGCTTCACCGGAGAAGTACCACACTCTCACAGAATATCAGCGTTAAGAGGTAGCGTTTTCCTATGGCATCCGTATTACGTCTGGTGAATGTAGCGATCCGGATGTACGGAATATCTATACATATAAAAATGAATCCCTATTTCCCTTGGTCACGCCATAACTTGAGAACGACTCTACGGATTTCATTCGTCTTAATACTTTATAGAAGGTTCTTATGGAAAAGAAATTTAGAAAATAGCTCAGAAACTTGAAAAATCTCAGTAATTATAATGACTATTGACTTTGCATATTTGACAGTTCGCTATACACTTCACGTGTTTGACGGTTCGCTTTAAACTTCGCGCGTTTGACATATATAAATACTATGTTTTTGAATTTCTTTTTTGTTTTATTTATTATGGTTCGAGTTGAATATTTACAGTGAAGACAGGGCAACGTCTGTCGGGTCAACTAGTAGTGTATAAAACTTAATCACACAGCTCTCTTGATCTAGCAAACAATAAAACGTAGTAAAAGCAATAGTAAATACTGAATAAATGATAGCTGACTCACTTTCTTCGTGTGTAGGTGTACGCGATTTAACTAGCGTCATCTCTCTCTGCACAAGGAACACTCTCGCCTTGTCAACCAGTTCGTCACAGTTCTCCAGACCCGCGGATAGCTCATCGATTTCTTCTTGCAGCCTGCTCAAGATCTACCCACAACAAATATAGAAAAAAGAAGAAAGAAAACTTTATTCAATAATCCAAGAAACACAGTACAGAAACAGATAATATACATATCTATATAAATAAAAATGAATCGCCGAAATTGTATGTACGCGAATAGCTTCAGAAACCCAAATTATATAATTCTATTTTTTTGTTGTTTGTTGTTACCAGGAAGTTTGTTTAAAAGATAATTTTCAAAAAATTGAATGTGTATTACAGATCAAATTTTTTGAAAATTATCAGGCAGTATAAAATATTAAAAAAACTATGATCAATATAAAAATACTCTATGTACGGCGAATTACAATTAATAACATTATTTAATTATTTTATACAATAGAAAACTAATTTTATATGTATTTTGGCGCCATCTGTTGGCAGATTATGTAAGGATAATGTTGGTTTATATAAAATAATTGTAATTTGTGTAATATATAAAGACTTTTTTATTATTTTTTAAAATATTAATATTTTCGGCAGATTTTTGTCTAGCTTGAATCGTTTTCGTTCTGATAGTAAGATGGTGGTACCACATTATCACAGAAAGCCAACTTCTAAGTGGTAGCCTCGCTATTATGCTTATATCTCTAATAAAGAATTCCAACAAACAGCTGAGGCTTCCACTTACGGAGTCGCATCGAAATATATGTACATGTCCCACATATATTTATTTCCAGTCGGTTAACTCCACGAATCTACATTGGACAAGCGTTGTGGATTAATTTACGTTCCACCAGAAATGGAGTTGTGAAAAAAAATCAAGACTGAGGAGTAGCCTTTGTCACGTCGTCGTTCTTCCCAGTTCCCAGACACAAAAAAAGATTTAAAATCTTAGAAAATATTGCCCTAGCCCAGCTATACTTAACCTGTGGCCCGCCGGGCTTTTGTGGTTGCCCCAACTGGTGTTACTTTATTTTAAACCATTGTGAATTTCACGCCCACAACAAACATTGAGAGAGAGCGCTGAATACATAGGTTCTACTTAGCACTTCGCGCCGTGGTGTGCAGTGCTATCAGCAGACATCTGATTGTATCACAGCAGCAAGTGATTGTCGTTTTTTTCGTAAATAAGACAAATCTAGTGTTTGGATAAGCGATGTTATGTATTGGGCGTTTTTAGTTTCGTATCGAGCGAGTGAGACCACAGAATCAATCACTTCCATGTAAGTGTCGCTTTGTTTGCGATCGTGACATATTTAGAAATGTGAAATGATTGAAATATTTACATTATACGACTATATCAAAACCTAAGTCATTACCTATTTTTTTATTTTTTGTTTTTGTCCGCGACATCATGACTAACACGTGTTTGTGGCCCCTACGGGAAAAGGTTGAGTACCACTGCCCTAGCCTTTAGACCTAGCGTTAGCCTAGGTTTAGAAGAAAATCTAGATTTTAGGTAGTGGTATACGGACCTGATATAAAGACGGTACGTTGGGCTGTAACATAAAGCCGGGGCAAACGAGAAGCGAAGAGAGTATCGGAGTCGGCAGTGATATCAGCTTCGACATCACGCTCGTAACGCGACAATTCAATAGCACTTCCGATTCTAACAGGGCGGCGACCTTCCTCAGAAGACTGCTTAGTAATGGTCCTAGAAATCAAAAAAATGTATATACAGGTAATATAAAAAAAAATTAAAGTCTATTTAGTTTACCTAAATAGACTTTAATTTAACAAAGAAAAAATTATTTTAGTTGATTTTCATAAAATAATTACAATTTATTCCTAAATTTATCCTGCTAAATATCTTATATAAGAATTGAAATAAATAATAATAAATAAACGAGAAATTTTATTCTCCCATATAAAAACTAAAATTAATAATTAAATTTAATTAATGAATTAATATTTGAAAAGACTATATTAACAAACAGTGTCATCCACTACAATTTTAACCCTTTGCACCCGAACGGCGCCAAACTATTCTTTACTTCAAATCGAACGGCGCCTGAGAGGGGCCATTACTATTTATGATAATAAAATAACCCTTCATACTTGCACGCATTGTAAATTTTTTCACAATACAAACCAACCGGAAAGGAATGCCGTTTGCTATAAAGAAACCCAAATTAAAAAAAACAAAAACAGTAGCATATCGGAAAAATAACAATTTGATCCTGGCTTGGAAGGATAAACGGGTTGTGACCATGATGACGAATTGGTGCGATGCTGGAATGACTACCGTAAAAAGGTTTCAACGAGGTGGTGTTGAAATTGCTGTTAAAAAACCAAACGTTATTCTAAAATATATTGAATCTATGGGCGGCGTTGATCGTGCCGATCAATATACATCTACGTACTGTTTTATGAGGAAATCCTTAAAATGGTGGCGAAAGTTATTTTTTTGGGGATTGGAAGTATGCGTGATCAATTCCTATATTTTATATAAAATGGTGAAAAAGCAGAGAAACGAGCGATCAATCAGTCATTTAAAATATGTGAAATTGTTAGTGAATCAGCTAAAAGGAGATTATCGACAAGACCGTGGAGCTGGCCGTGGTTCAACATCTGCAACTACCGATAACAGTATCCGATTAAATGGTAAGCTACATGTTATGCTAAAAGGAAAAAAAAGATTGTAGAGTGTGCTCTGACCGAACGAAAAAGAAAAGCGGAAGACGTGAAACGGTGTATTACTGTGACACATGTCCTGAAAAACCTAGGATACACCTTGGAGAGTGCTTCCTCAAATATCACACTAAGGAAAATTATAAAATTTAATATTAAAATATTATGTTTGTAGTATGTAAATAAAAATGAAACATGTAAATAAACTACTTTTGCTTAAAATTCTTATGTTTGATGTATTACAATTTTTTATTAAAACTACTGTCGGGTAGCTGAATACCCATACTAAAAAATGGTTCGGGTGCAAAGGGTTAAAAAAATGTATTTGAACTAAGTGGATGAATAAAAAGTATTTTATTAACGATTAAAATTTTGAACAAGATATATAAATATATATAGGGAATGGATAGCTGTAACACCAACTGCCGACAGCTCAGTATTCGGGCTACCATCTACGGAGTCAATGAGAAAATCAGACAATCGTAATGGGTTAATATTATGTATGAAGTCAAGATAAAATAAGAGCTTTACGCATATAACCCCACACCATGATTACTATTTATGGGTAAATTTATAACACATATTACATAAATGATATGGATAAATACCCAGACTTTTGTAATAACTATGAGCTCGATAAAAGGGCCAGATTGAAGAAATAACTTGTATTAAAGTGATCACAAACACAAGCGCAATACTAGAGTTTGTAGTTAAATATTTGTTGCAGTATACAAAATAAGTATATATAAGTATTGCCAACTTAAAACTAGTGTGGCCAGACGAAAATCATACTATTCGCGACACACGTACTTGACTAAGTACATGACTCAGTGGAAAAGTGTTGGCTATCTGAACCAATAACCACGGTTTCGACTCCATCATGAAATATCTATATAGCCTATATCATGAGTGTTATTTGATGTGTTAAGAGCACCTTACTTCTGTACTAATGCTTATGGATTTATAGAGTAAAACTAAATTTTGCTAATAAATATTTTCTATCGAATCCATATATGTAAATTGTGTAGGATTGTGTCCTGAAGACTGCATCTGAATTCCCCTCCAATCATGTTTTTAAAATCATTACAATGGATAAGGAACGGTATGAGTGAGAAAGATTATATCTATTACATTTGAAATACGCCAAATAAAAGCAATTACAAATTCCCATTTTTACCTTATATAAAAATTATTTCGATAGTGTTTCTAAATAAATATGTATATCCTGCGTAGTATTCATCTAAGATTACATTATTTGGTACTTTTCCGATAGCGGATCGTAAGCGAAAAAGTCGCCAAATAATGTAGAAAAATACCGCCAAATTTCTTAATCATAAGGGGAATATTCGTTTAGAGCCACATACTTAGTTCTATAAAATCCATTCAAAACATAGCACGTTTACCTTTTTTCTTCCATTTTAATTTTTCTTTTGAAATATGGTGAAAATTTAGAATTTATTCGATTAGGTTAAGTTTTTTACACAGGGAAAAAAGGTTAAGTTGTAAGAACGATTATGCGCTTGCGCTCTCTTAAAGGAAAAGTGCCATTTTAATATATTAATAATTATATTTTTATTTCTATTTCCTTTAAAATTATTATTTAAATCTTACCGATAATGTCTTCGGCACTTGCTCTCCAACAGGTGATAGAAGGCACGTCTCCCTCAAACTCTTTTACACTCCCTTCTTTCAAGAAATACTTCCTGAAAGATTCTTCTGTAAAGTCTTCATTCTCTTCTACTTTGTATTTAAAACTGTCGTATCCACTGCTCTCTCCAATAGAAGTAAGGCTATCGTGGTCTTTCTCGTCCGTTTCCTGTTCATTTCCATTTTTCCGACTCTCCGTCTCTTCCAAAGACGTTAAACTATGTGGTTCTTTGTCTGGCGTGCTGCTTGTTTTCATAGTACCATATCCACTGGTGCAGATGGAAATGAGACTGTCCTGTTCCTTCCCAGGGGTTTGCGCATCCATCTCTTTCAGATCTTTAGTTGAGTTGTTGTTCGTTTCTGTTTTGGGTGATAGAATGTTGTCATACTTTGAAGTCCAATTGGAACAGGCAATTGTCCGCGATACGATCTCAAATCGAGCGTCACAAAGGTACGCATGGTAATTGCCATAGAGAGTTTCATTTGGATTCTGAAACACAATTAATTACATGTTGAAATCCATATTTTATCATTAAAACAAAATAACCCGCTTTCTGTCTATCTTTTCAGTATCAATTTTACAATCGATTTCACTTAGGGCTGTCTAAATCGGATATAATTAGATCAGAACAATACAAATTACTTAATAGAATGAATGAAACAAATTTCTTTTTTATAAAAAAATAGTATCAATAATATATATTTATTAAGTGATTTGATGAATTTATACTTTACCGCTCTATAAATACCAAAGTTAACGTCGGTTGTTGTCAGATTCAGTGTGTGTGTAAGTAGCTCATATGATATTGAAGATCTATCTATATATTTATAAAATTCATCATGGAGTATGCACTTTCACAAAAATAAGTTTTGCCCATCAATAAACCCTTTTTAATATAGTATTTTCGTAATACAAGCTAGATGAAAGTGTAAATACAAGCCGCGTAGTATGGACAGCCCTACGATTATGTCATAGACGTAGCTTTCTTGTCTGCTTTTTCAATGTAAACCAGAAACAGCAATCTATTATATAAATAAAAATGAATCGCCGAAATGTATGTTACGCGCATATTTTCAGAACGAATGCACCAAATTAGATAATTCTTTTTTTTTTTTTGTTGTGTTTGTTATTATCTGGACAAGTTTTCGAAAATCGCAATATAACTAATAGATGGCGCTATTACTATGATGAACAAAATAAATGTCAGTATTGATAAACTGACATTCATTCATATTCAATTATCGTTTCTTTTGTATTACAAAAGCAAAACTTTGATTCTGTTCTTCGTGCTGTTCTTTCCTCCAAGGGTTGTCTAATTTTTTTTCCTTAGGTACACCACCCGCGCGAAGCCGGGGCGGGCAGCTAGTTTGATTTATAAATATTGAATGTCTTACCCCATAATCAAAGTTAACTTCATGGACTAGATTATTCATTGCGATGTCCCCGTGAACGCCGTTAATCCTTTTACTATCTTCATCCCTCTTGAAATCGAGCACTCTTCTCCCACTCAATGCCATTTCATTCACCCATTTTCTGGTCTTGTCCAAGGTCCTCATACAACATCTAGGAGTAAGGTTTAAGAACGCAAAAGCGGCATCCCTGTAGAGTTTTGGGTCGGATATTTTCTGTTTGGACATCACCGTCAAATGGTGACCATTCAGAAGGTACTTGTAAACGAGTTCCAGCATAACATCCTCACAGTTAAGGTCAATAAGGGTTTCCATGAGAGAAAGGGTGACGAGGGAGAGCTGAAAAGAAATGTTTATTGAGAAATTATATATATTTTTTTATTCGCCCGTTTTGTATGTATGTGTGTGTTTATTCAGAACGGGCGATTTAGATTTTTCTACATTATTGGTAATTATTTAGTTCTAAAAATAGTTAAAAAGTTAATTCCAAATTCGAAACTTTATTTTTTTTAAAAATAATACCTTTTATAGTTTGTAACGTTTTACTTACTTTTCACGGGTTTATACTTAGAAGGTTATCAGACAAATAAAACTAAATTCTTGTTATTTTAATACAATAATTTATGTTTGTCGCATTATCCTGCCTTATTGTGACTTAAAACAGATATCTTTGTGTCTATTGTAGTGGTAGAAAAAGCAATAAGAGCTAGTAAAATTATAGCGATGCTGGAAGAGGCGTGTTGCCAATGCTACGTCTCACAGTGGTTAAACTTGAGTCGTTCAACCGTCCAAAGAACTTGGACTCGATACCAAGAGACAGATTCCGTTCAGAGAAGGCAAGATTCTGGGAGAAAACGTTGCACACAACCGATGGGACGACCGCTTTTTAATGTCTTACGTACTATGGAACCGCAAATCTAGTTACATAGACCTCAAAAGAAACCTTGAAGAGGTACAAGGAGTACAAGTTAGTCATTGACTGTGAGGAAGCTTTTAGCGGCTGATATACGCAGTCAATGACCAGCACGGGCCTCCAAGTTACTTCGTGAGCACCGGATTGCATGATTAAGGTTCGCTAGAAATTGCCTATCTTGGACACTAGGTAGCGTACTCTTTTCCGATGAGGCTCGAATTTGTCTGCATTGAAGACTGACGTCGGCGAGTGTTACGAAAACCAGGGGAACGCTATATTGACGTGTGCTTTGAAGAAATCACCCCTTATGGTGGAAGATCTATTGTTTAGAGAGGGTGTAACAGCTGAATGGGAACACATTCCACAGGACGACATCAAAAGCCTGGTAGAAAGCATGTCAAGACGATTACATGCTGTAATTGATGCAAGGGGAGGTCACACTCGTTATTAATTTTTATATTGATTAGTCTTTTTTTATAAAATACTTTAAAATGCTTTAATTTCACAATATATATACATATAAATAAAGTTACATAACTGTAAATAATTTATTTTATACAAATTACAGTTACAAATTTATTAACAATAAATTTAAAAAAAAATTATTTATTATTTGTCAATTTAATTTTAACAATAATTGCGTTGTCGTTGTTGAACTATCACTAGATCGGCGGTCTCTCGCTAGATGGCACAAGTGTCGACGATTCAGTTGTCGTAACACGTGTTGTCCGGCCACACAATAATATTATTCTAACATCGTCTGCCAATAGATGACGCCACAAGTCATATAAAATAAGTATTGTGTATTGCGTAAAATAATTAAACAATGATATTTATATTTCAAATGAACGAATGAATGAATGAATGAATATTTTCTAAAACGCCAACATAAACATTCCGTTACCTGTGAGTTGCCGTCCAATCTGGACACCAGCACATCAAACACGCCGACACCGTCGTACTCGTACGTGAAGAGGAAGTGCAGTATGGGCCGCAGCAGTCCGGTGGGCGTGACGCTTCGCACCAACATCTCGAAGTACGCCATGGCCGCGCACTGCTCCGTACCGCCATTCTGCAACGGCCCCGCTTTCCTCTACGATCGTGTCGTGTGTTAGAAGGCTTTGTATATGGCGGCGGTTTCCACGAGCGAGTGACAGATTTATGTTTTTATCTTGTTACTAGCCGACCCGACAGGCAGACGTAGTACTGTCTTCGGTATGAATAATCAATTCGATTCTTAAATAATTAAAAAAAAGTTATTACAAAAACAGTGTTTATATCTGACAGCAAACTATCAAATGCGCAAAGTTACAATAGTCACCACATTTTCTGAAATTTTTCAAGTTCCTGCGCAATTTTCTGGATTTTTTATCCATAAGAATCTTCTACAATGTATTAGCAAACTTAAAAGATGACAGACAAATTTAAAAGATAAAAAAAGATGAATGATATCAGTAAAGTTGTTCTCAAGTCATGGTATGACCAAGGAAAATAGGAATTCATTTATTAAATCAATTTTATAAAAAGCTGTATTATCACTGACTGACTGACTGACTCACTGACTTGTTATTTGGGAAACTGGAAAAGATGGAGGGTAAGTTTGTTCCAGGGATATATTCTGCGTTTTTGAAATTTGGCTCCGAGCCCTGTTTTACGATTTTTATACAACATATTTATCAACGGCACGCGAAAATGAAACGCGATAGTAGGGTAGTGCTTGAACAAACATTATTTAAGGACTACCACGAGGTATAAAATTTCCGGCCTAGTATACCTAATATATATATATATATATATATATATATATATATATATATATATATATATATATATATATATATATATAATATACAATATAGATTAATCCAATGGTAATAATAATATATATAATATATAGATGATTTCAATGGTAAAATTGAATCAACGAACTGAGATCGTAATTGTTTCTCCTTAACATTTTACATTAATGTAGATTTCTTAATTCCGAATCATATCCAATAGAAAAATTTCAAGTTTAGTCTTTTCCATAGGTCTCTGAGCGACCTTAAGAGTATGGAGCATTCGAACCGTCAATGTTCATATTTCGGCACTAAAAGAAAGGCAGGCCACACTGTCGAAGACTTGCGTCTTCATGAGAAATAAAAAATTTAACACCATAAATGATTCAACCCAATCCATATACCTAACGAGGCTTTTGGAACTTCGTAAAAGCTTATGAACAATAACCCAATACCATAGAGAAAATAAACATGTGAAAATGACTTTTATGATCTTAAATTTAGTTGATGATTTCTTAGCATTGCAACGTAAACCAATGGGATTGTAGCGTTTAGAAAAAGATATATAAATCTGTCACTTACCGTCGAATAATGGTCTATTCCAATGTGCTTATAATACCATTCGCGCGCGTGCAATGAAAGCCCACAAACACCTTCAACCTTCACGATCGATTCACAACAGTTAATCCAAATATAAAGAATTATTATAACATGTACTTAAAATTAGAATTCACAATATATCACAAAAGTACACAAATGAAATATAAACATAGATGATAATTAGTTAATATAAGATAATTAGTTTTTATACATAATATAAAATTAACATGTAGTAGATGTTTGATTATAATATACATACATATATATTTAAGTAAATATACTAAATGTTAAGAAATTAGTTGGCTATGTCAACATAAGCTTGAAAATTAATAATAACTTCTATAATTGCAATAAATAAGTTTTAAATTTACAAGATATTCAAAATGTAAGGCCGTTCTCCACTTTAGCCGAATAAAAAGTGACATGCAATAAAGTTGTTATATATTTTTTTAAATACTTTCAACACTGTCAACTGTATGTAATTAACTTGAAACAAGAACAACTTTGCAACTTGCACTCATCAAGCAGAAACTGATGTTTTGCCAAGTACACATAGTATTATGTATATTATGTAATGAAATTCATTTCGCATAAACTAATCGCTTGGTTGTTGACAAGCGATGATTGTTCAAGCCTGTAATAGACAAACACATGAGAGGATGTAGAGAGCAGTTGTTAACGAAACACACCCCAATATGCACTGTACCAGACAGTACCAGACATAAATCCATCATAATGTTTTATTTGTAAAAAGAGTAGCAATATTTTGTCATATCAGAATTCTTTTTAACCATTTCAACTAAGCTAATGATGTTTGTGCTATGAAATGGTTCACATCAATAGTCGAGTGGAAGATTCATATCTTCCATTCAACTATTGAATATCAACCCGATTGAACCCAACTGAATTCTTATTGCTTGTATTGTATGACCTGTGACTTGTACGCATCTGTATTTAAAAAAATACTTTCTTTATAAAGGTCTACCGTTCAGGAAGTGTTATAGAAAGAAAATTTGTAGAATTCTCATAAGTCATCCCGTCATGTTTTTCAGAATGAGGACTTATGAGCGAGACTTTTTCAGAAATAAGTAATAATAATAATAACTTTAATTTAAAAAAAAATAATTATGTTACAGGACTCTAGCCGTTTCGCTGCGATGAATGGCAGCGGATGGAGCTCTGTGGTCTCTGCCAACCCCTGCGGGGGATAGGCGTGTATATATGTATAAAAAAAAAAGATCAGTAGACTTCACAATTCATTAATTTCAAATTTATTTTCAATGTCTTTTTTCGCCAACAATTATATGGAAATATGTCTGGTTAAAGTGTAATGCTTTGTTATGACACAAGATGAAATCACTCAAACCCGTTACCTTGTGTAGTGTTTAATGGTTACCTGTAGTAATGCTGGCCCCATAACAGGCACGAGAAATCCATGATACAACAGATCCAACAGTTGTTTCTTGATGGATGGATGAGCTACCTGTAACATACCACAACAAATATTTTTGTAGACAACTGAATGGTCTACAAAAAAGTTCTGATATCATTTTTCGATGAATCAACTCAGTCGAAATTTATTCGAGGTTAAAGTTAAATTCATTATCAATTTAGCCGTTTTCGTGAATGGTTTGGCAAAAATATGAATAAAAAAATGTTTCCAAAATATTTTATAAAATATTAATTAGACTTCCGAGGATTGTTAACCAATATTTTTTTACTATATAATAAAGATAGACGAAGTACTCAAAACAGTTTATCAATGACAGAATATTTACTATATAAAGTATAATATTATAGTCAATAATTTAAGATTTGTAGTATTTGACTTGTGATAACCTTAAAATGGTTTGTTTACATTTATTCTTTACGGAATTTGGCTAAAATATAGTAAAGAAGTGACCACATCAGTGTTTATTCCAATATACTATCAATTACCTGAGCAACAGCATTGCAGAATTCTAGAGAGTCAATGAACAGGGTGAGCTTGTGAACTTGCTTGATATCATCTGGCGTTAAGCGGTCAATTTTTTCACTGAGTGTGCGTGGGAGAAGCGAATATAAACCACTTAATCCTGGAAAGAAATATAAAATTTATGAAATATTATGTAGAGGAAATATATTTCAAATTTTCACGCTAAGATCAAGTGGTTCCCCGAGTTGAACGCAATATCTCTCCAGATTTTTAAAATCTAGTGAAAACCCACAAATATTTTAATAATTTTGTTTATATATTACATACATAAAATGTATTACATAATATATAAATAGTGACAATTTTATATTATCCTTCCGAGCGTAAAGACTGCCTTTTGTATATAATCATCATCATCATCATCATTATCGACAGCCTGCGGCAGTCCACTGCTAGACATAGGCCTCCCCCATGGAGCGCCACGTAGCCCGATCTTCGGCTAGACGCATCCAGTTTCTGCCAGCCACCTTGCGCAGATCTGTATATAAACAATATTATAATCAATTAGTGTATAACTTTATTAATATTCATACACAACTGATTTAATGTGTGTGTGTGTGTGTGTGTGTGTGTAAAACGCGTGCTCGCGCGTGCGTGCGTGTGTGTTCACCCGTGCGTGCGTGTGTGTGTGTGTGTGATCGCGCGTGCGTGCGTGTGTGTGTGTGCTCGCGCGTGCGTGTGTGTACTCGTGCGTGTGTGCGTGAGGACATACCCGTAGCAAGCACTGGGCATGTGTTCCCCGCCAGCATACACTGCGCGAGTGGAGCGCAACGGGCAGACATCTTCGCGCAGAGTAGCAATGCGTCTCTAGAAGCCGATCCCGTTGCTCCTTCTCGATGCACCGACGATAATAGCAAACGACCTATTATAAACCTGAAATATCGTTTATTTTTATTTAAAATGTAATTTTTTTATTAGAACGTGTTTAACCATGGGACGACACTCTTAAGTTCCCAATGGAAATGGTACCGCCCCCTAGTGGGCGCTGGAACTTTCCATGGTAGCGGGTCCAGAGGCAAACCGGGGGGTGTTATAAAGTACATCTATTTTCATGAAAAAAACATTTTATTTTGCCGTTTAAAATGTTTATCTTATTATTATGGCGTTAATAAACATTTTTTTTAAAAGGGGCGGTAGTTAGAAGGTTGGGAACCTATGCTCTAAGGCAAATCTAGGGTTCACTGACTGAAGACACTCTGCCTTAATACTATAGTACTAATCCAATCAATGTTATTAGATACTAAGCACACCCACCAATGACGATTCTGGTTAACAGGACAATGAGTCTGAGAATGAGTCTCAAATCACTTAATAATGTTAATAATGTTTACCCATATTAAAATCATAATGTTTAAGTCGAAGGGAGGCTAGCAGAAACTGAAATTTACCCGAAGATCGGAGTACCAGGCGCGCTTTGAGGGAAAACTATGTATGTCTAACAGTTGACAGCCTTTAGCTGTTAAGGATAATATTGTTATACATGCCTTCAGTTTTTAGAACAATCTGTGCTGAAGGTAACAACAAAATAATGTTATAATAAGTAATAGGGACTACAGTATTGCAGTTCTTTTAGCATTTAGACTACATGTAATATGTTAAAATGTAATGGATGGGCTTTAGCTAAAAACTGAGGAAACTGAAAAAGCTTGTGACTTAAACTGGTGTTTGATTAGGTTACTATCATAGTTACAGTGACATGTTATGTTTGAAAGGTCCTTTATATAATACTCAGTCGTTTCAAGTCACTGTACACATAGCAATACCAATAATGATTCCGGCTTTAAGGACCAAAAGTGGAGGAAGAAGGATCATCGTTAATGTTATATTTTATTTTTAATGATTCTGTACATTTTTTTTAATTGTCATATGTAAAACATTATTAATGAAGTCAGGCGTTACTTTGCGGAAGTCCATCACTATATGGACAGTCAAAAGTTTTACTTAGCTAAGATCCGCGACAAGCAAAACAATAACAGAAAATTAATGTGTGTTTTTCTGCTGGATTAAGTGGATTTATTTGGAACTTAAACCAAAAACTTACCGATAATCGGCCATCAATTCTCCACCCATCAACCACTATACACAACACCAAACACACATTACCACTTTTCCATCTTGTAAACGATCTAAAATTTAGATCGATTTAGATTCTAAATAATCAAATAAATATTGTAAATTCCCCTCTTTTGAATATATTCTCTTGAAAAAGTTTTAAATACGTTTAATACAATAAAATAAAGTGTCATATTTACCAAATAATAAGTGATTTACCAAATAATAAGTTATTGTTTTGCTTGTCGCGGATCTTAGCTAAGTAAAACTTTTGTCGGTCCATATATATAAAACAATCACTTACTCAGGCTGCGATCCGTTCTGCGTATGCGTCATAAGAAAGAAAAGGTCTATGAATTTCATATTTTGCATGAGTACTACGCATAGTTGATTGAGAACAGCGACCAGTTGACCTGAAACATATTCATTTTGAAAAACACTAAGACAAATACAAATGGCGTCGATAGAACTATTGAGGATAACGAAAATATAGTAACTCCACGAAGGGCATGGGTAGAGAGAAAAATTTCAAATTTATTTTTTTTGGGCCTAAGAATACGATTTTGATCTAAATGATGTTCTATTTTCTCAAAAAAAGTCGATATATATATATATATATATATATATATCGATATATATATATATATATATATATATATATATATATATATATATATATATATATATATATATATATATATATATATATATGAGCTGAAAATTTACATAACATTGCTTTTATAATAACATGATGTTGCTATGTTTACACACAATTCAATGTTCAACGATTTTACGGTTCTTTCCAAATATAAGGTAGAAAATACGCAAAAAAATGCATACATTTTTTACAGAAAAATACAAATATTAAATAATAAGACAAATCTCACTACCCATGCCCTTCGTGGAGTTAATATATTTTCGTTATCCTCAATAGTTCTATCGACGCCATTTTATACGAAAAATTTCAAATTTATTTTTTTTGGGCCTAAGAATACGATTTTGATCTAAATGATGTTCTATTTAATCAAAAAAGTCGATATATATATATATATATATATATATATATATGATATATATATATATATATATATATATCATAGTATATATATATATATATATATATATATATATATATATATATATATATAGAGCTGAAAATTTACATAACATTGCTTTTATAATAACATGATGTTGCTATGTTTACACACAATTCAATGTTCAACGATTTTACGGTTGTTTCCAAATATAACGTAGAAAATACGCAAAAAAATGCATACATTTTTTACAGAAAAACACATAAATGTTAACATACTTTCGAGGTTCGGTGGGGCCAATTCATTCCTAAAACCGCTGAGAAGCTTTAACAATGGCCGGAGAAATGGTTCCGCAGCTATCACCTGGAAAGTACATTGTTTATGAGTAAGTAAGCGATTTAAACTTATGTTTAAAGATGTGATACTTATGAAGGTTTGCTACCACAAAGTGTTATGATAAATCTTTTCGGAAGAAATACATCACAATTCCTGATTTTTGATCGCATTATTCAAGTACAATTATTTAAGTTGTCCAGGGATATATCTACTTTAAGCTCACTGTTCGATTCGACGGAGACAACTTGGAGAGAGAGGCGCATTTAGAGATTTACTTGGTGTGGATAGCATGAACCAAGCTTTGTCAAGACGAAAGTCTTCCACTAGTGCGTTCTACCCAACATTACGGTGCCAAAACGTGTATATTATACTTATGGGCAACTTTGAACTGCACGAGATCCAAGGGTATGGAAAGAGTGAAAGCCGTAAAACAATTGCAGTAATTTAAAAAATATAAATAACTACCTGAGATCCATAGTGACTGATAAGATTTCCGAATAACTTAAGTTCCTCCAAGCGCACAGCATTTTCGTATCTGCAACCAAATAAATATTCTATTAGAACCGTTGCTAACTTGAATACATAATAAAACCCAATTTCGTATGAAATCAATTCTCCTCCTGCTTAATCCTCGTGTTCTAATACTTATTATCGTCACATCTGCCTTCAGTTGTGAGGATGCTTCATACGTACCATTTGAATGTGTATAATTGTATTTTTTTATGGAATAGAAAGGCAAACGAGCATGCGTGTGACCTGATAGAAAGCAAACAACGCCGTCCATAGACTTCCACAGCGCCATAGGCAGTGCGGAAGCGTTGCCGACCATCAAGGAAAGTGTCATTATGGGAGTAAGAATTGGAGAAGGGTAGAGGAAGGGGGGGGAAGGTGTTGGCCCTCGGAACTCGGCCGCTCACCGTACGAAGCGCGGTAGGTAAGCTACCACTCAGACGCCGGTTCTCAGGGGGAGTGTGGTACTTCCCCGGGCGAGCCGGTCCATTCATGCTACAGACAAATATTATGCCATTCTTGACCTACGGGAACACAGGGAAACCTAGTGCAAGGCTATGATTTTGAAGTGCTTTATTTACTTCTCATTATCAGCCATATGACGGTCACATTAGAGAATTAAGATTCGGCCTTTTATATATTTTTATTGTATTGTTTACCTATTAAATGAGACCGTGTGATACGACGCGCAATAATGACGCAAGGGCGTTTCGAGAATTCCGATAAATTAATATTATCCACATTATTAAATTGTTATCTAAATTATTCGGTCGCCATCAATTTGAGTATCGTGCTTAAATTTGCTGGTTTATTATTTGGCTCAGTTTTTACTTTTATGATGTTTCAATACAATCAGTTGATTGATGAATTAAAATTCAGATCATCTCTGTGCCGAGGCACCCGATATATTAGCTTCTTCTTCAAAGAAATTAAGGAGTAATAAATATACTAAATCATCAGCAGCCTGCGGCAGTCCACTGCTGAACAATGGAGTGCTGCCTCCCCCATGGAGCGCCACCTAGCCCGATCTTCGGCTACACGCATCCAGCTACTGCCAGCCGCCCTGCACAGATCGTCGCACCATCTAGCCGCGGTCTCCACTCCAGCACTCGTTTGATCCAACGATTGTCGGATCTCCGACAAACGTGACCAGCCCGTTGCCACTTTATTTTGCTAATTCGAAAGGCTATGACGGTGACTTTAGTTCTCTGGCGGATTTGTTCATTACGAATCATATCTACCAGAGAAACTCCAAGCATAGTTCTCTCTATAGCTCTCTGAGCGACTCTGAGCTTGTGAAGCAGACGGACTGTCAGCGTCCACGTTTCAAATATACTACATAAAATAATACTACTTTTAGCACCTCCTCCACACACAACTCCTTTATGAAGCCGCTGTCATAAGCACGTTGTAGCAAAAACCTCTTCAGAAATCTTAAAGGTTTACTAAGTTCTCGCTTTTTGCGTCGGTATAGTGGCCGGACATTGGTCGCATAGTTCTTATTGGCGGGACATTGCAAATACCTTCCGCTACATAACGTACCGGAAGGGATTACGTGCTTGTATAAAAACTTGTGCCAATCTGTCACTCATGCGCCCGCATCCTTTTCCATTCGTCAATACAATCGATTCGATATAGCACAGTTACTGTTTTTAAATGTTTTGTTGGTATTTACTTAGCGTTTCTACTGCCCTATGTGGTAGCGTTTCTATGCCCGACATCGACGATCTAAACTCCTACGGAATCACACGTCTTTTCTTTTCTTTAATGGCAATTAGTTACAACTATTATGCCAGTGTCAAGTAATTTACAATAATATCCAATATCTTGAAATGTAACAAGTTAGCTCATCACGTTACGTCTTGATAAAATGAACAAAAAAAAACCTTCTATGGACTTTTTCAGTCAACTTAAAAAGTTACGATACACGCATTTATTTCATATCACTTCACTTATACACTTTAATCACACTATATTTCATAATACGCCACCACAATTAAACAATATAACTGATAATAATATAAGATTATGAAAATGAAATAAAAACACAACGTCACTGATGTAAGTTGGCGGGAAAAGCCGGAATCACATGTCGCGGGTACGATTCCGGCGTCGAGATAAATATGACCTTCTCCTTCCTCTTCCTTTGGCACTACAACTCGGTGAGGGTATTCGTCTCTTCAACAATTTTCTTCCAGCCATCTCTATTTAAGGTAACGCGCTTTCTATTTGTTTTTTCTTTAGGATAGCTAGGTCTTCCTGGATGCCGTCTTTTCAACGCTTCCTGGGTCTAACGCGTGGTCTTTAAATATGACCTACAGGTATATTTATTTTACTATATAGTCTGAGTGCCCCATCTGTATTGGACAAGCGTAGTGGAATAATGTCTATTCCTTCAGAAATGGGGTAGCCGTGACTAGTAGTAAAATATTTATGTAGAAAAAAATATAGTCCCACTACTGGGCACGGGGCTTCCCGTTTTCTCGAGGAATGGATATAATATAACAAAACTCATAACGCCTGTCCAAGGCTTTCACTTGTAAAGGATGCGATGTGTGGAAGAGTGAAATGAATCCGATACAATTAACTTAAAAAACGGAATTTGGTCCACGTATTTACTAAGCTTAATTACCATACATAAGCCGTAGAAATCAATGAACGGAATGTGAAAGTATCAACCAAATCCGCTCAGTGTTTATATTCCGAGTGGCTTTGAATACATCAGACTATCAATTTGAAATAATTCTTGTTGTAAAAAAAAACCTATAACCACATTCGAATGAAAATAGTATTCCAAAATCGATCCTGCGCATTTATGACTGTCAAATACATATGTATTAATAATTGTCAAAAATATAAATAACAAAGTCTACTTTCTTTAAGTTAGTTGTTAAAAAAGTTATAACTTTTATGCATGTCATATATATGTAGCATGTACGTATTATGCCTTTAGTGTTAATAAAATAACAATGAGGCGAGACCGTTATGGCCAAAAACATGGTACTCGTGATATCATAAATAATAATAATATATTTATTGATCATTAATAAAGTTTACAATTTGCCTGCCTTCTATGACACATTTATCAATTACATATATTATATTATTATATAATATACATATACTATATATAATATTACAAAAGACAAACAAAAACAATGAACTAAATTAAACAAATCAAAAAGTCTAGAAAAAAATTACATTACAAATAACGTTGCGGCGCTTTTGTGTGTTATGTGTTTGTTTGTGTAGGTGTGTATTTTTTTTTCGCCAACATCAGTCTCAATGCCTCGTAATCGATTATACGTCTGTTTAGTTATATATAAATATTCTTGAAAAATATGGAATACCGCCATACAGGCGGAATGACGTGTTTAGAATATATTTTAGGTTCTACCTTATTTGTGTATGTTAGAATATTAATAATGCACTTTTACTCACTCTGGAAATAAAGGATGAAATATCTTAAAAATCCGTCGGTCCTTAGGATATTCATTAAGGGTTAATATGATATAAGCATTGTGTAAGCATGTTTATTCGTACGCATTATATGTATTAAATAATTTAAGTAATTCATATAAATATTTATATTCTATATATTTACATTTTACAACATATTTTCTGCCCACCCTGGGTTAGCTGGCAGAAAAGGCATTTAGTCTGCCCGTTTCTAACTCTTAGTTTAAGAATAATAAATATTTTTAAATAATAAAATAAAACAATTGATTTTGGCGGGAATAATCACGACAAAATCGCGCTGGATATTAACGACATCTTTTTATTTTTTTTAACGCCTGCTTAAAATATGTAATCTAGCCAGCCAGTTACCTCCCTTTTTATTCTTATAAAACAAACAAATCCCTATATTTTGTGGAGTCTTTTTAATATTTAATCAGAAAATTGGGTTCATTATCCGTGCTCATGATTCATACAGGAAACAGTTGCGATAGTTGTACAACAGTTTAATACATATAGCGTAAACATAGTGAAACACAACACTAATGAAGTTCACAATAAGAGGAAGCGGGGCGCAATGTGATACGTCAGATGGAATATCACTTATCTTTATGTGTCTCGTGTTAATAACACTTTTCTTTTCTTGCAAACTACACCGCATGGACTTTTTACTTTTTTTTTTGTTATATTTACGTTATTTAAAAATGTACATTTTCTAGTAGCAGCATTTAATCATTTTTTAACAGAAAAAAATTAACACGTAGAGTTTTTTATTTATGTGGAATAATTTCAATATCTTTTCCTTGCGGTGTCGATAAAAATAAATTTCTATGTTGTTTTATGCGTGTCTCAAACGCTCTTGACCGTTTATTTCAAATGTAAATTGACCATTAAATATGTCAAGATCGACGCTTTATATGTGATACACATGCAATTAATTCTTTACTGTTGCAATTGAATATCATTCGATTTGAAAAGATAGAATTCATTGAAATTTTTTAAACACTATATTATAAGATTCTCTTTTTTTAATTGCAGGGAAGGACAGAATCAAATGCTCGAAAGGTGTAGGATGATGGCTTACTATAGAACGTAGCAGTACAGCTACTACTCTTCAGAGGGAGTGAAAGTTTTGATCGGATTAAAAATTAGGGAAATGAGAAGGGAGGAACACTCATACAAAGAGAAAACTTTGAATGGAAAAGAAATGACGAAATTAACAGACAACTGTACCAACACTGCCTGTATTTAAAAAAAAGTTTGTAAGGCAATCAAAAGCACTTTATGGAGCTTCGATTCGGATAGGTGTATAAGTATTAAATATACGTACTTGCCAGTACATACAGCCCATTCGTAAAGCTTGTCCAGTAAGTTCTCGCTGAGCAAATATTCAAGGCAGGCAGCAGGAGTAGTGCTGGAGTGCAGCTGCCTCGCTTTGGCTTCCAGCACGAGCAGCGTCGCTAATTGTTCCAGGTGATTCACAACTCCTAATACATCGTCGTGTAGGTGTTGGGGCTGAACAAACACAGAGTCATAATTGGATATTTAAGACTGACCTAAATACAAATTTGGACTTTTCCCGCCAACTTACACCAGTGACATTTTTTTATTTCAATTTCCTAATCTTATGTAATTGTCGGTTATATTGTTTAATTGTAGTGGCATTTCTATTTATACAAAATAGTTTGTTTAAGAGGTATAAGTGCAGTGATAAGAAATAAATGCATGTATTGTGACTTTTTAAGTTGATTGGAAAAGTCCATAGAGGGTTTTGGTAGAATAGCCACCACTTTAACAAGACGTAACATGACAAGCTGATTAGTACGTTTTATGATACTTGATATTATTGTATTTTATTCGACACTGGCACAATAGTTATAACTAATTGCCAACAAAGAAAAGAAAAGAAAAATACAAATTCATATGGACTGATTTGTTAACAAGTTCATAATATGTTAGATCACTATAATAACAAAAGTAATGTCGATTATGAAGTTTTTGAAGATAAACGTAGCTTAGTGGCGAAGCTACTGTTTTCGTAGTTATTGGTCGAGTGTTCGATTTCGGAATCAGGATAAATATATGTATGGGATACAGGTATTTATTCCAAGTCTGATTGCCCAGCCAATCCGCCAAGTGATGGCTTTCCCGTGTCCAACAGTGAGAGATATATTGATAAGTACCTACATATGTATTGTATGTATTTAAAATTATAAAATTGGTTTAATATTTTTCTTTTAAAAATAAAATACCTGAGATTTTAAAATGATGTCATGTGCTTGTTGCCAGTGCTTACAGAATGAACTGTAGCAAGCTTGGGGCTCATAATCATGCCGTGGATCCAAGGACCTGGACAGCTGCCGAGCGAGGGAGAACGAAGTGTTCCGTAACCAGCTCATGGTTTTTACTTCTTATTAGGTCATCTGTATAACATATACCAAAGACCTTTTTAATTGTACTCTTGCAGAAGTCTGCAAGTGTACAATAAGTATTAGTATGAGTAAGTTTAAGGCATAGTCAGCTACTCTTATTTGAACAATCAATTTTTAGACCATAAGGTCTTACAACTTCATCAGGACTCATGAGCGCTCAGGAGGCTTCTTAATTATTCATTCAACAGCAATCAGCATTATTGGTTGTTCTTTAATCTTATTTAAATGATCATGATAGTAGGCCACCTAGTAGCAATCTATTGGCCCTCCAGGTGAGATAGAAGAATTTACATTTCAACACTACCAGAAAAACCACTACTGCTGTACACATTCTAAATAATTGAGCTTTACATACTTTTGAAAATATTGTTTAGCAAGATATAAAACCTTAATTAGATTTATAATTAAATCACAACCTCCAATCACTGAAAACCCAAACATAACTCTTTCGTTAATGAAATCACATGCATTATTGCTCAACAATCAAGAACCATTGAAGGAGATTAGTACTGGAGTGGAGTACCATATCTTGGCAAACATAGTGTGGGATATCTCTGGCTAGATGGAGCAAGGATCTGCACAAGGCCACTGGCAGAGATTACATACACATAGCCAAAAATAATGCTAGGTGGAACACCATAAGAGAGCAGTGTACTGTTATAGTATGTATATATACTCCAGTATAAATAAAATAATAATAATAAAAACAATTTTTTTTCTAACATTCAAGTGAAATGAGCATGTGATACAAGATTTTTTAACTTCCACGGACTTCTCTTTAGATAGATATGTAGTATTATTTAAAAAAATGAACATAGTATGTACCACAGATGGGGATTTAAATTAAAATTTTTATACATATCAATTGATTATTTTTACTACAACGTTTAATGTCCAATTTCAATGGGGACTAATTTTTATACTTAACTACTACTTAAAAACTAGCAAGAGTCATTTGTAAAATATTCACAGATATCCAACAGGTTTGCGGTAGAACACATAATGATTTAGCTAAACCTGTTTACAAAACAGCTTTCCTGTTTATTATTTTCAATGCCTTCCTTCAACTAAGTATTATTATGTAACTGACTTTGAATAGCCAACTTGAATAATTTTCAGTTTTTAAGTGCTAACTTGCTGTCTACAGCTTTTACTGAATTATCTTAATTTTATTTTTGTTTATTTATAAAATATATTTTATTAGTACTAATTCCTGTTTTTCAAATATAATAGTGGTTAATATGAGATTTATACAAATTCTAAGATTTCCAAGTGTCATATGAAAATATTTTTTTTATTATTATTTAATAAAATTTACTTAACAATAAACTAAACTCAATCATAAAATAAATTCATTTTCTTTTTTTTACATTATGTATAATTTTTTAAATTTTATTTGAATGTAATACGCCAAATATTTTGGAAAAATTAAAATAATTGTGATAATAAATGTGATAATTTTTGTGAATATATATAAAAATAATGTGATAAACAGCAATTGTCTGATAGCTTTTGATTTTCTAATAGTAGTAAGGCTGTAATTATAATCAATCAAGGTAAAAAAAGTATACTTTATTTATTGTTTTACATATAAATTTTGATGCCTATTTCTATTTGTATAGTTTGACAATCAGAAAAATGTTCTTTCAATGTTAGAAATTATGTTACTGAGAAAATATTGTTAAAATCTATCAAACTTAATTGATTAAAAATGGGACTACTTAAAGATTATTTGTATATATCATGTTCATATTTTTTTAAACATTTCACATAAATTTACAGTTACCAACTAAAAACAACTTCTGCTATATATTAATATTAAGAGAAAATAAAAACTCAATTATAAACATTAAAATATTTTAGCCTTTCAAATTATTTGTTATGAATGTTAAATTATTTTATTTTACTATGCAAATGCATCTGACTTGCTCTTGTATTATATCAAATAACTTGATCAAATATTCCTTTCTTATCTCAACCACACTGATTAATCTCCTTTGCGTCTTCTCCATATATTGGCGAAATTATCTGTGCTATTTTGGCACTATTGAAAGCCATGAATTCAAATGAAAGAATGAATGAACTTGATAAAATGTATCTGATGCACTGTGAGAGAATTTGAACAATAGTGATCAATCGAGAAACGACGGACTTAAAAAACATTATTAATTACCAATAAAATGATTTGAATTGTGAAAATATTTTTATACAATGCTCAGATTATAATCGTTTACAAGTTAAGGGGTTACCATCAAGTTAGGTGGTGTAATTTAAACAAACTTTTGTTCCTTACATTACGATAAAGTAATGAACCTTGACATTCTAAATATCTAATACAATTCTTAGCGTCTGCCTGCTGACGACAATAACAATCATAAACATTCTTTAATATTCTACAAAAGAAAAACTCAAAGCTGAACTTACCTTCAAGAAGATTCTCGGGTCGAAAATAGATATGGTCAGCCACAAAATAAACCACTAAGGTTACATGATACGCAATACATCGAAGACAAATTATGTCATTCGCCACCTCAAGATGCCTTCATTGAGTCACTTATTGACTGTAAACTCTCAATTAGTATCACTATTATTGATGTATTTTTCTAACTCCTAGTTACCGGAGTAAAAATCGCTGACAAAAAAATTATGGTTTGGAAAAAACTTCATAACAACCACGCACAAACAATTGACAAATGAATGACATGACATCACTTCAGTCAACAGCACAACTATATACTGTATAATCTCTGAACACAACACACAGCTCGAACGAAGCAACTTCAGGGTTTAGGTTTTATTTTTTTTTTATTTATGATGGCAATGACTAGTTACAGTAAGCTTTACATATATTGCAATTACTATATAGCACAAATAGTTTTAATTCAAATAAATAATATTATTAATACCAGGGTGAGCCATAATCCAAAACAAGAAACTTTATAACTAAATGACCATGCATCATCACAATTTTGAAGGGGAATAATAGCTGTTTTAATGGAACATGATACATTTTTTTACTAACAAAACTTATCTACCTCTTATTAACAATTGAATTCGTTACATTAAATAGGGGCAACGCTAAATTTCACGATATTGATTTATTAACTTACACAATTGGTAATTAGTTACAATTTTATGCAACCTGTGTTTTTGCTCAATAGATAAGGTAGTATAAATAGATAAGGTTTGACCAGATAGACAAGGCAGTAACGACGTTTTTTACATATAAATGAACAAGGACAACATACATGCGATTCACCTGATTGTAAATAATCATAGCCGTCCATAGACACCTGTAACATCACGGGCAATGGCAAATTCTTTATCATCACGCAACACATCTAGTGTTGCGTGATGATAAAGAACAGAAGAGGTAAGGACGGTAAATAGAGGGGAAAATTTAGGTGAAATATTTTATCAAAAGATTAACAAAGCGTTGCTCTACCACATTAAAATGATATAATACCTCTAGTTAGTACGAAGATTTAGATTTCCGTAGTTATAAATCCACCTGATTAATTAAAAACATGATTTTTTATATGTTACTTAGTGTTGGACGAAATTGAAATTGAAATACAAAACAGCATTAAGCTACCTCAAAAGCACATTTTGAACCTTCCACAAACCACATAATTGAATTTGTAGAAAATCAAGACACGAGCGCAAATGATAAGTGAAATATATTTGCGGTGCGTCCGCAATCACATTTATGAACCCGTTGGTATGTTACGCGCCTAAGTTAATTTCGTTAGAACCATCCTTTTTACATTATCTTATTCTCGTAAAGTTCAAGTAATTTCATGATTTAGATTGCTCTGTTTTGGTAAACATAATATATATTTAGATAAAAGGCATTATTTTCTACAGCAACACATCATACAAATGTAGGTAAACAGTATATCATTACAGGTAGGTCACCTATGTATCTAAAATTTAGAAATAGTGCTTAAATATTTGCTTTCCATCAGGCGACGCGCTTGTTCGTATTGCCCTCCTATCCCATAAAAAATATTAATATAATGTATATATAAATATAACATAAACAATATAACTATTAGGTAACCGTTATTTTAATAACTTTGGTGTCAAATATTTTGTAACAATATTTATTTTGTTCGAAAAAAAATAAAGAAATTATATTTCGTGACATAACACACATACATTATGTAATAATGTGTGTTATATGTATCAATTCAAAATTTCCTTTAAAATTAACAAATGTTACCTGACTATTTATTTTAGTATATTTATTTGCATATTTTATCAAAAACCATGGCTTTACTATAATAAACCTAGGTTAATGTTCTTTGAAGAAAGGAAATTATCAACTAATCGAACATCATGCAAAACGAAAAAAATCGATTTGTTCAGTATCATCATTTAAAAATTTAGAATTTGACTCAAAATGTTTTTATATTCGTTTATTATATATATATATATATATATATATATATATATATATATATATATATATATATATATATATATATATATATATATTTCGGATTGCAGTGTTATAATAAATAACGCCATATATTATAGTCCCATTTTGTTACCATTGGATTGATTGTTATACTGTAAATTTCTTAAATAAATAATGTCGTGAAAAATATTAAAATTAATTTTTCATAGCGTAATATACAGGTAAATATTCAATTATTATTTATTGCCATCTTGCTCATCTGCTATTTATGTATTGCCATCTTGTGACGAAATTGATAAAAAATGAAAAACAAAATAGTGCCCCTGACCGTTAGGTGCCATAAGTTTCCATACAATTTTTTTTGGTTTGTCTTTTGTATGGCAGTTTCACCCCCTTAAATCTCTTACTATCACCAGGTTAGCATGTAGTAGAATACAAATGAAATAAACAAGCCATCTAATTCAAGCTCATCACACACTATTTCGTCATATTTTACACTGTTATGCTACGTCGTTATTATCTGTCTCTGTATGCGTGCATAAACATAACAGCTGTTGAAATATTTCCCGATTTATTGGGAAGAACTAACAATATTTAAGTTAAATAATTGTGACCTGTGACGTTCAAAGTAAAAAATATAAATGAACAAATGCCAATCAAAACAGCTCCTGTATAAATAACTATTCTTCGTAGACAAGACATCTGTCGTTTTATATTTATTAAACCTTAATTCGACGCAGTCAACTAAAGGTAGGTAGTAAAATCAAATCAATTACCTATTTATTATAGAATTATTTAAATATTATAGAATTTTTAAAACTTCAGACATAAAAATACTGTCGATTAGATTAAAAAACTTTTGAAAAATAGACATATATCAATCCATAAACTGGTGGCATCAAAAAGGTTTTAAAATGTCCGCTAGGAACAAAAGTAATATAAATAAAGTATACAACTTATTTTTCTTTTTAACACGAGGCATCTTCACGTTCACTTTATGAAATGCAATCGATGATATCTGTAAGACAACCAATTTTTGTCAATACGAGTATACTAATGTTGTTACTTAATTGCCACATGAAGGTTTAAGAAAATAAAAGTACGGTAATATTATTTCAATTTTATCAATTAAAATAAGAATATTTTAAAAAGGAAAAGAAAACAAACAAATATATCATTGCTTGAAATTCATGCTTTATTATCATGTATTTACATATATTGGACTTATTATAATATAAAAATAATAATACTTTTTTCTTTTCTCATTTTATGTACTTAATTCTAAACTAGTTTTGGTAACCTTCGTTGCCGATGTGTTTATCATGAATAACAATTAATTGAATACAAAACCTAGAATCATGTAAAAACTAATATATGTATGTATAACTTCAAAATGCTAATATGTGTTATTAAAAATACTTAAAAGTATTTATTACAGCACCAACTTTGTTCATTTGTAAACGCGATTCCACTGGCATTAATATCAATATTTTGGCAAAAATACTATAATAATACGTACAAAATAATACATTTGACAATTCATAAATTCCTAAAATAATTACAACATAGGTACTATGTATTTATAAAAAGAGAATGCTATTGCCGTTTCTAAAGATGTATATGTCAATTTCTTGGTGGAAGATATTCTCTGTTAGGTTGCTGAGTTGGGTATCTGCCATTCTGGGGACTACCAGGCCTCTGTCCCGAAGAACCAGTAGGAAAACTGGGGCCAGAAGGTTTGTCCGATGGGTACCCTTGATTACCACCTTGTTGAGGACCAGAATACTTTGATGTTCCTTGTGAACCTGGATAGTTTAAGCTCTGAGAGATTGATTGACTCTGTGGTCTTTGACTTCCTGGATAGGAAGATGTCGATCCTTGTTGATTAGGATAGGAAGAGGAAGGACCTTGTTGGCCAGGATAGGACGTCGATGGAGTTTGTTGGCCAGAGTAGGAAGATGAAGGGCCTTGCTGCCCAGGGTATGACGATGAAGGACCTTGCTGTCCAGGGTAGGAAGAAGATGGACCTTGTTGCCCAGGATAAGAAGAAGCAGGGCCTTGCTGACCTGGGTAAGAGGGGGCTCCTTGCTGGTTGGGGTATGATCCAGAGGGTTCTTGCGATCCGATACTTCCCGAATACGATCCAGATGGCCCTTGAGGTGCCTGGTTTGGATATGTATTCGATGGACCTTGAAGGCCATTGATACCTGGGTATGACGACCCTTGAGGACCATTAGTCCCTGGATAAGAAGATGGTCCTTGAGATGCTGATTCTCCTGGATAATTTGAAGAAGGTCCTTGTGGCCTTACAGGTCCTGGGTAATTAAACGGTCCTTGTGGACCATTACTACCAGGATAAGAGGGTCCTTGTGGCTGACTTAAATCAGACAAATCAGGGAATGAACCCGGAGATCCCTTGATAGAGTAGTCATATAGGTTAGCGTTTAGTTCATAGAAATTAGGAGCAGAGTTACAGTCGAACTGATTCCACCAAACACAGACGAATACTTCTTGTGAGAATATGGTTCCATTGGGGCAAAGAAAGTCATAAGTGATATTGTTAGCACAAACATGGAAGACCTGACAACGAGTTTCAACATCAGCATAGTATCCAGGGTAAGGTTGAGCATTACAACTGAATGATGTTTCCGGTATGACGGACAATATGGGATAATCTTTGTCTGGTTCGCCGGGAATGGCTGAGTAGTCTCCACCCTCATATGCTCCAGTATCATCAGGACCGAAACCAGGGCTGCCAGGTCCAAAACCAGGTGCCCCGGGCCCAAAACCAGAAAGATTCGGGCCGAACGCAGGTGAGGCATTTCCAAAACCAGGCGTACTTGTGCCCTGACCAAATTCTGGTGTAGTAGGTGCAAAGACTGGGCCATTGGAGCTTCCAGGAGCGCTGCTTGAAATGCTAGGACGCCCAAGAGATGGTCCAGCCTGACCAGGATAATTTTGTCCTTGTCCAGGGTAATTTTGACCAGTCTGTTCAGGGAAACTGTAGCTCGGTCCACTAGGACTTTGACCTGTGTAAGATGGTTCTGATCCAGCATACCCAGTTTGAGGCTGATTGTTCCCCGCTTGGTAGCCTTGATTGCTTCCTCCTGTAGGATAATTCGACGGTCCTGTTGGATAATTTGACGGTCCTGATGAATAACCTGGGGTAGATGGGCTACTATTTTGATATTCATCGTTTTGTGCTGTGGGATATGATGGTGAGGTATTTGAGGTAGGATAGCCACCACTAGAAGGTCCTGAAGGAAAGCCTGGGGGCCTAGACGAGGTGCCCGATGGAAATCCTGGGCGGCTTGATGAGGTTCCTTGTCCAAATGGAGTGCCTGGCTTGTTGTATTCGTAGCCATTCTGTGCGAAGACTGCTACCAGAAGAACTATAACAAAAAAGTTATGTGTAAGGAAACGTATAAGCCTCATATTACATATAATTAAACACTACTTCATTAAAAAATATTATAGTATCTTTTGCAAAATATATCTAAAATGGTAGGTAGAGTCTTAGAAGTAGAGATTGATGTTGAGAATAATTGTATGTTGTGTATTTTTTATTTGGAAGTATACGCGATAATTCGGAATCTGGCTAATCCGACGTTCCCTGTCATCCGAAACGCCTATTACTGTTGATTTTAAAATTTTGGCAAATCTTCACTAATATAAACACTTCACTATTAGACAAGTTGTTATTTGTACGCGCCACCACTATTGTTTTCTTAAGTTCTATAGAACTGATGATGTTATTTTTATAAAATATTAGCTCTCCATTGTAATGTTTAACCTAATTTCACATTTATATTATATACTATGATACGTAGTTCAAATAGATTCTTTGATTTGTAATTTTTCGGATTACGTACTCGTATTCAAAAGATTCTGGACTATAATCCGACAAATTCAATAATGCCACATCGCCCTGCAACTCGTTTGTCGGATTAGCACGGGTCCACTGTATTGTGTTCGTGAAAGTATTTTAAATAATTTCGACCGAATTTTGTACGTTTTCTTCTTCTTTCTTTGATGGCAACCAGTCACAACTATTATGCAAGTGTCAAGTAAAATACGATAACATGAAATCTCTCGTTGTGATAAAATGGTGGCTATTCTACCAAAACCTTTTATGGACTTTATCAGTCAACTTAAAGAGACATGATACATGCATTTATTTCATATCACTTCACTTATACGCCTTAATCGAACTATATTGTATAATATAATACACCACCACAATTAAACAGTATAACTTATAATAATATAATATTATAAAAATTAAATAAAAACACAACACCACTGATTTAAGTTGCCGGGAAAAGATAATTGTATGTTTCGAAATACGTAACTCCTAGGGAGTTACGTATTTTGACAAATAATTGATATAAAACTGACATTAAAAAAATCGTTTCCTTTTACAACGATTATTCATTCTAGCAAAAAGGAAGACATGAATATAAAAATGGTAACCCATTTTCGTATTCTAAACAGCAAACGCTGTTGTGCTGTCGATGTGATGATGAATATGAAATACTTTTTCACATTTTCTCTTAAATTTTTTTTTGTGGTAAGAGGGCAAATGGGCATATGTTTCGTCTGATGGAAAGCAATCAACGCCGCCCATAGACATACATACATAGGCTTATTTTTTGAAGGTTCTAATGTCTTATTGGGTCGGAAATATCGTTGAAGCTAACTGGTAATTCTTGACATTTTAACAATTGGATAATATACTGCACGAAAATTACAATGCTTTTAAGTGGAAATCATACGAGTACACCGAAATGACTATAATTTTCAAGTCTTTATGTGGTAAATACGTAATGTCTATATTACTCCAGCATTACAGAGGCTTGTGTTGTATTGGTCTCCCTCAGGCTATGCACGGCATCTTGTATATTAGATGTGAAAATACTAAACATGATTTCTATTCTGTAGAATTTGGATAGTGTCCAATATCCAAATTCTTCAAGAATAGAAATGAACCCATCACGTGTGCCCAAGGTGGATTTGGGCGACATGCCGATTTGTAATAAATATCTGTAGGCAATACATAGGCAATATTCATCTCGATGCGGGAATTGTGACCGCGACCATTGACTCTAAAAGGGGCTGCTTCGCCATTAAGACAATTCGGTCGTGATAGATCGTAAATCACTGACATAGTTTCCCGAGTAAGTAAAGCGAAGTGGCGATGGGCTGGAGACGTTTGTCAAAAAATCACTGGAGTAGACGAGTACTGGAGTGGAGACCGCTTCCCAGTAAACGTAATGTTGGACGCACCCCGGCCGGGTGGAGCGACGACCTGCTCAGGGCGTGCTGGCAAAGAATGGATGCGTGAAGCCGAACATCAGGCTTGATGGTGCATCTTGGCTCGCAAACTTTTGATGATGATGATGAGAATTTAAATTTGTTTCAATATTTCAAAAAACTTCGTCCTATCTTTTACTGACCGTCAAATAATGATTTTCTGTATATAGGAGAGCAACCCTGTTACAGATGACATCGCGTGAGATCTCTTAAGGCCTTTCTCACGACGCTTTTTCGCAATGACCGTTAATAAGACAGATGTCCTAACTTGGTTTCACTGTTAAAAGTAAAGTAGGTCTCTATTTTGTCCACTAAAAAATACAACAAACGACTATCTATTGCTTACATTGTCTCTGTTTCGCATGGAATGAAACTAATTTGTCTATTAATATATCGTGACGACCTAATTGGTTCAGTGTCAAAGCTCTTTCGGAGTCAATGCTCGCGGGGTCGAATTCTGCATATGGATAAATATATTATATGTATGACCCAAAGGTATACCTATAATATATTTATTCCGTGCCTGGGGGATACTGTAGTGATACATTGATAAAAACCTTTTCACGATTCTACAAGTCCACCTAAAACTATCCGCTGGTGAATTCACCAGCGGATAGTTAGTAAGTAATTACAGGATTTAGGATTAGGATAGTAGATAAGTAATTACTTATCCGAAACATCGTTAGATTAAAACAAAATAATAAGCTCAGAGTTACGTAACATCTTGATAGCCCGGGCTGACGTGATTATGGCAATTTTTAACAGGCCGCAGCAATGAAAAGATGGAGCCTGATTGTTCCCATCTTTACGCGAGTTGCGTTGACATTGGACATTGCGTTGCGTAACATGATGATGCGGTGTCCTAACGCATAATGTTTAATGTTCACATTACATTTAATGAGTGCCGGCTATCTTCGCTTTTCATTCGTGCATTACGTCCGACTAAAGTCTATGATCACTGTACGCTATAAAATCAAAGCGTTTTAATATATATATTATTTAAAAAATATATATATTATTTATTGGGGAGTAAGGGCAAAAAGCTACTTATCTAGGACACCTATTTAAACATTCTAGATATAAGCTCCTGCAACTTATAATGATGGGAAAATTTTTTGTCGATAATCCGTCAGCTAATCTTCCAGTATCACGCCATGGTTACTAACGTTGACAAAAAGTCGACTTTGCGATCGTCTTTTGTAGAATCTATCACATCTAAGGATGCCTCGTGTCGAGGCGAAATGCGTTGTTTGTGGTAAAAAGTGATATTGTGTGTTTAACATTGTCAACCTAGGTGGCCATGGCAATACGTTGGAGAATTTGCTGACTACCCATTTTCTCGTTAATTAATTCTGTTCTTCACGAACACGATATTTTTTTATGATAATTTTTGTTCGCGTATGTTAGCAAAGTACGTTTGACTGTCCATCTTTATAATGGATTTCCGCAAAGTAAAGCCTCACTCCAGCAATTTACTAGAATTCTTGTTTACCATTCCAACTGAGCTCATAATGGTTGTGATAGGAAATGGTTTACACTAATAGTTTAATGGAGGATACGAACTTACTTGCTCCTAATAGATTATAAAACTTACAGAAAGTTCTCTGTCATCTATTGTCTCAGAAATCTATACAGCAACAAAATACAACTGGGGGAATACCGTTAGCCCCGGTATACATAAGTGAACAAACTGTTGTTCGGTTTATGCCCATAGATGTGTTGGTGACTTGGTCTACTTTAGAGCTTGTTTACTTTACGGGGAATACCCGAAATAAAATTACTGCTTTGTGAAATAAATTCTACTGACATGGAGTGTACATTCAAATTTCAACGTAATCTTAAGTTTTGTGTAGCTGGATATCAAGAATTATATAATGAAGTTGAGAGACCAAAAAAAGCCGTTAATAACAGACTTTATAACAACAAAAAACCAACAGAGGCCGTTAATAACGAACGAAATTCTATATTTGAATCAAACCCGACGGTTGTGCTAGACATATCTGACATATCTAATGATGAACATCAAGTAGTGATAAATTATTGCAAAATTGATTTTTATTCCTAATTTCAATTTTTATATGTTTTGTACTTATGTATTCAATTTCATTGTATACTAATTTTAATTATTTTTTATAATAAAAATGAATTGTTTTTGTTTTATAAATACACATGGATTTCGTTATTACTTCTTTTGCGCGGTTTTTGGGAAAATATTTAGATTTTTTTCATCTTACACGATTTTTTAAAGTTGTGGAATATATCCTCAAATTTACCCATACGTCGCATGTATTTTTTTTACACGATTTGCATGCTTTTTCTAAAGAACGTATTTACCAGGACCATATCCTATCCTATCCTATCCTACTAATATTATAAATGTGAAAGTTTGTGAGTATGGATGTATGTTTGTTACTCTTTCACCAAAAAACTACTGGACGGATGAAACTTTACAGTACTATAGGTTATAGTAATAGTATATATAAAGTGTACTTAAATTACGAATCATTTAAGCAGTTTGAAGTTTTGACTCGTTACGGCAATTTAAAAAGTTGTTTGTCTTTCATTAAGCGAATTTTTGTGTTATTTAGTCACAATGGCTGTTTGTTGTGTTCAAAAGTTCCATTAATTTGTACACCGTTAAGCACTAATTGGAAAACACGGGTTTTTTTTAGAAAGATTGGAAATCTTTGTTTACAGTAAATTTAACGATTTGTGGCAAGTTTGGATTATTATATACATCGACATTTTGCGACTTGCTTATTTTCTATTCAAAATTGAATTCCACTCTACTTGTGTAGTGGTGAGTGTGTCTTCCTCAACCAAGATTCAAATTTAGGTGGAAAATCGAAATTAGTTTTAAAAATACAAGTTTCTTGGTCTGTCGAAAATATAATTGTTTAATTGGACATAGGAGAATTCCTATAAGAGAGTGTTTTGTATGTTTGGGCACCCATTTTTGCGCAGCTAACATTTTTTGGGATTCCCAGTAAAGGTGGTAGTAAGATGCCACATCAGGAATATGAAATTTCAAGTTGTTATTGCATAATCGTTTGAAAATTTAATAAGCTAATCTGTTAAAAAACCCAAGTGGTAACTAACAGGCCACATTGGCAGTTTCATCGAAGAGTTACACCACATCCTACTTCAATTTCACGTATCTGTTGTTTCTTTGGTGAGCATAGCTCCTAAAAGGGTGATTTTTATATTATTTTTTATTTAGATTTTTATTATTTAGATTTTTATAATATCTTTGTAGGTATTTGAATCACTTTCGAAAGGGATATTACATTTCATATATTATTTGTATTTCTATAAACGTATCCTATCACTCGTGCATCACAAAATTCAACAATGGGGAAGTCCCTTACAGGAAGCCTTTTGTCGCGAAGGAACGAATGACTCGTGACATCGTAGCACGAAATGGGCTGATGGAACAAGGAAGCTAAGTGAGAGCCAAACACGACCGAGTACATTCCTTAACATCTCGATTCTAGTTTTTTAGAAGTTATAGTAAAATTATATTCCTTCCTGTTTTATAGTTCTTTTGTTACAGAAAGCGATAGATGAGTTAATTGGCTCAGTCTCGAAGCTATCGTTTTTAGTTCGATTTCCGCATTAGTATAAATTTGGTTCGTGCTCCGGAGACATACATATACACACATAGAATACAAAAAACTAGGGTTTGAAAGGCAGATTTAGATAGAGTTTGAACCGGCTACCTTTAGGGGGTTTCTGAACTGATACGACATTGGAACCTTCAAAAAACAAGCCTACAATTTTTTACAGACCGGTAACGCTTCTGCACTGTCTATGGCAAAGCGGATGTCTATGGACGGCGTTGATTGCTTTTCATCAGGTGACAAACCTGCTCGTTTGCCTTCCTATCCCATAAAAAAATAAAAAATATAAGAATACATAAATAAATAAATATAAACATATACACATATACAGTCGACTCTTGATTATTCAAACCTTCGATAATTCAAACCCCTCTATAATTCTAAGTAATTATTGGGTCCCTAACAAAACTCTCATTAAATCAAATAAATTCAATGGTTTTTGGTACACTCGGGAATTGGAAGAAAATAAACAATCCATAATATAACTTTTATACACACATACAATTCTAGAGGCCTATAAAATATGTATGTGATATATATGTGTTTAATTAGTATTTATTGAAATATGTTTTAATAAATACTAATTTAATTAATAAATACTACATTTTATCATTTCAATAAATAATTTCAGTAGTATAAACCTTTCAACATTTCTAACTTTTAGTAATTCGAAGTATTAGACAGGTCCCTTCAACTTCCAAGTATCGAGAGTCGACTGTACACATCAAACATAATAATATATGTATAAACATAAAATAATATAAATACCATAAAAAAATACTGTCACTTGTATTGAGAAATTTAACACAGTCTTATAGCAACTTTAAATTGCATACTTAAATATTAACAACGTGCAAACGATCAATTCGCAATTAGTAAGTACCAGATAATACCCCACTGTCACTTAGAGCATCTGTTTGTGTATTCACAGTCGGTGCAATATAATGAGCTGACAGTTTGTTAGCGGATAATTGTGAGCATTCATCAACCGCATAATTTTGCAATATACTCCTAAAGGATGTTCATAGTCGTGCGAATTTTACTTTACATTGGTTTTTGGAATGCTTTTAGGAACAACCTACACTGACGAGTATTTCATAACGCATGCAATCTAATCTAATCTTCAGCTATATATTTTTTTTTCAAAGGTATATATGTCACACTACTATAAGCTGACATCCTCATTTCTGAAGAAATGGACATTAACATACTAAGCTTATTTAAGAAATGGATATTAACACACTAAGCTTATTTAAGAAATCGACATTAACACACTAAGCTTGTTTAAGCTGATTGGTGGGGCATACATACTTGGAATAAAAACCCGTAGAGCCATACTATATCGAATTTATTAAGGCGAATGTTCCGAGGAGTTTTTTAATTTCCTCCTAGCCGCACGGTTCTGCTACAGCGCCACAAAAATAGGTTCCATCATCATCACCTGAATGAGTGGCCGTCTAT